>JAQPZY010001687.1:0-355000 GCA_029931535.1 Margaritifera margaritifera
GATTCGTGTTGGATGCTGGGAGATAGAGTGCTCAAAACAACCCCACTATCAGAGATTGACAAATAACATATTGCACAGCACCCCAGTTTTTACATCGACAGCTATTGTCTTTCTTTCCAGGGTTTTGATAAGTATCTACTATGTTCATAAAACAAAAACGTGAAAGAGATAAAACTTAGCAAGGACGACACATGTTAAAAATTCATGAGAAGTTTCCTGTGCTTTTTATAACTGATTCTAATCAGAAAGTATTCTCCTATCTTAAATATATTTGGATATTGATCCTTAGGATTATATGAAAATTTAGTGTAACTTCTTCCGAGATATCATGTTATCCATACAGGATGCAAATATTCGAGGTATCATGTTATCCATACAGTATGCAGATGTTCCAGGTATCATGCTATCCATACAGTATGCACATGTTCGAGGTATCATGTTAACCATACAGTATGCACTTTGTGCGAGATATCATATTATCCATACAGTATGCACTTTGTCCGAAAGATAATATTATCCATACAGAATGTACTTTATAATTTCGTGTAGGCACCAATTTTCAAAGTTGTATTCAATACAAAATCTCTTTGCAAAGGCGGGGGAGGGGGTGTTAATCCTCCTTTTTTTAATCACGCAACAAATCTGTTTAGAAGATCAGTGGGAACAATTTTCAATATTAAAAGATGAACCATGTATTTTTGATAGTTTATATACAGTCAAGTCAAGTCTCGTTACAACAACATTCAGTATAATGGAACAATCGGGTTCGGACGGAAAATTGAAGGGAACAAACGTGTTAAATAATAAATTTGATCTTTATAAAGGAATATTCAGCTTCCGACTCCAGCGTCAATTTACCTGTAACAAACATGCATATTTCTTTGATATCTTGTTCTTTACAACGATATTTGAATTGTCTGGATTTCACTTTCACTTTCAATATGTCAGGGGATAAAATGCAGACATTTTATTTCTAAAACTAAATTGGTTTTGCATTGAGGAAAATATGTATGAAATGAAAAAATAATAGCAATAATATTATATATTAAGTATATATTTACATTTCTGAATTATTCTTCTCACGTGCACATGCTGGTTTTAACGACGATACGACAAGGACGATAACTCCTCCACTCCTCCACATTACAGGCAAGTTCTTCACAACAACAGAATCGTTACTGAGACAAAATGGCTTAAAACGATCTTGGTGGTAGTGACGAAAGTTAACTGAGCTTTCTTGATATAAATTCTTTCAATGCTCGATTTAAATTCTTTGATCATGGAATAATATAGTTTTAGTGACTTTAATCTCTAATTTAAACAGCTTTGGAACAGCGCTTATCCATCAATAAGATTGTAAAAATCCATTTTCATCTCCAATAGAAGAGAATTTGTAAATTTATATCGATGGATATATCAATTGGGAATTTAAGTTTCTAGAGATTAGAAAGAATAATTTAAAACCCACGTAATTGTATGAAGTAATGAAAGTATCGTCCTGAAATGTTGAACAATCGACCCACAAGAGCCACCTAGAAACAAGGACATAAATTATATATTCTTATTTTCCAGTCTATGCTATTATTATTCCGTTCTTTTCAATATAATACTATTCATGTCCATGGGAATGAAATTCATTTCGACAAGGACCTATAGTTTAAAAAAAAAATTATAGTGGGTCACTTCTTCGTTCAGAACGAAAACGTACCGCTTATCCGCAGTATGATGGCATTCAGTGCGATTCCCGCGTTTTGAGTAGGAGAGGTTAATCCAACTCCCGCCAATGAAGGTCATCCATACTGCTAAGGATCCAAAAGATTTAAGCTCTTCCTTTTGATTTTGTACTGACTACATGGCGTAATTAGCTGTATGGAATATCTTTATATCAAATGGGCTACTTTTGGTGAAAAACTTTCTCTTTCCATGTGCAAGACATGCAGTGTTGATAACTTAGTCTGGGTTTTGCCATAGAAGAGAAAGAAATAAGCTACTTGAGGAAACTTCATGAGCGCCACATGACTTGTTTTCCAGTGTAACTATGTAAGGTAGAAAGTAATTTTTAATTCGATGTGTAAAATCAAATGGAGTTTTAGGCGATTCATCTGGTCTTCTACTTTTCTTATAAGACCAAAAAGTTTCACTCAATCTGCATTAAGACAACTGACCATTGTGCAAACATACCATAATGACATTGAAACTATCACGGTAGGCAATTATAATGCAACATACACATAGGCACAGATACAAATACATGTACTTATAGAATTTTTGTTGTATTTTATCCAGTTCTTTTGAGATGAAAATATATTTTTACCATAAGAAAAGAAACAATGTTCGCTCGACTGTGGAGAACACAGATATCATAGAAATGAAAGATGTGGGAAAAGTGACGATTTATCATTATTTCATCTAGAAAGGTAACTTTGCATCAATTATTATTTATCAACATATGTACACGTTATTCAAAATCATTCATCATAATCTAAATAGGAATATGGAACTATCACAGCTTTTCTGACTGGTAAAGTGCTATACACAAAAATACATACCTTTTTAAACTAGAGATACACTTGAACTAGACATAATATATATGGACTTCTACAGTACTTTGGAATATACTTATAATAATCTTATTCTGGCGCTGTAAATGAAATAATCGAATCTCTAATTATGAAATACAGTAACATTCACCGTCTGCTTGAGAAAAAATGGAAGGAAATCGAGAGAGAAGAAGAGAATGTCAAATATGAAAGTAAGAACACGCAGTGGCAGCGAAGTATTTCCAGAGTGAGAGATCGCGTAACTTTTTCCAATGGATCAATGCTTCGTAACAATCTACGCAATTAGACCCAACCCTGTTGCATCATTCTTACAACATACACTCTCACACGTTCAGTTATTGAACTTTGTTTTAATCGTATTGAATTAAATAAAATGTTCTTCTCTAACCAGCATGTATTCATCAATAAAATTTTTTTTAATGATTAAACAAATGAATTCGCATGTACGGTTTTGTTGTTGTTTATTTAGTTTTTTTGTTGTTGGTTTTTTTGGTTAAATTATTTGATAAAAATTTTGTGATATATCAGCTATGACTATTCTTCATATTTTTTCAAGAGGTTGGAATAATGCATACCAAATTAAAATATATATTTAATCAACACTATATGAATCTACGTTTCATAAAAAATTGTGACTACCATGTGCTTTAGTGAATTATTTCAATATCTCAATGTTAATTTGTAGACAATCTCAAAACTGGAACGACCAGGCATCACTAAAATATAAAATACGGTTCTTATTCTAATTGACTGTGTATCTTCGTGCCAGTAGTGTTTGATGTGCGTTCTGGAGAATCTGATAAGTTATCGGCAGCTAACTCGTACAGCACTTCCGTTATAAGCCTCTCACACACGCTGACGATCAGGCAATTAATCGAAAATTATTTGCTCTCAAAACGAGTCTGAAAGTGTAAAACTGGGCCCTCACATAAATTAATTCATTTTGTGAATATGTTTCTTTTGATGAAGCGTTTGAAAATTATCTTTTAAATCACATTTATTAGATAAGATTGGGAATCAGTCTCGTGCTGAGAAACCACGAATGGTATCAAACTTTCCTTGCAGTTCACAGTGCAGAAAGATGATTCCTCCACAGCACTTACCACGTCTCATGCAGCTTGAATTGCAGTTTGACATAGTTATTAGTTTAGGAAAAGTTGGAAATGCGATTATAGACGAATTGCAGTGATGAATTCGACTCGCTTAACAAAGAGCTTTTATTTACTCTTTGATCCCCAGAAGTATGAAATGGATAACAATAGGAAAGATGGAAACAGTCAACATATATAGGCTATGAAAAAGAAAGTAATAAATAAAAATATCAATAAATAAATTCAAGAAACAAACACCAGAAATGAAAGTGAAAATTTGCGGAAACACAAAATAATTCAAAAATTATCTGCCATGAAGGACATGAAATAAAATAGAGTGTAAATTTGAATTTATTGTGAATTTATATATTTTACTTTTAGATTAATATAGAGTTATACGGTATGATATGTTGTTAATTAAATATTTCAAATTTATATATATATATATATATATATATATATATATATAGTGTGTGTGTGTGTGTTTGTGTGTGTGTGTGTGAAAATATTTGCTCATTATTATTTTAAGTAAGCTGACTATTTGGGTGGAGTATGGATTCTAGGGTTAAAGGTAGGCTAATTCTGTTCCTGATGCCAGGAATTGACAGAATGGAAGTGACTAGGTCGTGTCTTTGTCCTATATAATGTGGACATTTCAGAAGAAAGTGTTTATCATCCTTCAAGAGATTACCATAGGCCCAATTTGTTGTTACCTGCGGGTTGTCCAAAAAAAGATAATCATCAGTCACTTTTATTATTACAAAGGTTACTGTGTTTAATATTTATGAGCTCATTTACCATTTGCTAGAAAGGGGTAGGTACCATAAGCCATCTTTTTGGCCCAAAACTTTACAAATTTTCAAAACAAGTAGTTGATCTAAAAATACCATGACCAAAAACTGATCAAAATTTGAAAAACTCAAAATTGCAATTCATGTTTAAAAATTATTTAGATATGACATCATACGCACGTGTTCATGATGTCACATTCGGCTATAAAAAAATAACCATTTTGTGCTACAACTGGAGCTATTTTAAAAAAAATTGAGGTGGTCCACATGCGACAACCAATTTCATATTTTTACCGAATATAAAGCGTGAATAACCTATTACTAGAATATTGGTTTGGTTGTTTGCATGTGGACCATGTGAAAAACGAGAAAATTTAACTCTGTCAGTCTTCACTGGTACCTTGCATCTCTATAACGATCAAGTATTAACTACATTTAAACTGACGTTGCTGCTACAATGAACACATACAATTATTTTGACATCAACAGAGAAATAACCAACGTTATGGATGAAGAATTTGTTACTAACAATAATTTTCCCCGACATGTTTTGCATGGGGACAACAAATTAGCGATAAATTTAAAGAGCATTTGTTATGGTTATGCCACAATGAGTATATGTCCACTGTAACATAGATACATATTGTATAGTGAAACACTGTGAAATAAACATTTAATTTAGTTCCTAAATTCGTGTATGTTTCTTGGATGATAATGGTCACTTCATTAAAATGGATATCTGGTAGATGAATATTGTTTTCGATTAAGTCGTAAAATGAACACTTTTGTAGGTTTCACCCCAGGAGTCCGCGATATACACTATGTAAGTTTGTATTGAGATTATCAAGCACATGACTGAGGATCGTTGGCAAAAGCAAATAATGATGTGTCATCAGCAACTAATATAACATTTTAAGTTATGTCATTTATGCAAAGAAGGAATATGTATGGACCAAGTACAGATCCTTTCAGAATATCTCCTTGGGTTGATTTCCAGGTCGACGGTAAAGCTTCACATATAATTCTTGGCTGTCTGTTCTCTAGCTAGTTTGAAAACCTCTCATAAAGTGTAAAATTTCGTATTTTTTATAGTTTGAAAAAGAGGCCAGAGTGCTATACTTTGTCGAATGCCTTAATCATATTATAAAGTACAAATCGAACATTAGTACCCTTATGTAGGCTCTGAACTATGATATATATATATATATATATATATATATATATATATATATATATATATATATATATATATATATATATATATATATATAGATAGATAGATATATCTCTGGCTATTGAATCCTAACAATTTTAAGCTTTAGTTTGTTATGTATCTGGTGTAATTATTACTCGAAGTCATTTTAACTTATGAACTTCAGAGATCTCTATCCGTTCTTCGCTGTCACCATGTTATTCCCTTTCTGAATTTATTTTTGTGCATCTCAAGGTTGCTTAATTTTTGCTATTTATCTAGTAAAAGATATTGCTTTTTTTTAAAAAGTTAATCGGAAATATTGTAATACCCAACAACAAAATCTAGTATCTGCAACGATATAGACAGTCTACACATTTCTTCTATTGTCAACGGGATTTGTAATATAGATCGTTGTTCCGGGAGACCGTTGATTGTGATATAGCTTCCGTTGTATACCAAAAATGTAAACATACTGTTACACGCAAGAGGTCTCACTGCCGAGCGAATTAAACACCTACGTGAGTGTGGCTTGAGGTCCATTGTTTCCCCTACTTCCGAGGACCGCAATGCAAAAGTCGTTGTCAAGTCAAGGGTTCTTAAACGCGCAAATACGACAAATAATTTTCCTCTAATCCCCTAATGACCACACGAAACTCTAATTTCACACCTGCATGTTTTTTTTTTCTCTTTTTTTTCTTGCTTCATCAGTAAATCTTTCCAAGCCAAAGATTAGTACTTTCCTATCTCAAATTACTAAACAGTTATACATTAGAACATCTAGAGGATTCCTTATGTTATGAAATTAGAGAGGGTCCATTTTACGAAACTAATCCATGCTATCATAAAGTCTCGTGAATAATGTACATTATGACGTCTGCTCCTTGACATTGGCTAATTACTTGGTTTGAGAAATATCTTCCCAACACCGAATCCCCATAATAAAAAAATATCACTAAAATCTAGAGAAGCTATAAACGGAGATGTAAATACAAATAGCACATACCCTAGGTTTATTACAATGCTATACTGTATTTGTTCTTTTTATTATTTCCACTGAACATGTATCCTTCCCTGTAAGTTTCTATAGTATCTCTTTCTCTTTTCATTTTTTCTCTCTTCTAAAATTGTTTCTTTTAATTGAGCTATGTATGTATTTGACGGATCTGCAGTCTCTGACATTTCAATTGGGCTCTTTCCTTTTTTTTTTTCTTTTTTCTTTAACGCGTTTTATTCGTTATATTCGATAAATTCGTTAATGATTAAAATAAACTCGTAGTGATTTATTTTATTATCACTGATAGCCTTCGATACAAAATCATCAATATTGTTTAACTTGTTAATAAATGCTGTAACTATTTCATAATGTTTTAATACTTTACAATAAATACGTTTTTCAATATTAGCATTTGTGACAACACCTTCTAGTCTTGTACTAACATCAGTTAAGGTAAAAAGGAACAACTATGACTCTTAGTTCCCGCTAAACACAACCCAGCTGCAGAAAGACGTATACCTACAGAAACTGTTTCCATCCCTGCTTCGCTACAATTCAAAACTTTGTATGCTATTTTGTATTTCCTTCAAACACCTTGGATCTTTCCCCCCATCTTTTGCAACATGAAATTAAGACAATGAAGTCATAGCTACAATATCTATCGGCATTGTCCCTCTTGGACAAGCCTGTGCCGAGTGCAACGGCAGTGCATGATATAATTGTGCAGCACTTGGTACTTTTCCAGTAATTTATATACAGGAAAGAGACAACGTAGACTTTGCAGTGGTAACCATTTTTATTAGCTCTGTAGATGTTGTGCCCTGCTCTGTATGTGTGCTTTCAACAGGCTTCTTCGTGCTAGGTTTTAGACTGTACTGTTTGATTGTACCTCTGATACACATTGCCTTTATCGCATGACGCGAAGTGTACCGAGGGTGGAACCGAATGATTTATGATTTTAACATTTTTCTTGGTCTTGCTGTTTAAAAGAGAAATGTAACTATCTTTTCGTCCAGAGGCACTCATTTGCTGTGCCAGAAAAAGGCACAGCAAAGGTTGCACCTTTAATGCAATGATTCCCCTTTACGCTACTTAATGAACAACAATTGTGTAAGATAAAACCCCATGTGTTGATAGGTAGGCATTTGTGAACGGACTGAAAGAAACTTGAATGATTAGCTTTATAATTTCTTAAATATCCATGTTTGACGTTGGGACAATTGTAAATTTTTAATATCTGTTTCAAAAGCATGCTTTATGCAACACTAAGAACAGAGTTTACCACTGCATGATGCATTGTGTTAATAATGCTTTTCGTCGTTTCACTCGACACTTTGTCAGCAGGTAAAAGCTGTTATTTATCTAAAGATAAAATATGTGTTTTGCATGTGCTATTTACTAGACAAACAAATATTAAAACATTTAACAAGGTTTGCCTGGTCAACATGAACAATTTTGTCAGGTAAAAGGCATGGTGTTGTCGGGTAGTCAATCCTGCAGTGACTTAGTGAAAACGGAATAATGAAACTAGCAATTTCTCCAGAACCCATGTTTGATGGTGGACCTATGGACATCTTAAGCAACTGCTTCAAAAACATGCTGTATCTAACTGTGAGAGCAGAGTTTGGTGTGGTGAGGTAAACAGAGTTAATACAAATATTTGTTGTCTCTGTCGTCATTTGTCTGGAGGTAAAAGCTATGCTATTTATCTTACAATAAAAGCTGTACTTTTGCACATGGTATTTATTACCTGAAAGTTAAACCATCTCGGGATTGGGTTGTAAGATATATACATGGTTGTACTTTGTCCAGTCTCAGACGTTTTATCTTGTTGTTGTGCTTTCGTTGATTATTCATTATCAAATTCAACATATTTTACAACTTGATGTTGAAGACATTGTAAAGAAACAACTTTTTTTTGACCAAATGAAGAAGATGCCTAAAACAGCTATCCTTACCACGTATTAAATAATATATTTTTTGAATTTGCATCATTTCTTTCACGCAGTGCGATTGCAGCATTTGCAATGTTGATGAGTACTTTTGTTCTGTCTTTCAACGCTTAGCTTCGACTTTTTATAATTCCTGTAAATGTTTTCTAAGTTGTCTCTCAAGCTCAGCTGTACGTGGATCTTTTGTGGAGTAACATTTACAGGTTCCTTTCTAACATTAAATGTATCTTGCCTTTTCTCTAGTTCCCCTTCAATTTATTTGACAAAGATTTTGGTTGGAGTAATATAATTCTAAATCGGAACATAGGTTAGTTGTAAGTCATCTTTCAATATGCAGGTTGCTTTCCATTATCAACTTTATTGCATGGTAAGCATCAATTATTTTACCAATTTCGGTTTAAGGTATAAATCTATCAACAAAGCAGCCAGTACACATTTATTTATGAAGAATGTTTTCTCTATTTTCAGATTCATTACTTTCCGTTGTCTTTTTGAAATAGATATGTTTGCAAGTAATTGAACTAGCACGAAATACAGATAGAGGCAATGCCAACTTGAATGACAAAATTCCTGTAAAGAAACTGATATCCTTTGAAGTCATGTAATTACATTTCAGGTCATTTTGTCAACTAAGTTGTCGATTAGATCGGTGATGGTGATGCTACAGTATAAATCACAATACATGACAATGATATGGAGATTTTGGCAGCTCTAACATTGAGACAGATTATTTTTTTTCCAGAACTCTTTTTCGTTTAATTTATACCAATTGTCTCTTTTTAATGGAACATTACAACATATATGTTCAAATCCTGTTTCTTCTATTCAGTTATATTTAGAAATCCTAATTTGTTTCTTCTGCTGACTATATCTATGTCACACGTTATCTTTGACACTACTTTTGTAAATTTATCAGCGATCAAATATTCTTTATTCAGGTAGCAAAAATATGGCGTGTACCAAGATGCAAGAATTGTAAAATCCTTTATATAAAGATGATGATGTACTAGTTACACAACCAACACAAGATGCTGATACTACAATTCATGCAAGTGGTTTTGCAAAGCTAAGTATCGGAGGTTTTAATGATGTCGCACCAATTGGATATTCTAGACTTTCACGCTATGTTCTTCGCAAGTTTTCAACTTGTTCAATTAGGACATAAAAGACATTGACATGATAAATTACAATACAATTTAATGAAAAAAAGAATATAAAAAACAACTTATAATATAAAACAAAACAATCCATTATGTAAACCAGATGTAAAGGAAAGGAGACATCAAACTAATGCTAGCTCCAAGCACTATAGCAGTTCAGACTGGAAAGAAGTTGTTGGTTACAATAGGTTGGATACATCAAGGTGATAAATGGATGTTACATATCAAGGAGAATGGATATAAACATTCGACCGAACTTACTGTTCTAAAAAGGCAAGCAATAAGAGTACCCGACAAAAAAGAGATACGAACAATAGACACAAATGAGCCGTTTGATAAGCAGGTAAATGAAGCAGAAACCTTAACAGATGATTACCACGGAACAAATCAAAGTTAAAAATATCCAACTGCAGTGAAAGATTATTCACTTAAAAAGAATTAAAGGGTATGAAAATGCTGCGAAAGTTATCAATTCAAAATTAGAATCTATGAAATTTGACGTTGAAATTTATGATAAACAGATTGAAAAGTTTTAAAAGACATAGCAGAGTAATAGACCCAAACGAAAGAACTGTATCGCAAGAACAGTCGGAAAGTGTTGAAAATAAAAGCACACAATTAGATGGACATCTAACACAGTTGGTGTGATTTTTGTTGAGAACAAATATTGTAAAGTATAAATTCAACACTAAAAGAAAATTTACCATCAGGTCAAAGTTTGAGACAACTTTTTAAGGAAAATAGTGTTACAATAACTGCTAAATCCACTGCAGTAGGTTTGTCAAAATATCGACTTTTGCTCTGTTTATCGCAAATTTTATAAAAGGTTTAGCATGGGGTGGTGGTAGAGATTTTGCTCCATCAAGGTGCAAATATTATTCGTTCGCTGACAAAATTAAAACGGGTTTTATAAGTATTAGTAAATATTTGTTTTAGTTAGCGCAGAAAGCAGCATTATATTTATCTGGTATGATTGGTAGTGTAATAAGAGTAGTGTACACAAGTTCAAAAACTTAACCATAGCCGGTGCTGCAATCGTTAGAGTCAATAATTCTGACTGCTTGTTTGTTTCATAGTCAATATTGTTTTCGGCCTTTCTATTACGCCATGTGTATAGGTATGCTATATTGCTCGTCATTTATTTTAATGGCATAATATTTTTAGCTGCTTTAGAACTAGCAAAGAACTTACTCATATCTTTCCATTTTATAATTTCATGCGTTTAACTGTTCGTCCGTTTTATTTTTAAAATCTTTCCAACCTTGTATATATCTTTATGTTTGCAGTATAGAAATAACTGTTGTTTGTAAAATATTCCCTCTATATTCTCTTCTCTCAATCTTCGAGTTCGTAACGACTGTATCACCTAAAATTGCTTGCCTGATTTGAAATATTTTCTCGCTAAGTTTAGGGAGATATCCCTTTCCAAACATTGTTATGTATTTAACTGTTTCACCAATTCTAAAATAAGGTGTTTTAATTGTGTATCAGTTATCAAGTAACCGAATAGATCAATCCACGCTTTTGATCTTTTTTTTTTTTTTTTTTTTTTTTTTTTTTTTCTATTTGCTTCAACCGGAGTTACGCTTATTTATTTGTGATGAACATTATTGTATCACTCAATTAGTTTTGGTTTCATTTTGAGTGAAATACTTCCACATTCTTGTCTTTAAGGTTCTGTTACACCTTTCTTCTTAAGTTTTTATTTGAGTAAGTTGAGAGGTATTCGGTGTTTTCCCTGTCCAGCAAATCCTTAACATTGTAAAACAAATCAAACTGTATCTTTCAGGGCTTCTCTCTTTTGATATTTCTTGTTGTATTTTTCATATGATTACATTCAACAATGTTTGCTGCCACTAGTCACCCATGTGACTTACATAAACTCTTTTATATGGAAATCTTTTTTCTCTTCCTTGTATAATGTGTAAGTAGATTGTTCAGTTAACTAGTCGTTCAATTCAGTGTATTATATTGCATTGTTGTCCCATTTAATTCGTTTGCACAATTGACTGTTATTTGTATAAGTAGCTGAACTTTCAGATCGCAGTAAAGATGTATTAAATGCTGTTCTTTGTCAGTCATTTAAAACGGTATAAATCATCAAGAGAATAGTTTGTACGTGATATATTTTCTTTACATCTTATGAACAAGCCAGCAGGACAACGATGTACACAAGGACTTTTATTTTAAAGCGATTTGCAAAGTTTCTTCAAGCCTATGAAACGTTTGAATGATGTTTGATTTATGTCAGATTTTGCCATTCTTATGGTTGATTCTAATACAACTACATCATATACCATTTCACTATGGACTATTTTAAATCAAACTTGATTTCTATCAATTATATCTCTGTTTTCGTTGAATCATTGTAAATTGACTCTATAAAGTTATCGAGATCTTCAAATTGTACAGGAAATTTAGCCGATGACCAATTTGTTATTTACCCACATCAAATACGTAATTTATTCTTTTTTCATACTGCACTGATTGAATCATCTTGCTCTCAGGATTAATGCTACTTATTTCCATGTTATCACCATGAAATATAAACTGTAAATCTGCATATTTTCTGAAACATTGGAGAATATCTTTTTTATGCTTGAAATCAACAACCTAACACTTTTATTCCCTTGAAGTTATTCTTCAAGGCAATTATCTTTGACCACAGTTTTTCGTGTCCACACTTGTAAATAAATAGGCATTATCTCCAGATACCAATAATCTCTCTGATAACTGTTGAATTCAATGCAGTGTATCTCTTGTCCCATTGTTTATGTTTGCACGAAACAGAACTTCAACTTATTTTTCGATGTGAACAAATTGACTGTAAACAAATGTAACCTTTGACATTTGGCATAATTTATTTTACTAAAACCCAGACACTTGTGACCAGGTGTTTGTTCCTACTGATTAGTTTGTTTCCTTTGCAGTACAAGGAAAACCTCTCCTCCTTCATGCTCCTCTTCAGTTCCCCAACACAAAATAACTCGCACCCAGTCACTGGTGTGTCGCAAGACGGAAGGCGGGTACACCAGACCGTTATTCCCCCCCCCCCCCGTTATTTAGGCCATACCCACCATCTGTTTACCAGATTCATAACAATTCCAAACCCTGCATACTACCTACTCCCAAATGATACTAAGTACTGCGGACACACTGCATACTACTCCCAAATGATACTAAGTACTGCGGACACCCTACATACTACTCCCAAATGATACTAAGTACTGCGGAGATTCTGCATACTACTCCCAAATGATACTAAGCATTGCGGACACCCTGCATACTACTCCCAAATGATACTAAGCACTGCAGATAGAACATTAGTGTCCTCTGGGATAAACGGAAGAAACGTCTCAATACTTGTACTCTCTCTCTCTCTCTCTCTCTCTCTCGCATTATATATATATATATATATATATATATATATATATATATATATATATATATATATGTGTGTGTGTGTGTGTGTGTAAATATATATATATATATATATATATATATATATATATATGTGTGTGTGTGTGTGTGTGTGTGTGTGTGTGTGTGTGTATAAAGTCTTTCTGAGATTCCATTTTAAGCATTTCAGATTTCAGATTAACTGTTTTAAATCAAACTTGATTTCTATGAAGTCTATCTCTGTCTGCGTTGAATCATTGTAATTTGACTCTCAGAAGGATTTTATTACTTGAAACTAAAAAGAGACTTTGTGCGTGTGTGTATATATATATATATATATATATATATATATATATATATACTTCGAATGCATTGCGATGATCTATGCCTATCTGCAACTTATATATCCAATAGTTAAAATATGTTAGCTCAATTTAAATATTTAAATGAATTATATTTTAAAATTGTTTTGTTTTACATAAGATAAGAATATATCAGTCAGAAATGTGTAATCTTAGCGGAAATTCAAACCATTTTTGTTTGTTCCTATACACAAAATGATAAACATATTAGAGACAAGACTCTGTGTTGATCCTATACACAAAATGATAAACATATTCGAGACAAGATTCTGTGTTGATCCTATACACAAAATGATAAACATATTCGAGACAAGACTCTGTGTTGATCATATTTGACTAAAGGCCTTTTAAAAAGTTCTTCTAGTTTTTTTCTTTTTCTTTTTTCTTTCTTCATTTAAAAGAAAAATAATATAATGAGTCCGTTTACATACAACAATCAGTATGGACCAAATAATTGGGTATGCTAAATTTATTTCCGTACTCTATGGTTCAACTCCTACTGATTACATAAACTAAATTTGGTTAGGACAAAAGTGCTATAACAATAAGGCACACACACACACAATTAACAGTAAGTGGTCTCAAATAGAATTTGACTCGTCCTAAGCTATACCCTGAGCAGGTCACAGGACAGTCCAGACCAAATAAATTAGTTTCGAACGAAATCCGTCTTCATATCTAATTTAATCCCTATCTAAGTATGTAGGAACATTAGCTTCACACTTTTTCTGATATGTAAACAGGGTAAAAGTTGTAGTTCTAGAAGTCCATAAATAACGTTGATATGGAATGCTCGACCTCTTGGTCCCATTAAATATAGTCCAACGTATTTTATTATTACAATTATATAGTGTCTGTGTGTGCGTGTGTGTCTGGGGGGGGGAAAGAATAGTTGAAATTACTGCGCTGCAAGGTCGATAAATAAAATCAACTGAATTTACTCAAGGAAGGATACATTCCTTTATGTCATTCAGCATATCCAGTTAAGTTTGGAACTTTACTGGCGTATCTTGCACATATATTTATTTCGTTTCAAACTTTTAGCCTAGCATTGACTTCAAACCAAGGTTTCTGACGTCCAGTCACGACATCTTGGTCTGTTTAAAAGGGAATTCAGCTCTAATACAATTATGTCAATCTCCTTAGTATTTCATTTTCACTGCAACAGCTATTGTAAACAATTTTTGATTTGTTGTTATTCCATCTTACTTTGTCTTTTCACCTTTCAAGACGTTAAACAAAATCTTACACAAACCCAAGGTTTTTTCTACAAGCTGAAAACGCCCATCTGGGATTATCGGCTCGTCTTGGCCTTGAAAATAATATGTAACTTTTTAATATAAGATGATGTATGTATGTATGTTGGAATTCAGAGGTTGTTTCAAAACAAATACACGTTGCATAAAGCTATCTTCCAATCTGTGTCTACATTATACTTATGGACAATTCAATGAGGTCTATTATTGCTGAAACTGTAAAAAAAAAAGTATGGCTTTGCTAAATAATTTGATTATATTTGTTCGTCAATTATCTTCACATTTCTTCTTAAAATTACCATCAATATCCTGATTAGAGTCCCATTGTAGATATTATTCCAACTTTTCAAACAAGAGTGCAAGAGTCACGCCAATAGCGCGCGACCGAATGCATTTATATTTGTTTCCTGTTTTAAATAATTGAAATACATTTGTTAGTTACCCCTCTGATATTCATCAGATATGTTCATGTGCATACTTTAATCTCTGCATGTATGTTTAATTGTATATATGTCTATGCATTGAATTATACGATGATTCAAGAACAATGCATGTCGAATAAAAACAGTTGTTGTGTTCATTAAATGAAGATTAAATGTGATGGTCGAATAAAGTGTCTATGTAACAATTTAAATTTTATTAATCTGAATATTCGACTTCAGATTACAGAAAGTAATGTCTTAACATACATACATACATAAATACATACATACATACATACATACATACATACATACATACATACATACATACATACATACATACATACATACATACATACATACATACATACATACATACATACATTGGTACATACGTACGTACATATATATATATATATATATATATATATATATTGTTACGGAATTATGTATCATTTTGTTTTTAAATAATGGCATAGTTTTATGATCGCTGTATAATAGTCTAACAGCTGTCGTCTTGCAGAAAGTACATATACGGTATTTCAATGTGACTCAGAACATTGGTCTTGGGAAAATATTTTCGGTTGATGCATGAGTCATATCACGTGATTCGGCGCGTGAGATTTGTTATTTTGACCTGCATTCAATGTCCTTTTGACCTGGCTTCTATGTTCAATAAGAAATCAATACTTTGTTGACTGGTAATAACGTCAGTGCATAGGTACTTTAGCGGTGTCACGTATAACCTAGTTTCTGATTGGTTCGGAGAAGGTTGTTTTCTAGAAGGATTAAATTGTTTTTAAGTCGCAATTACAGAGAAGGTTTCATTTTGTTGATCAGAAATTAGAGTTTAAGATCACAATTCTGACGTGTTTGTTTGAGACGTTGAATAATTGGGTTTTTAATTGATTTGCGCAGTCAGAGACTATAAATAAGATATAAGCAAAGCGTTCGTCATTCTAGCATAGTTCGTCAGCCTGAGAGGTCATAAACGAGATTGGTTTATTTTGTGTGTGGTATTCTGCTTCAGTGATATTATTATTATTATTATACAGTACATTCTGGATTTAGTACTGTTACTTCAAATTTAAGTATTATACTATTCGGAACACCTCGGTTATTTCTATGATTTGATTGATCGTAGGATTGACCGAGAAGTTGCGAATGAAAAATAGTTCATCACTGCATTCGCAACACCTTGGTCGGTCCTTGTTTCGTAAATAGCCGAGGTCATCCGAATGGCAGCTATCGGCATTCATTCAAGGTATGATCCATAGGATTGACCGAGAAGTTTTCAATGGCTTGCCCAGAGGTTCCGCTGCGGAGTCTTGGACACCGCCGCTGAATGTGGGGAAGGCACAGGGCAAAGTTGTTTGTTCTATAACTCTGTGTATAGAAAGTTAGCATACACTTACACGTATCACTATTAGGAAAATCATTCGGTGTCTGAAACTGACAGCTGATGAAAATGACTACTTCTGTGATTTGGAGAAATTTATTTGAAATCGCACAAAATACATACACTTTGCCTGTCCTTGAAATATAGATATGAATTTTAACACTGTAGGCTTTACTATTGCACTTATGAAACAGTAAAATAATTGTAAAAAAAATGAACAAAGTTATCGACTCTGTTGTTGTCGTTTTTTTCTCTTGTTTTTTTTTTAGTTATTATTATTTATATTTTAAATAATAATTTACCTGAAATTGAAATTAGCCATGCACTGCTAGCAATCTTCTGAGATGGACATCAGAAGTAAGGCCTAGCTAGCTGTGTACTCTTAAACCAAAATCAACCCCATCATTCAGATGTCGAAATAAAGAAAACTGTAAGTTCTTTAAACCTCCCAAATGATATATACACATTTCTTTTTTATGACAAGGATTACCAGTTGGGAAAATCACGGGAATATCTTTCCTTTAAATTTTGAACCCTGTGCAAAAATGCAAAGCTCCGGAGCGGAACAAAAGTGCGGTGCAGACGTTAAAAAGTATTATTTTTTTTAATACTTTAATCAGATTTTTCTCCGCCACATTAAGAGTTTGGGAATTATTTTTGCGGCCTTTGATGTCTCGTATATCGCTATGAAGGTAACAAGAATGTGAAGAAAATTTGATTAAAACTGCGTCTATGCAGATCTTGTAACAGTGCAAGTAGATTTATGATTAGATTCAAAGAAACTTCAATGTACCAGTGACTGGGATTGGATACTGACGTGGAATAGTGCTTTTTATTTTAATCAAATCTTTCTCTACTACAGTAGGAGTATTGTTGAACCCTTTTTGAGACTTTTGATGTCTAGTATATTTATAAGATTCAAAGAAAGTATAATTTACTAGTGCTGTGAGGATGGGTAATGCACAGCTCGAGATTTAAGGAGATTCGCTAGCATTACATCTCATCATTTAGAAGTATTGAACAAAAATCAATATATTCTCAATTTATGCCTTATCTATGTGTTGATCTAATTTAAAAATACCTTATTGACATGGTTATAGAACTGAAAATATCTAATTCATTTCTGTTATTTTCGCATAGATAATTTCACTCTTTCATAAAAATTTGTCATAATTTAGATGAATAAATCTAGCAAATTCAATTACCACGTCCATTTATTTCTCTCAAAGACTCTTTTGCAGACATTTCAGAACAGCTTTTGTAATTCTGACGGCATTGAAATTTAAAATTCTTCATGAAAATTTGTACCAATAATTATTCCTTGCACAATATAGCGATATGGAATATTTTCTTGGCACACAGCATTGCACCTATAGAACATAACTTGGCCATGTAACAGAATTTGAGAAATCGCTCCACCTAGTCAAGTTTTTGTACAGATCGAGATCTAAGTTATCCCTCTAGGGGAATTTTTGTTTGTGACATGCAATAACCAAAAGAGTCATCTGTCTGGACAAGTTCCTTCCAAGAACGCATGTAATTACAACCAGAGAAAGACTTTAGATAAAGATAATGGTTTTGCATGTATTGATTCAGCTTATATGCAGTTGTTCCATATTCATTACACAAATCAACGACATAACGAGAAAATGTTTCAACGTGAGTTTTGAACAATATTCGATCGATTACAATAATAAACAATCGAAGAAAGATACAACTTTTAATCTATTTTCGTTGACTAGGCAAAGATTTCTGATCTGCAGAGAAACGTCAGCCTTAAGGCAAAAAAGTGCGATTCATTATTCATGAGACTTTGTAACATTTCAATCTGTCAGCGATTTCTCAATCGGTGCTCCTCAGCGCTATTTTGCGGGCCACGTTTCACCTTTCAGAAGGAGGTTAATAAAGTGCAAGTACAAGACACAAGGAGAAATTAAGTCTATTAATATCGAAATGAATTAGCGGAAAGCGATGATTTTCCAGATAGTTTCCAGACTTACAATTGCTGGGTAGTGAAATGGTACTTTTTTGAGATCACGTGCAATGCAAAAAAATGTATATCGAGCAAAGTCTACTATACGCGATGATAAAGAATTTAAATAAAGAAGGGCTACGAATCTTACGACCTTAATCAAAGTCAGTATGTCAAAATATGGATAATACTTCTGCCATTTTTTAAAGCTCAAACGATCGCAATTACTACAACATTTTTTTTACACACTACTAATTTTGATTCAATTTTGCGCTTCTACTCCTTCCGGAAAAAAAACAACCTTTGTTGTTTCTCCGACATAGAAAGTGTCTATAAACGTTACTTCTTTTATATATATATATATATATATATATATATATATATATATATATATATATATATATAGTGATTTTGATCTAGTACTTTAGTCTATGGAAACGTCTCATTCAAAACGCGAGACTCTCTTTTGCATAAAAATTGTATACATTACATTAGGTAGTGTGTTCACCAATGAAACTCCGTTGGATAGCTGAGAACATTGAATACACTTAACTAACTGTCCTTGATGGATAAAACAACAACTGTAGAATTTCTACACCTTGTTACGGGCATGTTTGGTATAAATTTCAATTTCAAAGCCCCTGAGGAACTGATAGCTCGTAGCGTATAAAAAGTAGACACTGGAGAATGTATCTATCTATATATTGATTAATCAATAGCTCTCTTTTTTTTTTTGCTGAGCTGTATGTTCATTTTCAAGCACACGAGAATAGAATAAAAATAGGAAAAGGGTTTTTTTGTTATTTTTTTGTATCATCTCTAACAATACCCTAATGTGCATTAACTGATTCTTTTCTCTTTTTCGAACCTCATTGACTTTAAAGTTTAAAATACAGTTACAAAAGCTTCTTAAAACAGGCTTTCACCACTGCTGATAAAAAAAATCGCTTATCATAAAACCCTTAAAAGGGGGGGGGGGGCAAGACACAGATTAGAGCGCTATCTTCAAACGCGAAGTTAAATATCAACCCGTTTCATACAGCTGGCCTTATTGTAACATTAACGTTTGCAAGTTCCTTGTTCAACGTGATTATCGCATGTAAGTTATTATAAAGATACAGTCCCGGTCGTTCCAGACGCCTTCAATGGGAAGTGTTTACACTGATTATATTTAATGTTTTCCCCCAGAGTCATGACACATATACTTTATTGGTTAGATACATTCAATATTCATTTGAAAGTTGATTTATTAGATTTTATTTCTCCGAAAATTCTCATCGCCTATTTGTATGCCCCATTTTAGTGTCACAAGTTCGCATACCTTTTGTTACTGTGAATACAAGACTGGCTTTAGAAATTCCAAAGTTGTTGTTGCTAAAATGTTTAAGTATGATTGAGAAAATTGTTATGTTCAAGATTCGTATGAGATCTGTTGTTTCCCCTCAACTAAGCTTTTTATGTTGTATATTATGATATATATTTCTGATTTAAGCTGATCTGACTTAATTGTCCACATGGTACAGGAGAACTATAGTCCACGAAACAATGGATTAACCTTCTAGGTAGATGTTAGATATAATCCAATTTGTTTTGCTCCAAAATACCACACATTTCCTAACCTTTCTTTCGTAAATCTACCACACGTTAATTTGGAAAGTCCGAGAGTTTCATAACTTGAATAATATATTTTCATATGAATTAATCTAATTATAGATTTTGTTTTTTGTACCAAGGCGAGCGATTAGGCAACCATTCCGTCTTAAATTTGAGCTTATTTCAACAACCTCTTGAAATGTCAATATTTATCGTCAGTCAATATGATACAAACTTTCCACAGAATTCTGTGTTTGTAAACACATATCCACGCACTTGCAAGTGTAGATCTCCACCCCGAACGTTTTAGCCAATGGGTAGGTCCTTCAGGGTAAGGACTGCCCTAAGGGCAAATACTAGTTGTGTATGTGTTCTGTTATGTCTAGTATGTATATACATGGTTATAGGTTGGGGATCTTTGCTTTATATGCCCAGTAATTGTATATATGGTTATAGTTATGACTCAGGAGTTAAGTCATTGGGGGTAGGTATGGGCCAAGAAGTCATTGTCAGTTGCATGTATAAATTTGTCTTTTCATGCCCAGTAAGTATATATATATATATATATGGTTATAAGGTTGGGATCTTAATAATTTCCAAGTTATGACAAAGGGACAAAGCTTTTCTTTTTTTTTTTTTTTTTTTGGGGGGGGGGGTAAAGCTGGATCCAGGAGATCAGTATCTTTTGCATATATATATTATTTTTTTGCCAGGCTCAGTAAGTATATATATATATATATATATATATATATATATATATATATATATATATATATATATATATATATATATATATATATATATAGTTATATAGTTATAAGGTGAGGATCTCAATAATGTCCAAGTTATGACCCATGAGTTTAGTCCCTGATTACAGAGATCAATATTATTTGCATATATAAATGTGTTTTTTCTAATTTTGAGCCTCATAGGTAGAATTAGGACTGCCCCATGGGTAAATGTCAGTTGAGTATGTACATTTGTCTACACCCATATGACTAGAGGAGTTCAAGGACATTGCACACACACGACCGTACGTACGTACGGATGGCCTGTATCACACTCTCTCTCTCTCTCTCTTTATATATATATATATATATATATATATATATCTATATATATATATATATATATATATATATATATATAATGTTTGAGATAAAATTAAAAAAGTTCAGCCGGTCAAATGTTCTTCAAGGTTCGTCTAGAGAAAGGCAAATTAAAGTACTTTAATCTCCATTTGAGTGTAGGTTATACAAAAATCTTTTGTTTGAACAGAGACAATGCAAAAATACTGAATTGCGTCTATTTTTAAGCAATTTTGCTAGTTCACAAGCTGGATTTAAACGGGTGCAGAATAAGTCCGACTTATACCTAAGATAAATTCATTAGCTAAACTGATAGATACTTCTATTTTGGATCGTATAAGATGAAAAAGTCCCGATATTTGTAAGTTCTCGACGCAAAGATTGAACCTGGAGCAGATGACATACATGCCAGAAAGTAAATTTTTTGGAAAACAGTGGAGCGTAATCTCAACGGCGTTTAAAGGTCACTGGCCACGCATATTGTACAAAAGTGTGATATCATTCCGAGTCATAAAAGAAACACCGATTTATTCCTTTCCATTCAACCTAACTCTTCATCCGTTTAATTTCCCAGTTTAAATGTAGATGTGATATATACTAACGATTGTGGTTTTCTATAGCAAATATGGTGCGCTGCATATGAATGCAACCAAACGAGTAATGACGGAACAAAAAGGGTTCTTTTTTTTCCGAAAGACCGTGTTTACCGTAAAAAGATATTTGAAGCAGTGGGATCGAATCGGGTCAGGGATGGGAAAGTTGTCCCGTTTGTGCCAATAGCAACATCCTGTTTATGTATAAGGCATTTTTATGATAGTTGCTTTTCTACACCCTCCTTCCGTGATGAAATCCATTGGGGGTACCAACGAAATTGAATTTATTAAAGACAGCAGTGCCCACCATATTCCCAGAGACTGTGGAATACAAGAAGAAATCCCTTCCGTCACCCGAGAAGATTGGACCTCCTCGATCTTGTAGAAAGCTCTATGGTGCTTATGAGAAGTGAGATAGAGAGAGCGTAAGTAAAATATACCAAATAATAATGATACAGTATCGTTAGTGCAAATATCAAGTATTAATGTACGAAACAAAAATCATAATGCTTTTTGAATGTGTATAGTGTAAACTATGATCAAATTATGTTTAGCATTATTATAACCAATATGAAATCAAAACTTGTTTTAAAAAAATAGAAATGTGGTACTACTCTGGGACATGTATATCATTATAGGTGTACAAGTCTGTATATAATCAGAGAGACTCTTAATGGAGAGGTATCGTGCTAAAAGCCAGAGAATAGTGGCACTAGTGTTGATGTAAACTTGGATTCAATACTATAGTATAGTCCCTATGGATTCTGAATCGTCTATATGAGTTGTGTCCCCTTAAAGCCTTTATGAGTAATTTCCCCTAAGTTCATTTCCTTTTATGGAAAAATTGACGAATAAATATAGAACGTCGATGCAGATTATCCTAGTGCACAGCCGGTATGCGGTTCTCAAAAGAAATACTACTATATGTACTAAATTTATTCTACAACTAACTTGCCAAGTTTGTAGAACTTATATCAGTGAACACTTCATGACCATGTCATACAATTAAATATATTCTATCAAGTTTGTAAAATTTGTATAGAAAACTAGATATGTCTGAATTATGTGAAAAAATGAATATTGATTCATAAATTATTTTTTTAAACAGAATATGTGGCTGCTTTGTTGGAAGAACCAATTAAAATTAAGTTCTCACAGAGAGGCGCAAGAGCAAGCTTTAAGGGATCTCCAGTCAACACCAACTCTCACCAGCACAGCCCAAAAGGTTCCCAAGCAAGAAGCCGTCATCATGCAAAAGTCAAGGTTTGCAGTCAGAGGTCACTGGCATACTCAAACCCCTTATAGTTCTCGGAAGAAAATCTGCATTCACAGCACATGCTGGTAGCACCCGCCTGTCATTCCTTGCTGGTCTGTGCCAAATCCAGCGGGCACAAAGTCAATAGGCGATGTGTCTATACACTCTGCCCCACAAAATAAAAAGAAACTGTGTTCGATTGTTATGCCAGCAAATACAGATATGAAATCCCTCATTACAAAACATTAAATCACCCGAGAACTCCCACACCTTCATTTACCTTTTACATATGTTAACAACTGTAGGCAGGAATCAGAACTCACATTAACGATTTGTAAAATATCAATAAAAGTGTATGTCTCTCTCTGCATATTTGGTATTTCCCCATCTCATAATGAACACTCGTTAGTATTTCATTCAAGACCTTGTTATAGATTTGTACTAACAGCTTTCATTATACTGATTTGACAATGATGGTTGTTGACTCTTTAATGTATTTTATGGGAATAATACATTTATTGTGATTAGAAAACCACCCACCCAATGATGACTTTAGTGCACAGTGATCCTCATTTTTTCACACACACACACAGACACACACAAAATAAAGGCAATCTTTTACCTCAAATTAAGAAGAAGACTTCGATAATCAGTTTCAGAATTACATAGTGGTGATATCAAAATTGAAACAATCAAAATAAAAAGAAGAAAAATACCCAAAATAAATAACATTCTAAGTAAAAAGGCAATTCTTGGATTAATTGTATCATAAAGTTTAAAATTCATATGATTACAATGTTTGAATGATAAAGAGTAAGAATTGCTACACTCAAAGTTGCATACTATACGTAGTTACCGTATCAATTTTACATAATACACTGTACTCTATACAGCAGTCCCGACGAACTCAAATAAAATTGGTATTGATGTATAGACTGCTAGTCGATCAAATTATTGTGATAAATTACAAAGTTCATATGTTTTCACAATAACCTTACATGGCTGTATATGCAATGCTGTAATGGAATTTCGCACAGAATCTCTTCCCTGACATCACTGCATCATGCGAATGAGCGCCTCATTAATGTTTGGTAAGTCTACTGCTTGAAGTAAAGCCACTATTTTTCACATTTACAGTGGATTTGGGTACAAGTAGCCACGGACGACTTTGTTAATACATGAACATATTTACATTAACTATACACAAACACATGACAATTTAAAAACCTTGATAGAAACCCTTTTAAAGTTCTATGTGTTTTCTTCTCAACAGTCACAAACATTATATGGGTTATCAACTAGCAGAAAGTGTTCTCAGATGAACCCCACATTTTATTTCTTACCCTTTATTCCTGTACATGTTTTATCTGCTACTGATGATAATCTAATTTTGCAATATGACACTTTTTTATTTGTATTAGATGCACATGCCATGTCCTGAAATATTTTTTTATCTTTAGGTTCATTGGGAGCACTACACTCAGCTTAGAGCATTTCATCCCTGAATATGCTAACACGGATGAAAAAATGTATAATATATCTTCATTTAGTTACTATAAATGTTTTACTGAAAAATGAAATTATTATTGGGTGACTGTATAAATAAAATATATCACAACATTGTTTTTCATTTGTTTTCTTTTCTTATTTTTTTTCATAAATTTCGCTGCTCAAGTGATGTTACAAGAGTGTCAATGTGAAAAGGGCTTGCTGCCACTCCACAGCTGAATTTTTAACTTACTTGCGTATTGGCTATGATACCAAAGTTAAGGTCTAAACAATATTGGAGTCCAAGAGAGCAGAGGACTGAGCTTGTGTAACAATAACTTTCTCCCTTGAAATAATGAGACAGTATAACAAACTGTGGCAAATCGGATATTCCGATTTGACAAGAAGGTTTTATATTGCAACTTGCCCGCAGGTTACACAGTTTTTAACGCGTATGTATATATATCATTTTTGTCTCGGTGGGGGTGGAGGTAGGATCGTGTATGATTTGTTTACATTATGGGGCAAGTTGATGGGGTGTGGAAAACAAATAATATTTATAAGTTCTCATCTTCGTTTCTTGTACTCAAACATAGACAAATGAAATGGTTTTAGCTACGAATAAAGATATGAAACATCGAAAGTGACTTACCAATCAACATTCCCAACTCTGTTTACTTCATCGCTCCCGTGTTGCTCGTCATCTTTGAATTCGGACTCAGAATCCGATGATTTTGCGTCGACTTCTTTGTTGGGTAGCAAAAACTCGTACATATAGGGCTGAACAGTAAATTCGTCTTCAATTGTTTGATCTAAAAGCTCCCCATCCAAATTTTCTAGTGTTCTTTTCAACAGTAAAAAATTATCTACTTTCTCTTGGGGGGATAAATGTATGTCATTTCAGGTTGGCGTCCTCTATAGGTTGGAAATCTCAGCTAAAGGGAGGTAACAGCGTTGTATATCGCTAGTTCAAGTAATGAAATTATTATTTCATCCTCACACTTGATATTTTTGTCATTCTTTTTGTGTAAGAATAAACATTTTTAATCACTTTATGCAAATTCTGATGTAAAACAATAAATTGTAGAGTATGGCCTGTGACCTTTAAATCACGCTGTATTTCCTGTCAGCGGACACTGTTTTGTGCTCTGTGTACCTGAATCAGCCATTTTGAGTTTGATTTCGTTTGAACACGAGCATCTTGAAGGGACTTGATATTTTTACAGAAAAAGTACATGTTTAAAGTTATATCGAGGGTATTAGTTATTAGTACACATACATCATATTGCAAGCTACTGTAAGGTAATAGTGGTTTATATATCTGCATGCTTAATTTAATCTTGTTAGGGATCAGAGACTGCTTGCAGATCAAAACGTTTACGTGATTATCAAGTTATCTGTACAGATACATTTTGTCTTTTTCAAATGTATACTATATCCATACTAACAGACTGTGACATCAGCCTTTTCTGACCTCAAGAAGATTGTTTGCATTTTGTTACAGTCTCAGTACACTCAATTCCAATTTTAAATAAAAGGCCTCTTTTGAAAAGTCACTTAAAATAAATGAACAAAAATATATTGCAAACATTGGCGTTTAATGAGGGCAGGTGTATTCAGAATTTATTATATAACTTCAGAGTCTTGAATTTAATGGTCATACATGTATTTTAAATTGTTTCAGCAAACATTTCTTTATATTACTTGAAAGCAAGGTAGTTTTTATTAATGTATTAATGAATCCCAACGGCAAATTAAATATTGTCAATATTTTTTAATGTCAATAATTTCTGTTTAAAATATGTGCCAAATCACACCTGAATTTTTTTTTTAAAAAAAGGACTTTTCACGTGTCCATAATGACTGTCCTAAATGTTACTAAACGTCCGCTTAATTTCCGTTAAAACTCCTCGAAGCAATGGTTAAGATGTCCGCTAAATGTTCACTTGTTTTCTCCGCTTGAATTCCGCTGATGAACTCATTTGCATATTTCCGTTTAAAATCCATTGATTATCCACGCTAAATTTCCACTGATGGCCGCTTAAAATGCGCTGATTCTCTCCACTCAAATTCCACTGAACTTATTTATATATATTTAATACACTGAAACCATACTCATCTTGTGCTAAATTTCCACTATTCAGTTTATAGTTTGTGTGTTGTAAGCAAATGAACTTCAATAAATTAGATTTCAGCAGAATCGGTATTGTATCAAAGTTGCGCATATTATATGCTGAATTCTAACTGACCCCTATCCACATTGTTTCGCTAAAAGTATGGCTATTTTCTCCTGCTGAAATAAGGCTGAAAAATGACCTGGGTAAACATTCATTACTCATTGATTTGATCTAGGCTTATAATTCTATGTATAGGTGTAAACGTAAAGGCTATATAAATTAAAAATAATTATTTATTGACCAAAGTTACACGTCAAAAGATATTTAAAAATGTAATTCTGCCTTTGGAATTTATTAGAACCTGAATAACAACTAACTTGCTTTAAAGTGATCCAATAAAAAAAGGATACAGGAAAAGGAAAACCTGAAGAAAAATAATAACATAAAATATATCGACATCTGATCATGAAAAGGACAGCAATAAACAGTAAACAGTTCTGACGTCCTTCGATTAGAGCAATGCAGAAGGAAACAATGTTCCTGATTTAAATTGTTAAATGAATCCATCCTTGCCTATTTCATCATCTCCTTTGAAAAAAAAATCAAAATATATTGAACTTGTTGAAGCCTCTGACAAATTGACAGAGAGTTACGATAAGATCCATTTTTTATGGAAGATTACAAACAATTACAAAACGTGTGACACATATAACGGATGTGTTAGAACAATGTACCTAACAAGCATTTTCTTCATGTTTTCGTAAGAACTACAACTGGCAGACTTTTAATATAAATATAATTTTATAATGGGTAAGATCATTAAGTGACGTTCATATCCTACAGCCTATCTGATGAGAAAGGTGACCACGACTTTATGCCTGCATGATCTAAACGAGATCATTTAAACCTGTCGGATGAAAAAAAGGTGACAGTGATATCCTTATTCCTGTCCGAGGGGAAAATTGACCGTGAGATCCTTAAATCTGTCTAATGAGAAAGGTGACCTAGAGGTCCTTAGGACTGTCTGATGGAGAAGATGACATTGAAATCCTTAAGCCTTCTGATATACTTACGAGAAAGTCGATTAAGGGTTTAAGCTAACCGTGCCTGCCCCATGTTCACTATATCCTGTTTGAAAATATTAGTGTCACCTTCAATTTCTTATTGGTCATTGGATTTTATCTATAATATTTGTATTGTATTCATTTTTATTTATCGTTTTTTCAGACCACAGGTTTAAGGAACAACATTAGGTTGTATGATATATAAGCAGGTATAATTACTTTTTTAATGTTTTCTTGTGGCATGTGTCAGGATAGGCATGTACATTTTCAATTTCTTGCAAGCCATTATATATTTTATGTATGTTCCACACATACATTTCTAAGTGACATGTAATATAGATAACTTTGAAAGGAATTTGGGAAAGAAAACCAAGATATTCGGAAAGTCGATAAAAACTTAGACTGACCCTGGTTCATAGAAGCAAAAGAGTGGTGGTCGAGGCTGTCAGTGATCATGCACCACTTCAAGAACACATGGGTAAGAAGTGACGTTTAATTCAATTGCTGAAAAGTATGTATGTATTAGTGTTTAACGGCATCTTAGCAAAAAAATGGCTCTATGGTGCCAATTAAAAGTAAAGTTCTAAACATTTAATAATGAAGAATTGCACATACACGCTAAGAAATAAATATATGACCTGAGTAACTTATACTATATCTTTCTTGATTCTGTTTTAATTAACTTCTCAACAAATTAATTTCGGTTGGCCAAGCTACTTATGCAAGAGAAGGATTTTGTTATTGAAGGAGAACAAGAGATATATCTTCCACAATGCAAGAAGCAATTATATATACGTCTACTTTAATGCCATTAAGTCAATGGTCTAAAACAATCAGAAAGCTTTCATTCATTTAATATGGAATCTCTTATTTGTAAACGCAATCCATATATAATATTTGTTGATTGTACTAATGCCAACTTAACAGGTTAAGTGTTTGCTCTAATAATTATTTTCATCTGTATTCAAATATCATGCTCAAATTATTGCCGTGATGACATCCTTTCTTACTTTTATATAAATGTTCTAAATAAATAGCCAACATTTTTCTTCGATCGATGATTCATGTTCATTGTGTGTCTAAAGGTGAAGACAAATATTAGCGAAACAGATCCACGGAAGCTAATAAATATATAAGGGACATACCTGCAAAATTAAATGGCCACGACACAATTCGGCACCAGAAAACCACAAATTAAGTACCAGAGGCAAAAGAGGTTTAAATAAATGATGCCTTATGATGAGGAGAAGATTAAGAATTTTCACCTGAAGAGTAGTTTGTTTCTCTGGAAGCTTAAGCTTAAGGGGAAGCAACCCGTCAAGTGGTGAGAACTCTAGATAGTTACCTCCTAAGAAGAAAATGACCTCGTAAAAACTGAGTTTATCATATATCCAAGTGGCTAAGTAATAATGTATAGAATAAAAATTTACAGTTACAAATCACTGTAACACACCAGGGGTCTAACAACACCTCACGACCGATCGAAACAATGTCGAACACCTACGTGAGGCCGATGTTTCCCATATTTCCAAGGACCTCAATACAACAGTACTTGGAAATTGAAGGGTTCTTGGAAATAGGTGAAACATCGACCTCAAGCCTACCTTACGCAGATGTTCGACATTGTTTGTTTTGTTCGTGAAGTGTTGTTAGATCCCTGGTGTGTTACAAGAATATTTTCTGGTGGTAGCAGTGGGATATTGGATAGCATTGTATTATTGCTTTCGATTTTTGTTGTTGTAATTTTTGTTGTTGTTATGGCTTAAGTCCGGATATCCGACATTGCAACTGAATGGAAAAGTAATTGCAGTTCTATAATGATTAAATATGATCAGACAGGTGTATTGTATTGTATAAAAGAAGATTATTTTGTTTTAGTCTCTATTTAACGGTGAGCAGATATAGTCCTTTATGAGTGAAAGCTATTGCATTGCTACCTGTAGGATATACGTTTGGGGAGAAATGGAGCATATTTAAATAGAGGGCTGTCGTGATCTTCCTGTAAGCAGGTCATGCATTTAGCAGACACGAGGCCAGTTGAACTACATTTTGAGCTAGAAAAGAAATGATTGAAACTTCATAATCTCTCATGGGTGAATTAAAAGTATAATAATGATTCTTTAATGAGTTCCTTCAAAGTCAGGATTTGTGACTGTATAATTTATAGTTTAATTTGTTTGAGTTACAAAAGAAGAACCTTGTAACAGATTTTGTTTCTAACTACCCCTTCTTTTACTCCCCTTCCCCTCCATCCCGTCTTTGTTAATGGTGAAAATGTATGACCTTACTAATTTACTTTCCAATTTGTGCTAGAGTTATGACAAAATCTCTTGAGCTGTGAGCATGTACTTGGATATTAATTATTAGTAGGTACAATTAATTAGACAATAATAGTCATTTTATTTCGCAACGGAAAATTTAGAGTGGGCAACCGTTGCGTTCCCGTGGCTGTTGAATGGTTGGGTTAAGGAGGCGCAATGCTGTTAAACGGGTTGAATCGACAAAGTCACACGGATAAAGCAACTAGCTTCTTGTACTATTGGTGTATTTTGTGAAATTGTTCTATTTGATCCCGAGATTCTTATGTGAAGGCAGATACCGCTTTTTTCTAAATTGTGTCTGATTAATCATGTGCAGTATTAAGTTCTATAAGTACTCGTCAGAAGTCGTTTGTTTGCTGCTTTGAGCAAGATTGATGTAAATCAGAATTGGTTCGTGTGCTTTTAGAGAAGCAGTCTTAAACAACACCGTTAATGTTTAAAGAGCTGATTAGTATCATTCTCTTATTGTGCATTGGTGCTTAAGATTTTGCCTTTGGAGTTAGTTGTAAGAGTGAAATGTGACATTTTAAATTGTGGGTGTTTAGATGCTGGTGAACAGTTTTCGGTAGCTGTAGCACCTGTGTATTAGTCGTGATGTAGATTTGAGGAAGCAGTGTCAGCTAGCATGGTCTGATGTCGACGATGTTTATAGCGCTGTTTAATGTGGAGGCGTTGAGGTCCTGAGTGACTTTTGGTTTTGTTAGAGATGCGTTGTCCTGCAGGAAGCGTTTTCTCTCTTCCTGAGCTTCCGTCGTGGTTAAGCAGGGCGAGCCTGCGCTTTTGACCTGTTAGCGGCCTCCTTGTTGAGAAGCTGTTGTTGCTATGGTTTTCATCATGTGTAGGTGGAATAATCAGCTGGGGAAGATCAGTATTCATTGGGGGATTTACTGAAATACTGCTCTTAGCACAGCAAAATAATTAGCAGCATTGACAGATGGACCATTACAATGTCATGCTTAGAACTGGTTTGTTACAAAACATTTGTCATTGATTAGTGTTGATCGTCAAAACATGCAGCAGTGAAAGTGTTTATAGTTTTTCCTGCCTGGTGAGTACGAAATTTTCATATTTCAAGATTGCATTGCATGACAGAAGGCAAATATTAAATTGTATCTCAGGTAACATACAAGTTTCAACACATGGCAGAAATTGTCACAAGTGTGAGGTATAGTCATTCAAGTTGTTTCTTGAGTTCTGTGATGGCCTGCTGCAACTGGTTTATTCTCTTTCAGACATCATTGTGACCCACAAAAAGTTACCCAGAACTTTTATCAGCAACTGTTCAACCTTTTAAAACTGTTCAACTGCTTTTTTTAGGCTTTTCTTTCACATTAATCTGAAAAAGAAGTGGAAACAGATAAGACATACTACAAAATTTCACGCATTGTGGCTCCAGTTGACAACGGGTAAATGCGCTTTTCTGTATCTTTACAACGCTTTATTTCTGGCAAGAACATGCTTGCTTAGTCATTCAGGATCAGTCATCGGGTTTTATTTATTCTTTTAGGTTGTGGCAAAGAACATACTGGATGAAGGAAATGTTAAACAAAGAAAAGTGAACCAGCAGAGAATGAAATACAGAGGTTATAATCCCTTCTACTATTGATTTTGCTTACTGGAGATATCCTGGACACAGATTTCCATATTAGTTTGGAGGGAACCTCTGTCGGGGGTGGGGGGTAAGCCACAGATGTCAAGCTGATGTCAGCCATTTATGTATCTGACATTCCATATCCAGCCATATATACCAAAAGCATGTGATTCATTCAGAACAATTCAACATCATATTGGACATTGATGATAAATACATAATAGATTCAAAACTTCTATCTCAGCAGTCATGAAAGAAATACTACTATTTTGTAAAGTCACATTTCTAAAATATAAAGCAGAATTTCTTGTATATTATGAACACTACAAAATAAATATCATTCTTTTTTAGCTTCCACTTACTATTCAAGTTTCAAAGTAAAGTTATATTCATTTTACCCTTTTTTAAAGTCCATCATCAGTCTTTGATTACTTTTAGGAAAATGTGCAGCTTTCCACAATAATAAACAACAACTCTCGTAAAGTATATTTTAATTATTTTTAATTATTTTTATCTTATTGTTATTTTTATGTTCTTTTTTATTTTTTAATTATTTATTTTTTTCTTTCTTTTTTTCTATCTTTTTTGTGGGGGGTAATTTTTTATTTTCAGAGATGATAAGTTATAAATATGCTGTTGGCTAATTTGCATCGCTTTGCAAAGCACAGGTGGCTAAAATGTACTTTTGCTAGTTATTGTAATAAATTACTCCTTTAAAGTTATAAAATTCCTTTGAGTGTTATTTTGAAGAAAATAAATGTTTGCTCATATGTGGAGAATAATCTCTAGTTTTCCAAAAACTAATCTGCAAGTTCGTTGTATCCAATTTCAGGGTCTTAACAAGATCCTCCTATTCTGTGTCCAGCATATATAGCCCTAGTCAAATATGCTTCATTCCGTTCAAGCTATTTTAAAAGTCCCTAATATACAGAGTTGAGGGTTCAATGTCTCATAAGACAAACATTTGACTAAAAGGTATATAGAATGTCAAATATAAACATCAACAAACTGGGATACATGCATGTCTAAGGAATGAAGTATTAACAAAAGAAACATTTACTGAGAGGTGCACAGATAGCTGTAACATTCTGCTTTAAATTTGGTGACACTGTCAGATTGTTGTACTTCAAATGGAAATTAATTCCGCTTACTAGGTCCAGTAAAAGCAAATGAGTTTTACTGCATTTACTTGTACTGTACATACTAACTGGAATCAATTACCACTTGAAATATATATATATATATATATATATATATATATATATATATATATAAAACTTTGAAATGTCTCAAGTAAATACTATTGCATCATCTCGCTTACAATGATTATCTTAAATAGATAAATAGATTTTGCTTCTGATAATTTAGGGCGTTATCCAATCCCTACAGTGATGAAACTTTCTCGCCTAAAAGATTTTAAAATTGCGCTTTTTTCTCATCGGACTGAAATAAATACCTTTATTACAAAGTTCTGAACAATATACCTTCAAAATAAATACATCATTAAATAAATCAATCTTTATTCTAATGGTTTCTTAAATAATAGTCAACCGATTTGTTACGTATGTGGGGAACAAAAAATAAAAACGACATTTGTAAAACCACAAATCGTTTCAAATATCCATTGATCATAAAACGATATTTAGAACTACCAAATGTACCAAAATCTTACACATATGTCAGCAAATCTATAACAATCAAGAAAAGAGAACATCTTGCATATTGTTTCTTTCACAGCTATTTTGTTCGTTGGGATAACAAGAATTCTATCCTTAAAAATAAAGATGTATACTCTTAATGAAGAGTAGTAAAATCGAATAGTTAAATTTGTAATTTTGATGGTACATAGAACGACTACCATATAAATCAATTTGAGCGACTAGAATAGTCAAACGACTGGACAATGAGTCAGTTCGACAACCTCTGTATTGCCTACATTAACTATTATCCTGCATTTCGCTAGAATCCGATATTGATGCCAAATCTACCTGTGAAGTAGTCATTTTGACTTCAGTGAAATGTCAATAGTATGCATGCTTAAAGTCAGAATTATTAATACAGCCAACTGTGACTTCATAATAACATAAAGACTAAGTGACTTTTAGTCACTTTGTTTAAAAAAAGTGCCGTATTTAATAACAAAACCTGTAACTTAAAAATAATGAATGTGAAAGGCTGACATGACATATTATATGTGTCAATTTTACTATTATATGTGTAAAAAGTATATAAGTATGTTTAGAAAAGTATATATATATATATATATATATATATATATATATATATATATATATATATATATATATATATATATACATGCGTGTCCTCTAGAAATATTCTTCTACAAATAGGATAAGAATTGTTGTCAGTTAGCTGCATAGTTCTCAATATAGACGTAGTACAGTCAAGAGAGCATTGTAATTAATTCTAATGCGACGCTGTTTTGGATTCTGAGTTCTGATACCAGTTTAACTTCAACGACGCTCTCTTTTACGGATGACATTAATTTTGATCAACAAGTGATGAGCGTTTTTGGTTCAGAAGGAAATTTATGTCTATTTGTTCATCGAGAATTGGATACAGCGATTATTAACACTATTACCAGTCACAATTAGAATATATAACTTGAGAATATTACAAATTACTTTTAAATATTCGAAACGTTTCAGCTAATTGGAAAGGACGTAATTTGTCATTTGCCCCTTATGGGATTTTGCGTTTTCGTACAAAAGGCAAGGCAATGATTTTTTCAAGAAGGAGTTGTTTCTTTTTCACGTTATGTTGTTTATTATGTCTTTTCTGTGATAACTAACACTTAAGTAAGAATTTCCACGAAGTGATAACTGACATTTAATCAAATGGATCTACATGTGGTCAATTCAACAAGCTTATTAAACGGGATATGCAGGTGCTTATCTTATAATTCAGACATTTTATTTGAAAGTTTGAATGCACAAATATCAAAATTGTGCGTTATGAATTAAGTTTAAAACACTGTAATCCGTGGATTAAACACGCTGTTTACTATATGCTAAACACTTTGCTTAACTTGTTCACTATATGCTAAACACTTTGCTTGATTTGTTCACTAAACGATTTCGCTTTATTTGTTCACTAAAAGCTTTGCTTTATTTGTTCACTAAACGATTTTCTTTATTTGCTCACTAAATGCTAAACGATTTGCTTTATTTTGCTTGCTATATGCTAAACTATTTTCTTTATTTGCTCACTATATGCTACACGATTTGCCTTATTTGTTTTCTAAACTGTTTGTTTTATTTGTTCACTAAACGGTTTTCTTTATTTCGTGACTATATGCTAAACGATTTGCTTTTAATTTGCTCACTATATCCTAAACGATTTACTTTATGTGTTCACTATATGCTAAATTATTTCCTTTCTTTTTTTCACTATATGCTAAACGATTAGCTTTATTTGGTCACTATATACAAAACGATTTGCTTTATTTGTGCACCTTGATCAAATTAAGAAGAATATCAACGATCTACAGTTTTTTCACCACACACTGATACTTACCTAAGTAGCCAGTCTGAAATACCATCATCTACTTTATTGGTATTAGTGCACTGCATTTAGAAACACGTTATCAATCCAATAAGTCGTAATGCCATGCTGCAATGCTATCAGAACTCAGTCTTCATACTAGCTGTTGGTGAGGATGTGACAATATTTCGTGTAGCATGATACTTTATAATAATATGGAACGCTATAGAATAGAAGATGTCCGTCTATAAAAGTCGAAGGTCTCTTTTGCAGCTGCCACTGTATATTCTTTTCTGTCTCAGACTGATTTTTCAGGACATTTCTCATCTCTTTGATTCTTATGAGTTAATATATTTCTTATATATGTAGTTTAATTATATCATTCGAACATTACACATTATCTGAGTTTTTTATATTACTTACTTAAAGAGACAGCCTTAGACATTTTTTCTTGCTACAAAATCCTCATCTGTAATGACGATTATGAGAGTTTGATGAACCATCATTTATAAAGTACATAAGAAAAAATATGCTACTTTAGATACTTACCTTAATCCAAACAAGAATACAGACAGTGTGCCACTATTGTCTAATGTAAATAAATATACACTTCCGAATTTTCTTTTCTTTTCATAAAGTTTGTTTTTCTTCCATGAAAATAAAACTCGATTTTTTTCCTTTTTCTCTCACCATTTTGAAATGCCAAAATCTATCGAAATCCATGTCAGACCAATGGGAAAGAAAACAAAATTTCGATATTTTGAAATATTTCAGGGGAGAAAGGGTTATGTATATTATTGGTACTTTCGATTGTATAGGTAGTATTCATCAGCGCCCTGGAATCTACATACATTGCACATTATTATTATTATTATTATTATTATTATTATTATTATTATTATTATTATTATTTATGTACCATAGTTAAAAAAAGAAATAAATATTTCAAATCAATTAAGGAAATGAGTCAGAATGTGTATTGCAATGTAATACATATAACATTACCGATGTGATTAACTATTTGCTGTGTAATGGACTGAAAATTTGCAACACACTATATATACTTCTCATATGACCAAAATTGCTTTTATTCTTGCTTTTCCTTTTTGAATTTTCCAGTATGCTTTCTTAGAAAATATTCGAGTCACGTCAACACGTCAAACACATTATGTCAGTGTGAATGCTTTGTGGTAGTTTTGGGATTTAATTGATAAATACATCCACGAACAAACATGTCGATGAACTGACATATTATCTATCTATCTATCTACACACACATATACAGATATATGGTTATAGAGTTATAGTTCGTTCAAAACCAGGAATCGAACTGGTTCTAGGAGTAACAGCTTCTATCGCCTAGATCTCAAGCACCAGTGCCCTAACCTACTCTGCCATGCGCTCATCCCCCAAAAGGGATGTAATAAAGTCGAAGGTAAGAATTCGAGCTACACAAAAACTCGCTCGCTAGGCAAGGGGAATTTACCACTCAGATTTATGCACCAGCCTACTAGATTTTGCAATGAGGAAACCACGAGAAGCAGTGAATTAGAAAAGGGACTCGTGCATTATTCTTCTCGAATTCACAGCTTTGAGTTATTTTTTCCTGCAGTTTAATCGATTTTCACCATTTACTTGTCGCAATCAAATTAAGCATTTGCTTCTGTTAAGTTTAACATAAAATGGGGATATAAACAATACAAAAGATTCATCAAAATCTTTTTTTACTCATTTCTCGAATCTCGCTCTTAACTATTCCGAGCATTCCAGCGTGGTACTCCTGTATACATAGCTGGTATACCGAGTCATTCGGAATGATTTCCCACGTACAAGACTTGAAGTCGCTTGTGGTTATTTTACGCACTGTCTACACACTAGAGAGGTTTCATTATCAATTTTCGGAATTGTTTGGATATTTGATACCAAATTATTCCAAAATTTTGGAGTATACTACTGTTGAAGTTATTCTTGTGCTTTGCAATTATGCGTTACGGATAAGTTTTTTTTATATAATTGAAACCTATTTCCATAAGGAAGTAAATTGTATGAAATTGGCTTATAGTGAAGTAACACTCCCCTTATGCTGCTTCTCAACTTAATTGATTGAAAAATCTACTTTGTTAATTCAGGACGAGTTTGGTGTAGGGCCAAGATTCAGCCTCTCCAAGAATGTAATGCATTGAGACATACATAGTTCATGTCGCACAGCTACTCCTTTTGTCAGAGAATATGAAAATAAATTATATATCTGCATACAGACTAAGTATTATTTACTTTAAAAGATATTATTTTGATCGTGTGCTCTTGTTGATGATGTTCAAAACTCTTGACATCATATTCACAGATTTAAACCTAATTCCTCAATTCAACTCCGCTAGACGAACGTCCTTTTATTTCGAACAAAAATGATTTGCTGCTAAGTTTTTGCTGCTATTGATAACTTGGCCACGTACCCATGACACCATCGATAGCAGAGGACGCACGGCGCAAGTCCAACGGTGAGTGTGTGCGGTAGCAAGAGCCAGGACTGTGGGTTTGCTAACACAATAGGGTGACATCATGGGGCTGGATCAATATTTTGAAATAAAACGTATATAAATGAAGAAACAATTATAAATTGTCACCTATGTACAACACAGAGAGGAAAGCGCTTATCCTAGGATCTACACTGTATGTTAGGAGACATGCTTATTTGAATGACACCAACATAATCAAATTGATTAGCGAGTTATAATTCCTTCCAAGCAGCAATTGAACCCGACATGTACAGAGACGGGTATTGAAAGATATGTTGAATTTACTTGTAAACAATTTATTGCACAAGGGATGACAAAGCCATTTACTTTCTCTACCGACTTATCGATGATTATTTTACTCAGTTTCCAAATACACTGTACTTCATTCACCACCAAAATGATGAAGCACGCTATGCGAACAACTGCATATATTAGAGTTGATGGTTCGTTATCGCGAGTGTTCAATGTCGTGCGATGAACACGATGAATTTGGACAAGTTAGTGATAATTTCGTGATAAATGGCAGCATGGATAAATCACAATGACGGGTGAATGAGGTATGTATATTTGCCTGAGTCTTACGTTCACCACAATAGGTCTCCATTCTTTCCGATTTTTCTTTAAGATATTGTGCTGTAAGTTAAAGGATACTCGTAGGCATGATACATGCGATTTTCAAAAGTTTGCGCATGCATCGATCAAATAATTTAAAAGTTGTCTGTCAAGATATATACACACTGGTGAACTGGTATGGGGGTGGGGGGTGTTGTTGTAAGAAGATTGTATTTTTTTCTGAGAAAGTTAATTTGTATATCAGTCCCGCGCTATAACTCCTCTCTCTCTCTCTCTCTCTCTCTCTCTCTCTCTCTCTCTCTCTCTCTCTCTCTCTCTCTCTCTCCAACCCCCTTTCTCTCTCTCAGAAAAATAAATAAATAATTATGTTGTAACACAGATATTCAGTTTCACAATTAGGCCCGGAATTCGGTCAAATTACAGGGACAAAGAGACTACTTTTTTATTAATCATTAAACATTTAATTTATATTTAATTTTGAAGCACTAGTATTACGTGTTACATAGAAAACAAAATATTAGCTTTCGAAATATTTGGCAAGAAATGCTTTTCTTATTCAGCTACTTGTAAAACATGTTTTCCATTAAAAACTGTTTTCGCTCTTTCTTTCTGCAGCATATATTGTATATACGGGAACGAAAGCGATGACAATCTTAATCACAACATCACAACAATTACAACAATAACGATGGTGATGATAAAGAAGATACTACTACTACTACTAATAATAATAATAATGATGATGATGGTGGTGGTGGTGGTGAAGATGAAGATAATGATTGGAAGAAGAAGAAAAGAATAAGAATCTCTTTGAGCCAATACAATTATTTTACTGCTCCCATTCCGCCTTTTGAAAGGCATCATCTTTTAGTTAATGACCAAACCAATAACAAACTTCGCTACGAAAAACAATTAAAAACAAAACAAAACAAGAATAAGCAAAACAGACAGAAATAAGTCTCTGGGACATTTCGTAACTTCTTAATCTCTCTACTCACCTCCACCCCATGCCGGTGAGGTCACAAGTGATGCAGATTTAATGGATGTCTTATATACGTGAAGTGAACGAAAATGAAGAATTTTGTTAGAAATAGCTGTATTTCTAAAAGGCATTTGAAGACGACCTTATCCTGGTCTGCTATTTTGTTTGCCCTGAAATCAGCGACATTGACACCGCGCACGACTTTTATCTGCAGCAACATTTAGAGTTTTGCAACACACTAAATTTCTCTTTGCTAGTGGGAAATCTATTTAGAAAAAAATCTTGCTGGAAATAATTGTTTCTTCAATTCTTACGTAGTGTTTCATGTCATGTTCAAAATGTTATTTGTTTTAAATACTTTTTTTAAAATTCGTTTTTATTTTTATTTTTGGTCATATTTAAGTCCATTAAAAACTACGATTGTCTCCCTGCAGGCTTAGGGATTTAGAATAGGACAGATCAATTGTCTCCCTGCAGGCTTAGGGATGTAGAATAGGACATATCAATTGTCTCCCTGCAGGCTTAGGGATGTAGAATAGGACAGATCAATTTTCTCCCTGCAGGCTTAGGGATGTAGAATAGGACAGATCAATTGTATCCCTGCAGGCTTAGGGATGTAGAATAGGACAGATCGATTGTCTCCCTTCAGGCTTAGGGATGTAGAATAGGACAGATCAATTGTCTCCCTGCAGGCTTAGGGATGTAGAATAGGACAGATCAATTGTCTCCCTGCAGGCTTAGGGATGTAGAATAGGACAGATGCCCCTTCCCATACGTCGTTAAAGGCGATTAATGGAGACAGGATCGGCGGCGGTAGCGGTGCAGTGGTTAGCAAGCAGAACTCTGGACTTAAATGGTGCGGGTTTCAATCCTACCATTGGATCAGTCGGCTACTATGCTTTATACTTGGGCAAGATACCTTACTTCAATTGCCACAGCACTAAATAACCGACTTGTGTTGCTGTAACGTAAATCACTAAACCAACTACAACGTGCTACTTTTCTTACAGTACGATAGAATGGATCGTGTTGGTGAAGAACATCTTACATATTTTAAAAGGACCAAAATGTCACGAATATCTTGCTTCGGAACGCTTTTATCATTCATTTAGTGTCTATTTAATTTTTACAAAGCTTAATCTATTGTTCTGATGTGATTTTTCTTTGATCATGATCAACAGATCTAGATTCACTAAAACTTCAGCTGAGTTCGCCAAGATCCGATACGTATGGTTTGCCACAAATTTTTGGGCAAAGCCTTCCGGAAATCTGTCCGTCCCTCTGTCTATTATCGGCACCAAATTTCTTCTTTTTTTTCTGAATATCCCAAATAGTTAGATCGCCTAATTATCTTAAGCTACATTATTATAACTTGAAAAAGCTTCTTTAAGTGGCATACCAATATTAGTATAATTCTGTTTTCATAAACGTAATGCCATGCCGATGTACGATCAAAGGCAAGAGGTAGAATATCCGTTATATTTACTAATTTTCTTCAGAAACATGATCACTTAATGAATGCCGGTAATCTGTTTAATAAATTTTAAACACAAACCTTAAAACTTAGAAACATCTAATTAGAGTGCTTCTTTAGCTATATACAGGAACGCAGGCTTTTTAAATTGAGCCTTTGTGCGCTTATGGGCTTAACATGGGCTTTGCAAAGTCTGATAGTGTTCCGCCCTAACTTAGATGCGGGACTTAAGATTGATCGATTTGGATAATTAGGTTCAGATTGATTGATTTGGTTAATTAGGTTCAGAGTTGCCCTCCTAAAGTTATATATTCCATGGTTTTCGTCATTTTCTGACATGTTTTAAAAAGTGTCGACATGAACTGTCACCTTTTTACACATTTGTTGGTCCACAGGAATCAGAGTGCAAGATAAACTAGATGAAAACATAATGTTGTCGAGGCCCAGGCTTTATTCTAAGGGTCATTACTCTCACCTTTCCGAAGTTGATCGACAGTGTCACATGATCAGAACAAACACTTTTTCGTAATCAAAAGATGTGTACTTTCAGGTGCAGGAGCCATATAATGGAACAGTGGTCACCTACCAGGAAGAGTCGGTCTGACAGATATGTGAGTGCTCCCTTATACGACACCAAACTTTCCGATCATGAACGCTACTCATTGATACTTTGTTTTTGTTACATGATATGTTTAAGTAGTCGAAGAACTTAAGTTTAAGATGGTAAATCAAACGAATGTATGATCGGGTCAAGTTGGTATCAACAAATCTTCCACTGCAACGAACGAATGTAGGGTTAGTTCATGTCCTGCTACGTTATTCATGCACTATACCTTGCTTTCCATTTTAAGTTTTGGGGAAAATCATCACGTGACTATCTTCGACACTTTACGGAAGGCTGCAACTTTGAATATTGATCATTAAACACTGAGGAAGAACTAACTGAAAGTTGATAAATGTTTTAAAGCGAAAAAAAGGGAAATAAAGCAAGCACGAATCAGTCAGTAAGGCAAGGTTTTGCCTCGTAGTATATCAAAACTAATATAAGGACTCTATTTCATGCATTTAATACATATGAACAAAATTAACAAAATTACACCAATTATGGCATGTGTAACTTTAAGTAGGAGTCTTGTAAGCCATTTAGTTTTTTTTATTTATTACTGACGGAAACTAATGTTGTAGCAGCTCTATACATGAAGAGATTATTCTTTCGAATACTGTGCAGAGAAATGTATCTATGTATGCTCTCTTATGAATATAGAAGATAAGGGAAAACGACGTTTCTCCTGTTCAATTACAGTCTTTAAACCTACAAAATAAATGTATGTATCTGTAAATAATATGGTACGTACAACTTTAAGATCCCGATCATGTAATATCTTATGATTATGCTAATTATATGATATTACTATTGCTAGAATCATGCAATTCATATCTTTATTTAGTTTGATAAAGCATCAAAATTTCAGTTCCAACGTAATGGTACCATAACAGTTGAAATAGTTTATTTATCTGTTATAACGTACACCATATTCAGGTTGACAAGACGGTCCCTAGTATTTACCAATACAACCTAAGAGAAGAACCAAATTAATAACAAATTTCTTCCATCATTTTTGTCACTACGAAAATACAAGGACTCAAGAAATCAACAGGATTTCACTGAATTTAAAATATCAAAAGTCAAATACATAATGTTATGAGACATCCCTGGTAATTTGTTTTATTTTGCAAGAACTGTCTGATTTTATCGGGCCAGTTAGCAGATATTCCGACAAAAATGTCTTCATGCAAAATAATTAACAAATTAATAAAAGTAGATAAATATCTGTGCCAGATTGCTAAGGGATACCATTCTTACTATAGTATTAGTTTATGTAACATATTTAACAATAGTTTTCAAAACATTAATAAGTAAATATTAATGACAGTTTCACAAGACATAATATATCAAAATGGCAGGTTCAGTATGATAGATTATGCTTGATCACATACTAAAATCGGTGGTGTAAGTAAGCCGGTACGGTCAGGTACGCCGTACCGTTAAGATATTTATTTTCTGTACTGACGTACCGGAAAGACGGGGCAGGGTGATCGGGGGGTCGGTACCGTACCGGTAAGAGTTAAAATCTACTTGCACCATTGAATAAAATTTATGTACAATGCCAAGAGACGCTTGACTTAAAATACTCTACTTGTCAGTAATTCCATGGCTATGGTTTTGTTTAATGTTTGTGATAGAAGGAAAGTCTAATTGCTTTTGTACTGAAGAAGATCCACAGTGTTGCCTGCTTTGTTGTAATACCTGTAGTTGCGTGAACAAAACTAAAATTTTAAAACTCGTAAACTAGTTTTTAATCGCGCACAAAAATGCAAACATCATAGTGTATGTAGACTATGCAGCATAGCTGAGAATATTATATTATATATTGAAACAATGGCTTTAAAGCAATATACGAAAATAATTCTTCAAACGTCGGATTCAAAAGATGGATATATAACATATAGGGTGGGTTTTTTTATGTAAAGCAAAAAACTCATTGTTGATAATCGAATTCATGCAAGAATTTAAGAATATAAAACTGCACAAGAAAGTATCTCTAAATACAATATAAAACTGCACAAGAAAGTATCTCTAAATACAATATAAAATTGCACAAGAAAGTATCTCTAAATACAATATAAAACTGTACAAGTAAGTATCTCTAAATACAATATAAAATTGCACAAGAAAGTATCTCTAAATACAATATATAGTGTTATTGTTAGGGTGCATAAACAAAATTATGAAAAAAGCCTGAGACCAGATTTATCACTAGTTCGACTTCATCAGCTGCACAGGCAGAATTAAAATCATATCGTACTAAACTATATGAAGATTTGGTTCTCTTTAGACATCTGTTTTGTCATGCTTGCAGATGCCTTTCAATGAGCATGCGCATTCATTAAACTTTCGATAGAGAAACCCAAAAATTGTTCCTTGATCAATTCTAATTAAAATGTCATTGCACATAAGCTCTCTAGTTTGAATGCTTTTGTTTCTGAAGGAAAAGTTAATCGAAATAATTAGAGTGTTTTATGCGTTCATATGCCACAACATGACAAAATCATATCCCCTCCCCCCCCCCACTCCATTCTAAACATCAATTTTGAATACTAGTAAGTCTGATTTATACTGACTTTTATCACTTGTACCACCTGTCTGAATGATTGTGGAGTCTTCTGCGAGTCCTGGGTGGTTCCTGTACGTGATTAATCTTGAAGTTCAACCTCGCTACAAACCTATGTATGTGGTAAATAAATATCTGATCCCCCTGCTCTCTATCGCCTTTTCGCATGGCTTCGTATAAATCAAGTGATTATAAACTCACCTGAAAACAGATTTGTCAGTATTTCTTCTTGACGGCTTCCATGTGGAGCGCTTGCTTGTCTAGCTTCATGTTGGATACTAAGAGAGATAAAGCGATTATAAGTGATAATAACAACCGCCACTATCAACGATTTAGAATCAAGATATATATGTATATGTATATATATGTATATATATATATATATATATATATATATATATATATATATATATATATATATAAACATATATCAATGTTATTTTTGGGGGAGGATTCAAAGCCATTTTTTAAAAAAGGAAATACAGGTAAATATTGAATACTAGGTAAGGACTTGGGGAGACAAAATGAAAGCACAGATTCTACAATTCTAAACAATTATGTCCATAATGATTGATAATTTTACATTATTAAGTCTTATTATAATTATACACCTGCAAAGTTTCTCTGAAGTTTAGATAAATGATAATGTCTAGATATGTATGTATGTATGTATGTATGCATGCATGCATGTATGTATGTATGTATGTATGTATGTATGTATGTATGTATGTATGTATGTATGTATGTATGTATGTATGTATGTATGTATGTATGTATGTATGTATGTATGTATGTATGTATGTATGTATGTATGTATGTGACACAAAATATAGCCATTGTTAACCCCAAACACAACATTCAAATTGTCTAATTTTACAAGAAGTAAAGAAACACAATTACATAAAATCATATCTCTTTCTTTTGTATTATATTTCATACATTTTGATATGAATAATCTATAAGTTCAAAATCAAAACAAGATTACCTTACATGAGAATTAAGAATGAAGAACGACTGAATACACGATATAAGTTTGTCTTTTAAATAATTGTCAAGCTCAAAAGTAACGTCCATATGTTTTATCGTTTCTTTATTTTCCTTTGGCATTATTGTCTCCGCTGTGATTTTTTCAATAATCTACCTCAATAAAAAGAAAGAATTCGCATAGATCCCTGTCCAGCGAGAAAGATTATATTTGATAACAAAACTTAACTTTCTTCAGGTTTTCTCGTGGAATGATTTGATTAAGAACAGTATATAAGCATAGGAAGCAGGTTACTTACTGCAGATATTCACGTTAATTATTCATTGTTTTGACATTACCAATATTGAAAGTATAAAAGACAAATTTAAAGACATATACAGTTCGCTGTTGATATGTCTTACATTCTTAGAACAAGGAGTATGTCTCAAAAAACTGCATTATGTTTCCAAGACATTCTTCACATTAACTTGCAGAAGCTAATGTATTTTTATTTTTAGAATTGAACTTGTTGACATTGGTATCGTACCAACAGACCTTTTCCAGTTTACGCGCGGGCTGAGAATCCCCTCATGAATATCACGTAACAACGGGGAGGGGGGGTGGCTACGATTATGTGATTGTTTACAGCTGAACTTAGTTGATCAACATGCATAGATACTCAGATGCTCAGTGGATGGCATTGATCGTATTTTTTTTTTCTTCTTCTTCTTCTTTTATCAGCTAAAACTAATTTCGAAAAATGTAAACACTAATGATATAGACGAATCTCAGCAGCCGTTCGCATCATCTTTTTAATGCTGACAGGCTGCTGTCCTGTACTTCTGGTATTCAAAATATAGAGTATAGAGTACATCAATCACCTGTATGATACATTATGTTCTAAAAGTCATGTTATTTATTTAGAAAGATTATTATATTTTTTTCAGGCATGGATTAGAGAGGCCCATCAATATTATACCTATACATTCTGTCACCGATTCGGTCAGATGTATGTATGTATGTATGTATGTATGTATGTATGTATGTATGTATGTATGTATGTATGTATGTATGTATGTATGTATGTATGTATGTATGCATGCATGCATGCATGCATGGATGGATGGATGGATGGATGGATGTAGGTAGGTAGGTAGGTAGGTAGGGATGGATGGATGGATGGATGGATGGAAAAAGATCGATAGATATATCGATAGATAGAGGAGATTTTAAAATAAACAAATTTGAATGTTGCAAACAGTCAAAAGTAATCTAAAATGGGCCTGGACATTTTTTAGTGTGGTCAATAATGACATTAGCGATCGATATCTTTGGCAAACTCTTCGTTATCTATTTTGTGAACTTTAATTTTGAGGAATTGTACACCATTAAATTGTACACCATTAAATTGCTAGAAGTGTTTTTAACGTACTTTGCATCTTGATGCGTTCAATAAGTGTTCAAGAAAATCTGATAAGTAATCGTCTGGTAACCCGACATCACTTCCAGTTTTAATTCTCTCACACAAGATAATTAGCAGTTAATTAATCGACATTTATTTAATTTAAAACTATTCCAACGTGTAAAACATAGCCCCTTGATAAACTTACTCATCTTGTGGATTTCCGCGTTTTTGAAGAAGCATTTCAGCTGGATCTTATTAATTACATTTGGCAGATAAGATTGGGAATTAGGCTCGTGCTGAAAAACCACGAAGAATCACATGGTATCAAGCGGTACTTCCCATGCAGTTTTTAGTACATAAAGCTGTTCGCATGGAGACAAAGTAGGCTCACTGCTGTGCTTTGCATGTTTCATGTGGTGTATATTTCAGATGCATACCGATAACATTTGGAAAGATGAACCTATGAGGATAGTGAAAGTGCAGTGATACATTCAATTCGCTTACGAAACAATTTTTATTTCTTTTCGATCCTAATGTTCAGGTCTTTATTACAACGGGAGTGTTTGTGGTCCATACAAGCGACTTCTACATAAAAGTATACACAAATACACACATACATTATTTTTCCTTAATATTTATACAAAAGCACGGAAATTAATTTTTATGCACGCTAACTAATTCATGATTATTTTTATTATTATTTTATTATTTGCAAATGACCCCAATCTATAATCAAAAATACTCCTTTAAGATATCCCATTCTTGTTTTGGAACTAAGTGCTTTTGTTTTAATCCTCACACTTTAGTTGTGAGGGGATATTGTGATGTGCTCCGTCTGTCTGTCCGTAATGACATTCCCACTTAAACCGTTGAGTGGAAATTCGCCAAACTTCATAGATAGGTTTTCCATGTAGTGAACATCTGCGAGAGTGTTATGATGTTTTGGTCCCTCCATTGGGGTACCTGGAAGGGTGTCAAAGCTAAAATATTAAAAACTGCAATTACAGTACCATTGTTAGAGGACTCTAGCGTCCTTTTTATAAGATTGTTTTTTCACATACGGGTATTTTGGTGCTGCTTTTATTTCTTGAAGTAAAAGACTACTTTTTTAAATACATAATGCAGCTCCGTATTTTCTAGATAAGGACTGTCTTTCTCAATTCATAAATAAGGTTCACCGTAATAGAAGACTGTAAATAGAATGGTATGCCCTACAATATTGAACTGTCTTTCCCACCTTGTAGCAGGACAAAATTATGTCGTATAAGGATACAACCAAAACCCCAAGCCGCAACCCCCTCCCCAATCAAAAAAGAAAAACAACCCAAAGAACTGTACACGACAGGAATCTATTTTTTTTTATCTATGATATCCTGTCCCCTCTCCGCTTCCCGTGATTGCATGGTTGGGAGGGCGGGGGGGGGGGGGAGGAGGATCCGCAGCCGTAATGCAAAATGCGCGTTCTAAAAAGGAAACTTATAATAATTTGCTTCAGATAGATTCATCTTGTTTGCTCCATGGACATTCTTCTTTAGTCAGAAAAAGGTTTTATTGTGTCTACGAAAATACACTCTATAGGACTGGCTCAGAACAGATTTGTGGACATTTTCATTATTAATGTTAGCAGCCAAGTTAGGGCGGCACAACTCTATATATTTTCATAAATTCGTCTTTGCATTTGTTTTTGTTTGATTCAGAATGTCGAAAAATCGTGAAATTAATATTGTGTTCTATGTAATAAGGCTGAAAATCGCGTTTAAAGAAGGTCAAGGTAAGACGTACGTAGAAGTTTCCCCGTCTGAAAAAGAGCTTGTCGACGAGTAATATGGTCACGTGATGCGTAAAGTGTAGTCTGAGGCATAAATATCAGGTAGACTTCGAGAGAAAGTATTGATGCTTTTATTTTAATTTATGTGTTTTATAAAAGACCATTGCTGTCACCGATGTGATTAAATAATTTTAATGCACATTAATGTATTCTTCTAGGAGTAAAGCAGTTTTGATCCAATGTTTTACAGCAATCAATAAAGCAAGTCATTTGCTGTGTAATGGGATCGTGGGGATCATCACAGTGTGTTACAGGGTGAATGCACACACCGAACATCTCTCTCTCTCTCTTTCTCTCTCTCTCTCTCTCTCTCTCTCTCTCTCTCTCTCTCTCTCTCTCTCTCTCTCTCTCTCTCATATCATTCAACATAATTTTCTGTTGGTTTATTATTAGCACTGACCTTCAAATGTGTATCCATTTATACGCGTGAAAGAAGAGAAAAGGCCTTCATTTGGATTGATCTCATAAATGGGAATCAGTGAAGACTGTTTCATGCAATATTTGGATTGATCTCATAAATGGGAATCATTGAAGACTGTTTCATGCAATATTTGGATTGATCTCATAAATGGGAATCAGTGAAGACTGTTTCATGGAATATTTGGATTGATCTCATAAATGGGAATCAATGAAGACTGTTTCATGGAATATTTGGATTGATCTCATAAATGGGAATCAGTGAAGACTGTTTCATGCAATATTTGGATTGATCTCATAAATGGGAATCAGTGAAGACTGTTTCATGCAATATTTCACTCGCGTCCTCTTTGTTACTTTTCTGAAGTACTAAATATATTCTTGTTTAATATTTTGACCAAAGTTTGTGCATGCATTTGTAGGAGGAAAACACAGTGTATGGCACTTATTTTGGGTTACGATCCCTTGATCTATTGGTGGTTGTGGAATGTAATACAAAACCGTGGGTATCTGGGATTTTGGCATGGCGAGCAGAGGCAGTATATCTTCCTTCTTTTGTGATTCGATGGGGTATTTTGTGAACACCACAAAACATACTTATAATACGAGACAGAAGACTCAGTTATGGAGATGTTAATCATGCTTTTGATAACGGTCAAATGTCCAAGACATATTCAGGATGCATTCGATTATATGGCATTATATGATTGAGTGTTCTCAGAGTGATGAAGTACTAATTTATGTGCTCAAATATCTATTTGAAAACTATGCAAAATAATACTCTTGGGTCACATTATAAATATAAATATGAAGCCCATCTGCTATGTTATTATCAAACTACAGTCTGTGAAAACGTTTACTGTGGGCTTGCTAATTTTTGTTTTTCAACCAACACCGAAGAAACAAGGAAGGAAAAGAATAGCTCGGGGCCTGAAGTAAGATTCAGACTCAGATGAGAGCACTTTTTGTATCTCAATCAGATCAAACCTCGCCAATATGTGCAAATGTACTGCATTTGATGGTATGAAAATTGCCTTGACCGTTACAGGTGCGTGTGCGAAATTCTTCTATCCGTTATCGTTTATACAAATGTCGTATGTATGTAAGTAGTTTTCTCATTTGATTCAAGAAAGTTCATAAGACTGTAATCAAGTGGGACACATACGGTTAGATATTTTAAGAGAATATCTAAAATTGCATCTTATCATTTAGACTAATAGCTTTGAATCTGATAGTACGCATATACAATATAATACACATGTATATACATATTTTGAATACACAAACACACACACACACACACACACACATATATATATATATATATATATATATATATATATATATATATATATATATATATATATATATATATATATATATATATATATATATATATATATATAAAGAGATAGAGGGGCGGGAAATTTAAAATTGTCTCATGTGTTTCAAAATCGTAATAGTCATTATTATGCATAAATAACCAACATTGATATAGATAACTATACCACCTTCGGTGACAAAATTTATTAGTTTGTCTAAATATTCTTTCTCAAATAATTATTCATAGTGTATTTAATTTTAGCGACACCGAAAATACCGAGAAATTATACAAATTTTAGAAAATTGTTCTGCCACTCACAAACCTTGCATTTTAAAAAAAATGTAACAAAAATGGGACTTATAACTTGCCCATACAAATATTTATTCCACACATTAAATGGTAATATTTATACATAAATTAAAATCGAAGCATACCATTCGGAAAATTCCTGTCATTCCGTTTTAAGAGTGACCAAAAGAAACAATTTCCTAAAAGGTACATGTAGATCACAGTGAAGTTATTTTTCACCTTTTTTTTTATTTTAAAAAAAAAAATCCATAATGCAGCTCCGTATTTTCTAGATAAGTCTTAATGAACTTTACGTCGTAATTTACATCACTTGTTCCAGAGCATAAAAACTGAGATACAGTAACACTACCAACACTGTATGGACCAATTAAGTCACGAACGGTATAAACACTACGAACACTGTGCGGACCAGTTAAGTCATGAACGATATAAAAACTACCAACACTGTATGGACCAATTAAGTCACGAACGATATAAACACTACCAACACTGTGCGGACCATTTAAGTCATGAATGATATATATTGAAGGGACATGAACGTATCTAACTGCGACTTGTGGATAAAACAGTTGTAGAATTTCGGCACCTTGATACGGCAAATACTGAAACTCCAATTTCTGAGCCCCTATGGTGTTAGTGTCGATTGTTTCTCTGAAAGATTACGCTTGGTGGATACATTCTTTATTGCAGTCGTGAACAGCTTTTTCAGAAATGGAAGATTACCTGTGTTTGTTTTTGCAAAACAGTCAAAGAATTTGACATGTGTGCCACTTATACAAAATTTACATACAACACTACTTCTTATGCATTTGAAAACTTGCAATGCCAATCCGACAATTTCATTTGAGAAACATCCCTACCCACTCAGGAATTCGAAACTGTTTGAATGAAATGTCATTACTATAAACACGACCTGTAAAGAAAATATATATTCATACATAAGAATAATTCGATACAAATTTCAAACAGCAGACGTCAAGTATAAATGCATAATATACATCATGCAAAAGCTGAAATACACAACCATTTTGCCTTCTCACATTTTAGAGAAGGGTATTACCTAAGATTCTTTCATTCAGGCCGAAAGAAAAGAAAAGCAAAGAGAAATCGCGACCATCATATTCCTTGAACTGTGTTAAACATCAACTTTAATACTTCTGCCACGACAGCCATCAGCTCCACTGCCAAAATCAAGAACAACAAAGATAAACAAGCGCTACTACTACTAATACTACTACTGCTACTACATCTGTCACAGTGCCATTACTACGTTTACTTCCACGATCAACACTTCCAAAGTCTACTATCACGCATAATGATACAGCTGTTTATGTTACTGCTATTGCTATAATTACTACTTTTTTGTACGTGTGTCCCACCTCCTTGAGAACCAAACCTACTATAATGACTTTTATAATACGACCGCCAATACCTACTAATCCAACTACTGCAATATACTACTTCTACTTGATTACTTAACGAGCGACAATTTATTACACCTGTGAAACGTTTGTTTAAACTTTTCGTCTCCAAAAACTGTTGCAATTTATATCTGCCGTCAATATAAAATATTTGCATACACCAGTTCCCAGAATTAATCGGAGGAAAACAATTTATATTTTTTAAATTTTAACAATCCACCATTTCGAAGTGTATCAAGCAGTTTCAAAAGCATCTAGAAACAATTCGTCACCAGCACTTATAAATATGATCACGTTTCATACAACCTTCTAGGACGAAAGACAGCAGTTTGTTTTCATTTTGGAACCACTATCTTCATTGCAGAGTAATACATCAACACATTTCACAAGCTACTGGCAATAAAAGCCTTGGCATATTTCTTATCTGCTATGCTTATCGAACATGAGACATCGTAAGGATATGAGTCGGGCTGTTTCCTGACGCCTTCCACTGGAAACCACTAGCTGATTCCGCCTCAGAAGAGATTCAGTATTCATCCCCAGATAAGAAGGGACATGACATATTACACATGTACTTAAAATATCGGATGTACGCCGTATCCTTCTGAAATTCATTTCTCAGGTCTGTTTACCCTTAAATGAATCAGCAGGGTTATTTTTTTTAGGTCAATTGAGTGCCAAAGGAACTGATATATCTGGTAAAATTGTTACCAACTAATCTTTTCTGTCAACGAAGTATTGGGGTGTGATTGCGAAAACAGTTACATTCAAGATCATTTCAGTATTGATGTTTTCCCAACACAGACTTTGATTGGAAACATTTGTTCAAATTTTAAGAGTTCTAAAGTTATGAATGAAGGAGAAAAACAAGAGTGTATGATGCAAACGAAAATGAAAATCTATAAAATATTTACGACCTTCGCAGATTCGAGATATTATCAAGATCTTTTTGGTGGAAAATTGTAACACACACACACACACACACATACACACACACACACACACACACACACACACACACATATATATATATATATATATATATATATATATATATATATATATATATATATATATATATATATATAAATATAACACATGGGTAGATCATTTTGTCAAGTTAAATTATACAGGAAACAAACATGACAAAGCACGGTTCAGCAAACAATGAAGGATTAAAAACACAAACACGTAAACAGTATATGTATTTACACACTGTTTTGTTATGGTGAAACCAAAATCACCGAATATAATGCTAATATGTCCGTCAAAAAAAGGTAGAAAACTATATACATCTCGGAAAATCATTATTTATTTTTTTTAAATTTGGCAAGAAGACTAATCTATTGCAACTTGTCTGTAGGCGACCCAGTTTTCAACTGCTTGCAACAAAGGAAATGTATCAGGTTACGAGATTCATTCCAGTATATGGCTACTCAAACTATTGTCCCGGATTTATATATATATATATATATATATATATATATATATATATATATATATATATATATATATATATATATATATTCATTCATTCACTCTGCCAAGAGACTTTCAGACTTTTAGTGTTGTTATTGAGAGTTTATGGCAAGGAAAGCAACTAGACGCATACAAGAGGTATTTGAAAAGTTCTGAATATTTTGTTATAACTTTTTTTGTTTTCTTGAACCTGTCAATAAATTTAATGTCGATCGATATACAAAATAACGTTCTATAACATGATCTGCAGCTGCACGTGCAGCACTCCAGGAACCTACAGATATATGCGTGTGACGTAACATAGGTAAATGACAGTGACCTAAAATGTCGGAGAAGGAGAACAAATCTGCTACTAACAAAATTCATGCTGTAAAATCTGGGCCCTCTTAGAGTACTCTCTGACTGATATCAAGGCCGACTTCAATAAAGTTTACGGCTGTAATTCACTGTCATATCCTACAATGTTGAGGTAGTTTCATCGTTTCAGGAAGACCGTTATCTGTGATTGGTGAGCGGAAAGTGGTTGCTGTGAAAGGGACAATTGATGAAAATAATGGATATTTCTATTATCACGGGCATGAATTAGTCAGCTATTTTTAATATACTGAAGAATCAGTCGAAGCTCAGAAAGGTTTGCGCAAGATGGGTCTCGCATTTATTGACGGCTGATCAAAATCGCACTCGGGTTGAAATCGCCAAACGGCTACTCGCCAAATATGAAAAGAGTAACCAGAGACTTTTGAATGAGATTGTCACAGGTGATGAAACATGGATGTACTATTTTGAACCCGACTCAAGAAAAAATACTAATGTTTGGATGGGAGTATGCGAGCAGAGACCACAAATCGCGCGACATTGTCTGACTGTCAATATAGTATTATATGTATTATGCATATTTAGACCTGGTGTTTTGATCGATCATAATGCACAACCGATGTGATGATAGTTACCTGTTGAGTGAGAGGGGATTTCGCAGCAATTTTAAAATAGATGGTACTTTAAATATGAAACAACGCGTAATAATACAACTTTACCTTGTTTATTCATAATTTTGTGTGGTCCAATATATTTTCTAATTATTCATCTTGCACATGTTTGCACATTTATTCATACTATTGGTGTCCCGTCTTATAAACAATGATAAATACCATTGGTAATATCTTATGTACAGATGGCAATACTCTAAAAACCCCTTCTACTTCTAATATATATATATATATATATATATATATATATATATATATATATATATATATATATATTGACATTTAAATACTAAGTTTCCGATTATGGCATGGTATAAAACTTGAAATAGCATTTTTTTAATCGTGTTACTCAACGATTAATATTTCTTATCAGCTGAGAAAAAAAACCCACACACGCAAAAAATAAACTACTATTATTTTCCTTACAGCACGGTTTACCTTAGCAGTACACCATACTGTTTATTGTCTTGTTCCTTGGATTCTTTTAAAGAAGCCATATTGTTCTAATTGTTGTAGTAATTGCTATACACACACAATATTAATTGTTGTAGTTAAAATTTCTATACACACACAACACTAACTGTTGTAGCAAAATTGCTTATACACACACAACACTAATTGTTGTAGTAAAATTGCTGTACACACACAACACTAACTGTTGTAGTAAAATTGCTATACACATAACACTAACTGTTGTAGCAAAATTGCTATACACACACAACACTAATTGTTGTAGTAAAATTGCTGTACACACACAACACTAACTTCTTTTCTCACATGCCTTGTAGCATCCATGAAATAATTCACCGTTCGAGTTGAACCCATGATAACCCATAACAAGAATCTTTTGGTATAATGTTCACATATCTAAGAGCAAGGATGCGTTAAATAAAATATAATAAGCAATGTATTCGATAAGAAGCAATAATTTCCTCTGGTGTGGTTTTGTACACGGTTCATACATCTGTATGTGATACTGTAAAGATATATATGCCTCGTTTATACTTCGTAAATGAAAACAAAAACTAGTCACCAAAAAAAATTTGAGCCAACGTGCTTCTCAAAACGCAAAAGAGTCCATAATAGGAGATTAATACTTGTATAGTTGTTATAATATCTGAAATGCTTCGAAAAATACCGCCATATTTTTGGGTTGTATGTTAAATGTTGTTGACAAATGACAGGAATTTGGCTTTAGGTGTTAAGAGGTGTTGTCATCCAACATGCCAGACTGACTGTATAAAGCTGGATGGTCTGAATAGGCTACGTAACGTAAACAGCAATGTTTGTTTCATATAGCTAAAAAGCTCTCAAATTATATGAGTGTAATTAATTCCAAGAGGATGCTGTAACGAATTTTGAATTCTAATCTTTTTGTAACTTAAACGACGGTCATTTGGTTGATGTGAGTAATTTTGGTCAACAAGGTTTGGATGCCCTTGGTGCCAAACGAATGTCTATCTATTTGTACTCTGAGAATCAGACACCGCGATAATTAACCCTATGTACGGAGGTACTTAGAATTGCTTACTTTAGAAAATTACACATTACTTGTAAATATTCCGAACATTTCCACTAATAATAGAGGTGGTAATTTGTAATTAGAGCCCTGGTGTAACAGCGTTTTCATACAGGAGACAACGCTGCGATTTTCTCGAAAGTCTTATTTCTTATTTTTTCAAGCATGTTCATATCGTGTTGCCCCCATCCCCTCATATTGACACTTAAATAAGCCAACCTGTTTGTCATATGAACACCATAGCTCAAATATTACAAAATGTCACTGGTTGCAAGGGTATTACAAGATATCACTGGTTACTCTTCATGTCTAGAAAAAAGGAGGCAAACTGAGTGGATAATTGTAAGGTATCTTATTTCGGATAAGAATCGTTTTTTGTGTCTCGTTAAAATTTGCTGGTTATCTAATATGCACGAGGTACTACATTATCAAAGGTCAACAAATTTAAATATCATCGAAAAGCTATGACCAATGGACAATTGGGCTGAACGACCATTCTGTGAAGCAAGGCCTCATTTTTAACTGGGTGAATTAAAACTGCTTAGCAAGCATATTTTAAATTATATATATATATATATATATATATATATATATATATATATATATATATATATATATATATATATATATGTCTTACAAAATGGAAGTTGCAATTTTCTAAATGTTCTCGCTCATTTCTTTATTTGCGAAAACTCAATTTTTGTCTTACCTGTATAATTATATAGGGATATAGTAGTCACTTTTCTGGCGGCGGCGACTACAGCGTCGTCATCAGCAAACTAAAGTTTTGCTTTACGGATTTTGAAAGTCATATATCTTCTACATTTATTGCTGCAACGAACTGAAAGTTTGGTATAATAGTCTAATAGGTCTAAAGTTTTATACGCTGATATGCTAGGAGTTTATGTCTTGCCTGCATGAACATCAGTGTTTTGCTGTAACATTTTTGAAAGTCATGCATTTTCAACATCAGTGGCTGTATTGAAACTTTAGAATAATATTATTATAGGTATATGGTCACAACTTTTAGGTCTAAAGTTTATATACTTATATGCTAGGAGTTCTGTCTTACCTGTCTTGCCTGCTTAAGCAGAAATCATGTTTCATAATTGTAAATAATGTTAATATTTTATATTAAACTGTTTGGAAGTGACATATCTTCAACATTTGTTGTTGTATTCAGCTAAAACTTTTATAATTAGTCGATTTAGGTCTAAAGTGTATATGCTGATACGCGAGAAATTCCTGTCACGCCTGCTTCGCCTGCTTAAGCATTATGCTCAGCAATGTTAACGTTTTAAGTGAAATTTATGAAAGTCAGATACAGGGGTTATATTGACAAATATATGAACGCTGGTGAGACAGCGGGTTCCATGGAACACGTGTTCTTTTAAACTGGAGTACTTTGTGCGTTTTATAAATAGCTTTACAGGCTGGCCACTAACAATCCAAAGTGCAATTACATGGAATTCATAAATATTGGCAAGTGTCACTGGAACAAATTATTGTCAGTGATTATAAATCTCTACTAATAAACTTCTATGTATGTATGTAAAGGGTATACGGTCCTGTCAAGGTTCACGGCTGTATGCATGGATCAGATTTGCGCGAGCGACACAATTCAACCTCTTCTCTGCGATTTGTTCTATATGATTGATGCTATTGATGGATTTGATATTCCGAAGCTAATATACTGAGTTTTTAATCCACTTAGTTTGCCAAATAAAGAGAATATGTCAATTAAAATAATATTCAAAATCAATATATGAAATCTTCAATTCTGAAACGGGGGAGTGCAGTGTACCTTTGGCTGTTATAGCTGATCTCTCATTACTCTTAATACCAGTGTGACTGACTTGGCTGCCAACAGTATGTAACTTTTGTGCAGATTTCATAAGCAAATCATTTTTCTGCAGGACTTGGGATATTACCGGATTGTCAAATGTAAAGTTTTGGAAGGCTTTCGGTGTGAAAAGTAAATCCGAGAAGAGAATGCAATCCTTGTTCACCCGCTCGAGATGGTTTCGTTGGTGTTGCAACGGCAGCAGCAACAACATCTTCATCCTTCGGACCGTCTGTATATGGGAAGGTATATACACGATAGGAGACTCAGATTTATTGAACTTATCAGAAAAAGGAAAGGGTTGGTAGAGGACATTTCGAATTGTCAAAAAATATTAGGGGGTGGGGGTGGGGAGAGTTGGTAATAACAAAGATCGAGAATGTTGCAGCTCTGGTAACATTGATTGTTGCAGTTTCTTGTTGAGAGTGAATTATTATGCCAAAAGGTGGAACGAAATTTGTTTTCCGATTTTATAAGCAATATTTATTCACCAAGAATTAGGTGGTTTTGTGACGGTAATTACCCTTGCATGTGCCGATCGAGCGCAGTTAAAGTGAATAACTATCTTACACCCCGCTAAACTGTGGAAAAGGCTGATGCAGTTTAGATTGATGACAATAACCATACTAATTGCCCCGATAATAAGAACCCAGGGTTAGAAAGTACTATTTTGCGATATAGGGTTAGAGGACCGAAATGGTAGAAATAGTTACATGCGTGTTCCTTTACATTAATATGCTGTTAGAATCATTCTTTCATAAATAGCATCTAATCGCACGTGAAACTAATTTATGTTTAGGCCAGCGTTCATGACCTGATCTGATGGACAAACAACTCTCCACTTTAGAATAAAGCACAGCCTATATATAGTACCCAATTTCATTTTCATAGTAATTCCCAAATAATGGTTGTGGAAATATTATTTATGTTATAGACTGCTTAATTAGCCCGGTAATCAGGGTACCCTACGTCTTTGATTGCTCACACACTTAGACCCTTAACGACGGGAGCGACAGGAATTTTTCACTGAAAATGCAATGTAATCTTTCCAAAAGTAAAAATGAATGGGCTTGTAGACCAGATTTTTTCATAATCAAAGACATATTTGCGTTCGTTTGGGTGTAGAAAGTTTGTAACATGCGCAAAACAAAAGGAACTGCATTTTTAGGAGAATTTACATATTTTAATGTCAGAAGAAATGTTCAATTAGCCCATGTATTTCCTGATTGGACCAATTCGAGTTTGGTCAGTGGTGATTTGGGATTGTTTTACGGTGTTACCATAGCAACCTCTTATAATATAATTACAAGAACTAACACTGCCCGTGCGAGGACGGATATCGCTCCGAAAAGTACATAATTTGTTCCAATGTATTAAATTTTGCACCATGAATCAAATTATATAGCATCAAATATGCTTTTGTATCATTTGTAGTAAACTGTATAGGATGACATCAATAAATATTTGACAGTTTTAGAAATAGCAACAACTAAATATAGCAACCAAGTACATAATCTGATTTATCATATTTCAGTGATGTGTGTGTGTTGATTAGTGTTAATATTATTGCTCTGATAATGTACTGTTGTTCATCCATCGAGTTCTAAGATGACCATGACATCACTAACTGGTTTTGTTTCTGTGAGTACGTGAGTGGCTGATCAAGCTAATTTGCGCTCTGAACTGTCTGTGGCACACTTGACAGGAGATGCCTCTTGGGTTTGCTATATCGACAGAGGACGTGCTGCAGTTCTGAGATTTACGCTTCTCACACTTCTGCACTGATTCTGCGGTTTTCCTCCGTTCAAAGTCTGCAACTCCAGTACGGATAAGACTCCGCCAAGTGGGGCGATCCTATGTGAGATCTTCCAAGACTCAGGGTCAATGTTGAAGTGTTTCAACGATGACTTGAGGGAATCTCTGAAGCGTTTCTTCTGACCACCCTGTGATCGCTTTACCTCCTTCAGCTCGCCGTAGAATATCTTCTTTGGTAGTCGCTCTCTGAAATCCTGGTGACGTGGCCTGCCCATCTCAACTGTGATTTCATCAGAAGAGTGTGGATGCTTGGAATACCTGCCCACGTGAGAACCTCAGAATCTGGGACCATGTCCTGCCATATTATCATCATCAGTTTCCTCAGGCAACCCACGTGAAAATTGTTCTGCTTCTTGGCATGGAGTCTGTACACCGTCCAGGTTTCGCAAGTATACAGCAGGGTCAGCAACAAAATGGCTTTATAGACCTTAAGTTTTATTTGTAGAATGATGCCTCTGCGCTCCCACACATTTGCACGTAGCCTGCCATACTTGCTTTAGCAATAGGTTTCATCATCAATGTGGACTGCACGCGACAGTGTGCTGCCGCGATAGGTGAACTTGTCCACTGCCACGAGGGTTTGTCCATTTACTGTGATGGTAGGCTCTACGTAAGGCTTTCCTAGTGCAGGTTGGTGCATAACCTCTGTCTTCTTGATACTGATTGTGAGACCGAAATTGTCACAAGCTGAAGAGAAATGGTCCATACTGTGTTGCATGTCGGACTCAGACTCAGATTTAGCATTCAGGGAAAAGTCGTCAGCAAATTGGAGATCACGAACAGTCACTTCCTGCGACGTATTCGTATGTAGTCTTCTCAGATTGAACAGCTTGCCGTCAGTCTGGTATCTGATTTCGATCACAGTGTCATAGTCACGGAAGGCATCAGTAAGCATGGCAGAGAACATCATACTGAAGAGGGTTTGGGCCAACACACTGCCTTGCTTGTTTTGACCGGGAATGGTTCAGATGACTCACCGTCATGCACAACACGAGCGAGCATGCCATCATGAAATTGCCGAACCATCACAATGAATTTCTCTGGGCAACCAAATTTTGCAATGATGTTCCAAAGACATCCACGGCTGACTGTGTCAAAGGCTGTTGTAAGGTCGATGAATGTCGTGTACAGGTTAGAGTTCTGTTTCTGGCATTTCTCCTGGAGTTGACGAGCTGCAAACATAATGTCTATGGTCTCTCGTCCTTTCCTGAAGACACACTGTGTCTCTGGCAAGAAGCCTTGATCGATGTTATGCACAAGATGATTCAGGAGAATTTTGGCAAGGATTTTTCCTGCTATTGACAGCAAGGAGATGCTCGAATAATTGGCGCAGAATTGTCTGTTGCCTTTCCGCTTGTACAAGTTGACGATGGATGCCTCCTTGTACTTCTGGGGTATAGTTCTCTGAGTCCACATGAACTGGAAGAGTTCAGTCATTTTCTGTGCCATGTGCGAGCCTCTAACTTTGTAGACTTCTGCTGGTATAGCATCTACCTCTGGTGGTTTGCCATTTGACAGCAGGTCAATTGCTTTCACAGTTTCAGTCAGCTCTAGAGGATCAGCAAGTGATATGTTGATTTCCACCTGCGGCAGTCGATCAATTGCCTCCTCGCTGATAGATGACTGTTGATTGAGGATGTTGTTGAAGTATTCTGCCCATCTTTGAAGTATCTAGTCTTTGACAGCTGTCAGCACTCAGTATTGGATATGTTTCTGATGACTGTGGCATGTAGATTGTCTTCAAAGCATCATAGAAGTCCTTCATGTCATTCCTGTCTGCGTAGGACTGAATCTCATCTGCTCAGCCATGAGTCTTGCAACTCTCTGAGTCTGCACTGGACAGTCCTCCTCATGTTGTTGAAGGCTGCCTTCTTAGACAATGAAGTATTGGCTTCTAAATAGGCCTTCTGTAGCCGATGTTTCTCAATTTTAAGTCTCTGTATGGCAGTATTGTTCATATGAAAGCAATCTTGATATTTACGTGTGGTGGGACCGAGGGTTTTGGATGCAGTTGAGTAGATAGAGTCTCTGAAGGATGCTCAGTTTTCCTCGACATTATCGGAGTTTAAATCGATTTTTCCAGTTGGCTGCACAGTTCTTAGACAAATGCCTCTTTCGCATTCTCCTGTTTTAATTTGGCGACATTAAGCTTTTTGGGCACTTTCGTGCCTTGTGGTCGTCTGATAGGCTGAATCCGGATATTGAGCTTGGAGACTATGACCCTGTGGTCAGTTCAGCATTCTGGACTTTTCATGGCCTCGTCACGCGGACATCCTGTCTGTCTCTTCACCTGAAAATGACGTAGTCAATAATATGCCAGTGCTTGGAGCGTGGGTGCATCCAACACGTCTTGTTGCGGTTTGGCAGGCGGAATTCTGTGTTTGTGATTAGGAGATCATGTTCAGCGCATTTTTGCAGTAGGAGAAATCCGTTCCTGTTGCATTTGCCAAATCCATCTTTGTCAATGACACTTGGCCATGTCTGATGATCTGTGCCAACTGTAGCACCGAAGTCTCCAAGGATGATGAGCTTGTCTGTCTTTGGTACATCTGCAATAAGAGACTTCAGGTCTTCATAAAATTTGTCCTGATCTCAAATGGGTTGGTCATTGGGGGTGCATTGGCGCTTATGATAGTTGCATGTCTTTTTACAGACAATGATAGTCTCATTTGCATTAGTCCGTCATTCAAGCCCTTGGGTGATTTGTGAGTTTGCTAACTAGCTGTGATTTGATGGCAAACCCAACACCAGCTTCACATTGCTCTTCTTTACCTCGGCCACTCCAGAAGAAGGTGTAGCCGGCTCCTACTTCGGTGAGTTGTTGTTCCTCAGCTAGGCAAGTTTCACTCCGGGCTGCTATCTGGATGTTGAATCTGGCCAGTTCTCTACCAACTAGAGCTGTTCTTCTCTCTGGTCTATCTGCTGATGTACTGTCCATTAGTGTGTGTACGTTCCAGGCACCGATGGTGAGTAGTCTTCTTGTTCGGTTATCGTCCGCTAAGGTGGGATCCGGTGTGCTGACCAGGGTTAAGGTGAAGCAGGCAATGTTTAGGGCACCTTTTCTAGCTCCTTCCTCATACTATGGAGGTGAGCAGTGTGATCTTAAAAAGGGCTGCTCAATGACACAGGGGACTGCCGAGTTCCACTGCTGCTTCGGTCCAGTGAAAACCAACCCTATGCCCTGAGCCGCCTGTGTGCAGGTCTCAGCTACAACTCCCAGTGTATCCACACCTGATGCTTTGCCGCTCGCCGATCACCACAGGACTTGAAGTTATCTGGTGGGGGGGGGGGGATGAAATAATAACATGACTTGCGCGTGAGTTGGATTTAAGTGAGGCAAAGTTGCGCAGAGCCGCCCTCACTCTCTCGCCCAGGCCTGCCTGAATCCAGTGGCACGACAATGTCGAGACGTCTGGAGACACGTCCGGATGCAGTGGATGGCCATCAGTTCCTCCTGTACCTGAGCTGATGCCCTGCGCTGTTCATGCAGCTCTTGCCATCTGCCTTCACAGCCGGAGGATGAGCACATCTGCTCAGCCCCCTGATCCACCAAAAGGATCTTTCCAGAGGAAGCCAGGTCAACAGTCACAGGTAGTACCGTCTACTGTTACTTAAGGTAGCAGACGATGCCTGACCTGACTATAGATAATGTACTAAACATTGCAAAACTACTCTCCCATGATCAAATTTGTGATTGCATTCTAAACATGTATTCAATGTGCTCAGCGTACTGTATCGAAATTGTGATTCGCCAACAATCCTAGAAGGTTGGACATTTATTATTTTGTAGGCATTGCCTAAATTGGATCTAACTCAATGTTAAAAACACAGATAGCCTATGCCTGTGGCCTGTCTAAATTTTATATGGGTTCTTCTTTGTCTTAGTGCTACTAGCCTGGGGTGGGATGGGGTGAGGTGAGAGATTGGGCTGTTGATGTTCAGTGAAACAACTTTGGAGCACAACAACAAAATTGTTACGATGCAAAGTTAAATGATTTAGATGAATTAGATAGATCCATCGTTTTTTTTTTATTCCCAAAGTAGATATCGTGTTCTGGACAATAGTCATATATACGTGCATATTTGGGCAGCTGATACACACTAACACTTTTAGCCACTACAGTAAAGGCCCGTTATTGGTAACCATATTTGCTTGAAGTTGTTTGTAGTTTCCTAGGACTCATCCACTGCCCGCAGGACTTTGGAGTAAGTCGAACTGTTACGACTAGGGGTAATATAACAAAAGAAAGAATTACTCAAACAAGCTTTCAAGATTTACAAACACAAATTTAATTTCTTAAAATATTAAAATATTTCAAAGAAACAAAGTGAAAGAATTAAAAATAACTTACAGTTTAGAAATTCCTAATTAATCCTAAATTGTTCTATTGTTCACTGATCCGGAAGTTATCCAAAATATTCCGAATGAAGAATGTTCAGAATGAAAACACCACTGTGCTGATGTACTAACAAGAATCAGTTATATCCAAATATTATTAATTCCAAATAAATCCTTGTGAATGTAGAATATCACACAAGTTCTAAAAAATGTTTGAAATAATTCCAACGGAGCTGAATAAATCTTAAATCTTTAAATGTCAGTACTTAATCCCAAAAATGTAGTCTGGAAATATTTCTGAAGTAGATAATCACACACAATGAACCAATCTCGTTTATGACCTCTCAAGCTGATGTAACTAGGAAGAATCCAGAACGCAGAGATTATATTTCTTTTATAGTATTGTATACTGCGGCTTTAAAACAAATAAAACCCATTTCTTAATTCCATCTTAAATAAACATCTTATTATTACGATCTTACAATCTAACTTAGATCAACAAATGAATCATTCTTTGAATTGCGAAATCCATGTCAGGACAAAAGTACAAACCTCACGCGCTAGATCACGTGACCTGACTCATGCTTAACCGACAATATTATTGATTTTCCCAGGACCAATGTACTGGGTCACATTGAAATACCGTATATGTGCACTATTCAAAACAACGGCTATTAGATTATAATACAAAGGTCATAAACCAAATAAAACTATATTATAATTAAAAAGATGATACATAATTCCGTAACACGAACCAAGTGACTATTGCACCATTTGGTACACCTGAAGTTTGCTCGCAGAAATGCTACTCGAATGCATCTTGATTTTAGTATAGATGTGCTGCAGGTTTGTCTGTTGTAGTAGCAAGAACAAATCTTTGCTTATCTAGTGAAAAACATGATTGGTCACTGTCTCTCTGCGTCTTGTGTCATACAACTGCAAAGTTGATCTTTCCTCTATATGAATAAACTTCATCAATTGTCAGAGGAGTTTCGAGCCTAGATAGGGCGTCAACTTGATCAACTTGGGCGTACAACGTTAGCTGTACGTGTGTACATTTACCAACTTTGTGAAGTGCACTGGTGGGGCGTCAGCCTGTTAATGACTCTTGCATATTGAGTTTCCACCTATCCAGCAATTATATGTATCAAGATTAATGTATGTCGATTGATGGGTTTTCCTTGATGACCTGTCTGCATGAAAACTTGTTTTGCGAGCTGCCCTGTGCTGATTTAATACAATAACAGGGCAAGAACGTCTCTGGTTTCGCATCTAATAACCAGTCTGCTGTTTGAAGTGGATAATCAATACCGTGCAAAAGCAATCGGTATCTGCTTCCTCTTGCATTGAATGTAAGTTGGGCATGTCTTCAACGTGTATGATAAATTTTTTCTGACGAGCATGCCATCCTAAAAACCCTCAGCCAGTATAAAAGATGTTTCGTTGGGAATCAGAACGAATGTATTTAACTCAATGCATTTGCCTAAGAAATGCTTCTTGACCGACTTTGTTCGCAGACCAACCTCTAAACTTTTGGCACAGTCCGTGTTTCTGGAATTGTTATAAATCAAATGTCACCTGCAATTTCGCCTTCAGCACTATATTGTCATTTGCTTTATTCTGTCTCGTCGTATCTATGAAATACATCCATGATCTCCATAAACGGTTTTGAAGAGTGCAGCATTCGAACGTGGCTATTTCTCGAGAGCATTACATCTAGATTCCAACGTATTGGCTAGTTTAGATTTGTGGTTTTCCGAAGGGATCCATCGTCATAGAAACAGGAACAAAGGTATAGTTGTCAACTCTTGTACCAATACGATGGCCAGTGATATATGTCGATGATTTGTTTCAGCCAGCAAGCGCCTGAAAAGAATTTCTGAACTGAACGAGAGTTTGGCTGCTTTACAGATACCTAACAACTTTCCCATATTTGCAAATGTTGATATGTTTACTTTAGATCTGAAATTCTAGAATTCCAGAAATATTTTTAGATATAATTGTGTTGGTCTTGATAACGTACAAAGTCAGCAACCAGCTGTTGTTCATTTACCTGAAGGTTGAACACTGCTTGTTCAACTTCGAGGACAGTAACACTATTGATTGGATGGTTAGGGACACACTCGGTTCTAATTGATTCTAATATTGGTATGTTGTGATATTTATGATCTTTCCGACCTGCGCTACATCCCGAAAAATTCTGAGCTTGCCCATTTCTTCACGCTGATTTCTTTTACACCTGTTTCCAAACACAGCAATTGTATGGTGCTTCACGTGCTGTCCTGCAATATGACGGGTCGTTAGCCACCTAATAAGCACGCTCTTTCGCAGGGTGAAACTGCCACCTTGACTTTAACGCTCCCTGTTATTGGTCTATTCCAGAGCTTGATCTGTGTTGACAAAATTGAATCTTTGCTGCGGCGTTAGAAGTATGACAAAACCAATACTTTTAGATGTTGTAGGCCTCTGGGTGCTTTGTTTCGAGTGCAATTATTGGCATAATTGTTTCAATCGACTACCTCGAATCAGCATGGACAGTTGCTGGACAAGGTGTCAAAAACTCTGTCTTCGGACTTAAAAGCACACTGCAAACTTTTGAGTAACAATGTTCAATCATCAGTCAGGAATTTAGTTCCTCCCGTCTACTCTGATTGCGCCCATGCAGTAGTCTTTCAGCTGATCTCAAGGTCAGATGTGACTTTATTATGCGACTGACCAATCTTAGGAGCAATTGCAGCTACAGGAAGCAGAGCGGACTTATTGGTAAAGCACGATAAATAACAAATGCCTAACCACTGCAGTAGTGCTGTCAACTGCTGATGCAATTAAGTTTAACTTGGACCATATTGGAACAAGTTGGTTCTTTTGTTGATGTTGCAAACACGTTTCCAGAGAATATTTGTCTTTTTTGCGACAAAATCTCTCAAAGCAATGTAAATTACATTTGTAAAACTATCAAAATACACAATTTGCATGCAATTAAAAAATTTTGCATCAAAAGGAAGCTCAGAAGTTGTTGTCATAGATATATCGTGAATCCTAACCCATCAATTTGTGCTTTCAGATATATTATTGAGCATTTTCAGGAAAAGGTTCCAGTTGCTGTCAAAGTGTTTAAGTATACTAAAACTTTGGTTGTCATGGTAACCAGGCTTATTAGGTAGTCAATAAGATAAGCACAATCTATATATCCATCTTTTTTTCTAATTGCTGAAACAACTATATGTAAAATGGTGTAGGATGTGTAATATTCTAAAGCAGGAAAGGGTATTTCCGTAACTAGATTCTTTTAAGGTTTGACCTCTGCTCTGTTTCAAATGTTTAAGTAGTGAGCTGGATCTAAGCAGAAAGAAGAGCATGAGATTGAAATCTTAACTTCATTGGGGTACATACTGACATATACTTATGCATAAATACATACATACATACATACATACATACATACATACATACATACATACATACATACATACATACATACATACATACATACATACATACATACATACATACATACATACATACATACATACATATATACATACATACATACATACATTGATAGAAATGTTCATAGATAAAAGTAGATTTCTGCTATAAAATGTCTGGTCCTGTCGTGAATAGGATAGGTCATAATAACTGTGATTTGATTCTTTCATTTTGTCTGTTCATCTATTAGTCTATCTTAAATGTCTCGCTTTCTAAATAAGGATTTTTTATATTCATTTTGAAATCACTGTTTCATTAACGAAAGAACCTGCATTGTATCGTTTGTCTTGTGTCGTTTTTATCATGTATCAATTTACTACAGTTTACCTTAAGTCTCCACAAGCCCTCAATATAATCTTTGCTATGTATTTCTGCTAATTTCATTTTTAGCCGTTTTGAAAACAAAGGCATGTGTCGGCGTTTAAATTCGTGATAATGCTTCTGAAAAATATGAACTTTTACTTTTCTCATAAGTATGTCATTTATGATGGGTCTTTCAATTCGTGATTAGTACCAACCTTAACTCCGCCAGGGACAACAAATCCACAGTATTAAAATGCATAGCTTAAAATTTCCACTTAAGACTTTGGGTATGATTTGGATTAAGACATGGGGATTTTTTGTCTCAAAATTTCGTTTAGCTTTTGAAAATATCGCTATCTCTGAATGTGATAGCCTCGTGTCTGTCAATCGCAACTCATATTTACTAAATATCTGCATCTAATAACATAATCCGCCGTTTATATTTAAGAAAAAATATCCTCTGTATTAGTTAGAGTGGGTTCTTTTTCTTTAGAATTCTATCCTTGGGTGTGTAATGTGGAGTTGCTTTCCGTCTATTCATTGTCTCTTGAATCCATATTACTTTTGCCTGCTGTTTTACTTTTTTCTGCCGTTATTACAAAACTTGAATCAGCTTTACCTTATGTTCCTCGGTCTCTTTTCTTGCTTGGCTTCAACATGAGACTTTTCATCTTCTCCTGGAAAAGAAATACTTGGGTTTAGGGCCAAGTAAAAAAATAGTGATATCTGTTCTTCTCGGAAAAATCGTGAATGCTCGTGAAATCTGTTGACAAATTATTCATTAGGAGGTTTAAGGGTGGAAGTTTCTCTTCTAAAAGTGTAGTCAGTTAATCTCCTTTACATTTCTCACACAGTTTCTCGTCCTCCACTGCGACACTCTGCAAGTTTTTTGGGTCCAAGCTTTCTTGCACCTTTCACGTGTTCAATCAATTCTATCTTTATTCTCGAAGCATTATACCGATGCAAAACTCCGATTCTTCTTCAATTCAACCGCTTTAAAGACATTAAGATCTAAATTGTTGTCACACGCATCAATATATGATATTTACACACGTCATTCTTGACGATTAGCGCCTTTAGGGGATAGATTCCCGCCATATTGAAAAGCATTCTATCCTAAGGGTGTAACTAGGTTATGGGAAAGAGCAATATGGCCGGCTACTTCCGTCATGAAATGAAGGGCAATACGATCCTAACGATATGAAGGTCTGATCCCTGTTGGACTGGCAGATTAAGTTGATACAGTCATGGCCATACGCTTGCATCTTACATGTCAAACGTTCAGTACGAGTTCTCATGGAAGAAGTCAAGTGCCTACCAATATTTGCCTGAACTAAATAACTTTAAAAATGAATTGTCTGTTTGAGGGAAACATAAGGTCGTCTTATAGAGATTAGATTTAATGCACATACTATTAAAGGCGCTCATGTGCTGGTTTTATATTAAATACCAATAAACTTTTGATGATGGTAATATTAGATAGGTAGTATACATTCAATGGACGTTTATCTGTGTCAATTATGCGACGCAACTATGGTTAAATTCAAAACTTCACTGAGAAAGCAGTTTTCCTTGATAACATTAATACATGTCGTAAGTAGTCAAGTCTTCCGTACAAGAATGAGACACCCCTTGGAGTACTCTGTTGGAAATTAACAGTCTTACCAACAAATCGAAATGATACACCCCTTCGAGTACTCTGTTGGAAATTAACAGTCTTACCAACAAATCGAAATGATACACCTCTTGGAGTACTTTGTTGGAAATTAACAGTCTTACCAACAAATCGAAATGATACACCCCTTGGAGTACTCTGTTGGAAATTAACAGTCTTACCAACAAATCGAAATGATACACCCCTTGGAGTACTCTGTTGGAAATTAACAGTCTTACCATCAAATTGGAAATACATATTACTCTTAGTAATGTTCTATGAATTTCTCAGATAGCTTTATTGTTCAGTCTTTAATATAAGTGTTTGACAGATAGCATGCCAGTTCAAACTATATCGACGATATTAACTTCTAGCACAAAAAAAAACTTTAAAGTAAAATTGAAAATGTGTGCTGTTTATTATTTACGGACCAATGTTCACTTAAACAGCAATGTACGCCAAGAGACTATGTGTTTAGATTGGTTTCCCCTCAAGTTTTGTTGCGGCCCTACGGTTGTCTCCCTCTATTTCTTTTCAACAATGCTGCGTCAAATTATAATTATCTGCACTGAATTTCTCGCTTGTCCATATATTTAGAATGGCTATGATACTCTTATTTATTATATATTTCATAATGAGATATTGAAATATATCAGTGGGAGAATAATGATATCGCCACAGTTGCGATACCACTTTTATCGCCACAGATGCGATATCATGTTTGGAAGTACTTTCTTTTCACATTTAGGAAATATATCTGCTCTTATGTATGTTGTTCAAATCTGTATTTCCATATTTAGGCCTATTTCAGTTTTCTTCTTCTTCTTCTTCTTCTTCTTCTTCTTCTTCTTCTCTCTCTCTCTCTCTCTCTCTCTCTCTCTCTCTCTCTCTCATTAGGATGAACAGATCTTATATGTCATGACTGTAGATCCTCTAGCTAAAATTTATTTATTAATCAATAAGGAGGCACCATAAAAAAATGACTAAAAATGACCCCCAAGCAACAAAACGTAGGCTTCAAGTATTAACTTTCTTTAATTAGTTTTCCACATGAATCGTTCTAAATATTAGTGACTGAGCTTACATGATCTGTGTTTTATACGATATTCGGTCACACATACAGTATCGTATGTCTTTTACACTCTAGGACAAACGGAAACATTTTTTTTTAAAAAAAGGCTTGGGTAAATATAGTAATAAAATTGTTTAAATATCAACTATAACTCTCAACACAATCATAATCATGTTTGAAAACGATGGAGAAATCGGACATTAATGATTGTTGATTGCAAACCGAAATTAAGTGATGATCGAAATTTTGGTGCAGCGTCTGTTACCGAGCTAGACTGCAAGCTTACCAAGGCGAAAAATTCACGTTTGAATGCAGAAATGAACAAAATAGAGAACCAAAATCCATACAAGTAAACTCACAATCACTAAAATCTTTTGTTTAAAGATGTTCCGTTCTGAAATCTCTCTGATGTGTCCGCTGTGATGTATCTACGGTCATTAATTTTGCAAAATAGACAATTTGAAGCATTATTTGAAAAAAGTTAAATTTGTAAACGGTCGCTGTCCTAAAATTATTGTAAATTTCGAAACTTCTTTTATGGATGTAGTAATGCAGCCTCTGTTAAAATCACAGGGATATCAAGAATAGTAAAGATGACGGTAACTTTGTTTTTTAAAAAATATGAGGGTAGGGACATCATAGAAAGGGGTAGATTTTACTTTATTTATAATGGAGATCATAGGGTGGTAAGGAGCTAGGGAGGTGCTTTTATTTATAAGGGATTTACATTCTATTTTGATACCCCTTTTTTTTTTTACATCCCTACCCTGTGTGAATGGGATGGTAGTTTTGTTTAAAATAATAGGAGGGTAGGGACATTATAGAGGAATATAGATTTTACTTTATTTATAAGGGGATAATAGAGAAATTATAGGGGAGATAGTGAAGTTAAGTTTTGTTTATAAGGGATCTAAATTCTGTTTTATACCCCATCTTTTACATCCTATATTGTGTGGTCAGTAAACGAGTGAATGTTGGTCATTCCAAAGAGGTATGGCGGATTTTTATCATTACATTTCTTGTTATAGGCCAGATAATCCAACACATGATAAACCTATAATCCTTTAAGTTAGAGTGCAGACAAACTCTAACCGATTACATTTCCGCCAAACACATCTAACATGATTCACTGTTACATTTTTAGTCAAGAGAGACTCCTAGTGTGAAACCTATGACGTAATATTAATTTCAGTTAGAGGGCAGACAAACTCACATTTCCCGACATACAGATCTAACATGTTACACTACTGCAAACAGACAGACTCCTCATGTGAAAAACATATGAACCAATTTTGAGACAATAATATTTTCCCTTTACATTTCAAGATGGCTTCCTAATGTTAAATTCCCGTTAGAGGCTATACATTTTTAGCCAGTTTAACATGGGAGTCCTGTTAGAGTAAATTGGCTTGCGATTCTACTTGCGTTTCCTTTTTAAGTAAAACCCATGCCCCTTTTTGCCCCGCATTACGCACAAACGTTGGATTTTGTGGCGTAAAATTGACGATAGGAAAAGGAGAAGCTGGTTAACACAGACGTATGATCCCACTAGGGTAGTAGATATCAACTTCTGAAATATAGAAACCTTTGATTATTACTGCCTCATCTTTATTGAAGAAGGATAACATTACATCGGAAATTATATCTGATAGGAAGCGAAAATAGAAATGTTGTCCACTGAAATTCATTCAAAACCAGCAAATGCACTGACATGGAGCTATAAACGGAGACGTAAATACAAATAGCACATACCCAAGTGTTGTTACAATATAGTATGACTTAGCAGAGTTTTGTTGTAATAGATAACCAAAGACGTAAGCACCTTTGACGAGTGTTCTTTGAATATATTCCATATAAGTAGTGAGAAGTGATTTTGAATGAAGGGAATAGAGTATTTACCAATGCGAGTGTTCTAGTCATAATGCATCATAGCAAACTCTAAAATTTACATAATTCTAGAAACTTCTGTTTTTTAATAAGTTCATATACCCATTAAGGGTTAAATTAATGTTTTATATTGTTTCATATACAGTATTTTTATAATGGAAAACATCACTCGACGTTTCTTTCTTGTGTGGTTGTATATAGTTGTTATATAATCTTAACGATCTGAAAAAAGGGCGGGGATGGTGCGAAGGGCGGGATGGTGATTGCTTATTTTATTATATACCCATCATTATACAACTCATGATGAAGGCTACTTTGCCTGATGCTGATCTGAAACATTGTATCACGCGCATTTGTTAACAGATTCAGATTCTTCGCTGTCAAGGCTGACGTCACCTAACAACGGTCGCGTAACAGTAAAGCTATATTTAGACACAATGTACAATGTGAGTAGATGGATGGAACGAAAGTCAAACATCAACAACTACATAAAAAAAAAAAATATTGTCCTATTTTTTATGAAATAATTATTTATGGTATATCGTAAATACGTCATCAGATCCGATGTCCTTCCGCTATCAAACTCGACGCGACAAAGCACCCATATCACGTGACTGTGCTGATAACCGGAATTTATTGCATCGTATCCAACAAAAAGTGGTCAAATTCAATAATCTTCGGTCTTTCTCAGCTTCATAGTGCTTTCGTGTTGTTTTGTGCTCACATGGACATTTTCGACGTTAAGCCATGTTATGCATATAAAAGTTATGATATTGTCAAACTGTCTTTACTGGTTTTCACTGGATATGAGTGGCACCCTAAAACTGAAGGCCTGTGAAGCAGCATCAGCTAGGATTTTGTTATTGAGTGAGAATGGCTCAGTAACAATTTTTCGCAGCCACCAGTTATTTTCTTGGTGAAGCAATGAATGGTTCTTTGATAAGATCTGATAATGTTGGTTTGACTTTTTTTCAGTAACAGATCAAAAGAAACAGAATGATGATTCGATGATAATGCGCCATCATCAGTAGTTACGTGTTCATCTATTTAGGTATAAGCATTCACATGTACGAGCAGTAAATGATGTAAAATCCGTTTAATTAGTAATGTTAGAAATAAAAAAGAGTCATATGTGATAACGGTGTGATTTAATTTCCAGTTCCAATAATACTCCTTATTGTTTTCTGAATAAGCTTGATTCCTACGCTTTAAATATTGAGTACAGAGAAATATGTCCTATGCAAAGGATCTTTAATTAAATTTAATAAGTTATCTGGTCCTAGATCGAATACAATTTAGCAAAGAAAAGATTATTGAGGGAAGATTGCATTTGAAATTGAAAACCATCTCAATTTACAACATTTTTTTGTAAAACAAACAAATGTTAGATGTTAATGTCTTATATTTCTCTTTTGTAGTCATTAGCTACCAAACTAAACATCTATTTATCTGCTTACTTGTTCCTCGAAACATCTGTTCTATGTGCTAGGGTGAATGTATGTGTCTATGGCGATAGGGTGGAGTGCAATTATCTTATTTTATCAAGGTACAATAAAGTATTCTCTGCCTTGATAGAGCTGATGCCAATTGCTATTCCCCAGTGATTCTTATACTTCATAAATCTTACAATAAAATAAATATATGTCTGTGTGCATGATAAATGAATATATGATCTACGTGCTCGCTAGTTCCTTTTTCCGCATGGCTTCATATAAATCAAGTGTTAAAAAACTCACCCTGAAAACAGATTTGTCATTGTTTCTGCTTGAAAGATTCTGTTTTGAGCGAGCTGACGCTGTGCTGATTCCTGTAAGAAGCAGGGATTGACATACAACACATTTCAAAACAACATTTTCCCTCTTGAAGTCCTCCAGACTCCTTTGGCTATTTTTAATAGTAATTCCCTTGTCTACAGAATAAAGGTAATAGTTGAAGTACGTTAATATAACTGAAACGATTTATTTGTCTGTGTTAACTATATCATAGATGATCTTAATCAAATAGTATTTGTCTGTGTTAACTATATCATAGATGATCTTAATCAGATAGTATTTGTCTGTGTTAACAATATCATAGATGATCCTAATCAGATAGTATTTGTCTGTGTTAACTATATCATAGATGATCTTAATCAGATAGTATTTGTCTGTGTTAACAATATCATAGATGATCTTAATCAGATAGTATTTGTCTGTTTTAAATTAAATATGACTTTGACTCATGAGATAGAAAAAAAATCTTTGTCAAGGCGCATCCCATATTCCAGCTCTTCTATGCAATAATGTTATAGAGTCCTCGGTAAAGATATATTGGGTTGCTGCAATGTTTTGATGGAAGCTTCAAAAATAAAAAACCAACTTATTGTGATTTTGAGTCAGCATGACAATTCAACTTATTCATCGATGGCAACGTAACATCATTTTTAAACGATTGGAATAAAGGTACGTGCTGAAACCACACGGTACACCTGTAGAATACCAAATAATCTCAAACCTGACAAAATCCGCAGTAAATGTTGTTTCTTGAAATCGACCAAAAGGAGTGTGCCACAAAACATCCAAACGATCATTTCACTGTTATATCTAAGCTTATTATTGATTTATCCCATCTGAAGCAGAATCAAACCCTGAATATCCAAGCAGCAGTTGTAGACAGGAAGTCCTTGATAACGATCGCGTTATAACCACGCAAAACAAAGTTGGTTTCCTGATTGATGAAGTGACCACACCACAAACATATTATATTCCAAGCAGGCCCAAAAGAAAGAAAAGCTTAAACCTGGTAGTCCTAACTATATATTGTCAATCAATTGTCAACTAAAAGGCTGAATTTGTAACCATTCTGGATAAGTACTACCCAGACATTGTTGTTAGAAGTGAATTCGGGTTAAAACCAACCATCCCGAAAGCGAGTTTTTTCCCCAAATCATCTAGATATATGGCCTTTAGAGAGAACGGACACGTCAGACGAAGTATTCATGCCTGTCAAAGACAAAATTATTAACACTAAACAGAAACAATTTTAAAACAGATTGTGAAATCATTTGGATTAAAGCAGAGATGGCTACGTGCAAACCACTATATACTGACTCCTATTACAAGCCAAACAAGAAGACTGTAGGAAATTGCTACACGTGGTAAGGCAAATGAAAAGAAACATTTGGATCATAGGTGATATCAATTACTCCAAGCTTTCATGTGATAATGAACATATCTCTACCCTAGATTCATACTGTAGTTGCTTTCAAATATATTAGGATTTGATCAGTCTCCTGGATGATTTCAATCTGGTTCAAATGGAAAAATAATAAATAAATAAATAAAAAAATATAAATAAAAATAAACAGTTCTCTAGACCTCTTTCGAACAACAAATCACATCTTGTTAAGAAGGTGGCATTATTCCCATGCATATATGATCATAGCATTGTCTATTGTGAAGATGATACCTAACCAGACAGAAATGAACAGGTACCAGGAACTACACATTTGAATACAAAGCAGATTGGTATAATTTCAAATTGTACATGCCTAAAGCTGAAGATGCAATCTGAGAAAATCATTCAAATCAATCAGTTGAATATTCATGGAACTTTCTCAAAAGTGAAATTTACCGAGGTATTTAAAAATTTCACCAACTAAAAAGCTAGACACCAAAAAGAAAGTATGTTGTGGATCACACGCAAAATCCAAATTTTGATCAGAAAAAGAGATTATCTGTACCAGAAACATAAGAAATCCAATAAGGTATCGGACAGAAATCATCTCATTCAATGAGATATCTGGTAAAATGAACAAATCAAACAAGCATACAACATTTGTCTATTCGTGGTATTAATACCAAGAAGAACACATCCGTCAAGGAGCAAAATAAATCAAAAGTTTCAGTCAAAGAAACGTTTCTTTCTCACAAAACACGTTCGCCAGGTCTCTAATCGTGTTGCTCCACTAAGAAAGCAACGCAGTGAAGCTCTACATACCAGAAAACAAGAAAAAGCTGATATTTTGAACCAACAGTTTTAATCAATCTTCACGCCAACCACACTCTGGATGTTGAGGCAGATCTGTAAATCTCGCTTCATGATTATTTCTTGAATGACCTTGCGAAAGGACCCACATATCTGAAAATTCCACGCGACAATTGCCAGGCATATATATGTCTCTAAGTGTCATACTTAAACCACTAGCAAATCATGACCCACAAAAAGCAGCTGGTCTTGCCTACATAACTTCAAAAGTACGTCAGCAACTCAGAAATGCAATTGCAACTATTCTTCAGATTATCAACGAAAAATCTTTAAATTCAGGTCAAATTACTACAGGTCCCTAGCAAATGTTTGCCATTTGTTCCAGAACGGTAATAAAAGTCATGCGGCAAATTAAGTACCTATTTACATGCATTTCACATTCTATGTCAAATTGCCGTATTACACTTTATATTTTCAAGAGCGCCTGAATCACAATGAATAGAAATGGCGACATTGTGAGAATTGTAACTATTCAGAAATTTAACATTATGATTATCTTGTGAGTCGGAGTTTGCATTTAAGGTGATTTAACAGGGTTGAAGTTGTTCCCGTATAGACTTATTCAAGGTTGCATCATTTGATTTAGTCGTGTTTGCTTCTTTTACAAACTGCTGCCAAACTCTCTAGGTAAACATACAAATATTCGAATACCGATTTTTATGCAAATATTCGAAAATAAGATACTTTGATTCGAATGTTCGGTCATTCGTATAAGCTCTACATTAAACTACTTTATAAATTTCACCAAAATGGCATCAGAAATACACAAAACTGAATTCAAGCGTTCATGATAAGACGTAGCCAGTTAGTAATGCTTGACGAAAGTTAATCTTCTTCTGAGATTCCAGTCACCTCAGGAGTACCGCAAGGTTTTGTTCTGGGTCACGTCCGTTTTCTAATATACATCAGTGACTAAGATGAAAACAATGATTCAACAGTAAAACTATTTGCAGAAAACTATTTGCAGTTGTTACAGCTCTATATCTCACTCAGACTGTAAACAACTTCAGCTATTGCTATTCTTGAGAAATCGGAGAACCTGTAGAAAATGGATTTTGACACTAGTAAATGTCACATCTTACATATCTATAGAACCAGCCACCCAGTTCGCCTTATGTACACTTACATGATGAGAAGTTAGCAGCTGTGGATCATTCAAAATACTTTAGTGAAAACATCAGTCACGACTTGAACTGGAACCACAATATTTCAAGAATAACAACCAGTACCAATATAATGTTATGCTTTCTCTGGAGAAACATCAAAACCAAACATAAAGGAATACCCCAACCTGCTTGTAAAGCCTTGATTAGACCGCAACTTGAATAAGCCTCTTCCGTTGGAACCCATACACAAATTTGAACATCCCAAAACGTGAAAAAGATCAAAGTCGAGCAGCTCGATGGCAAAATTAACTACTCGCCAACTGCCAGTGTCACTGATATGCAAAACAAATTAGGTTCGTGATTCTTCCAAGACTTACGCTCAAATATTTGATTGTCATGTTCTACTGTTATGTATATTGAATTTATAATATGTGTCCATGAGGTAAGTTGTACTGTAGTGGTCATTTTGTAAACAACATATTTACTGCATTTGTGTTCAAGGTCAGTCTCGTTTACATAGCATTTAACAATTAGATTTGAATTTTCCATGGTTGATGTGAGAAAAGTCACATACACACCGGAATTTTTCATTAGAGTTACTCACATTCTAGAATATTCCATCAGGTGACTTATCCTTATATTTATACACGTTTGGTAAACAAGATTTCATTCCTATACTAAACTTCATATTATTAAGATTAGTCTATTAAGGAATTTAGTAATCAGAGGTTACAGGTGTGAAAATTCAGAAGAAATTCAGAGAGAGGAATTATTTATTTTAAATATTCATTGGAATTACCAAAAGTGCCCATTCTTATATTGTATTAATACTTGACTTTGGGATTTATGTGAATGTATTCAAAGATATTATGGATTACATCATTCAGGCATATCAAAGCTTTCAGACTACTGGAATTCATTCAGAACATTCTATATTTGGGACTTGTGATTAGGACACTTAGGATTATTGAATTATTAGGATTTTAATTCACTTTACTGTAAGTGTCTTTTGAATTTTCACTTTAATTATCTAGAAATAAATTGCTTGTTAATTTTACTTACATTGTTGGTTTCACTTTCTCTCTGTTACATTATTTTAAGACCTAGAGTCGTAACACTACAAAATCGTGCACAAACCCGTGGATATCCCATTACCACCTTATATAAGGCAACCAACCAGATCGACCAGACATATGTACCCTCTTTCATTCGTCCAGATTCAGGCAACTGCCAGTTATTATAAATATTCCTTTTTTTCCTCTGGTCATTGTGCAGTAGAACCAACTCATAAAAAATATCGCTGTATTGCCTGAAGAAGCTTCCATCAAATCAGCAGCTAGCGCAATCATTTTATACATGAAATACATTTTTTTTTTCTTGTTTTTAACCTAGTTTAATATTTTTGTCTATAATTGTAACATTTGCCACAGTCATACTTTTGCTTTCATTATTTTGCCTTTACTCTTTGTTCGCTCTTACTAAAATGCACAGACGCGCAACTGCACGTATAATCCTTGAGAGAGGGTGCTGCAGGATGGGTAGAGAGATAGATAAAAAAAAGTTATAAGCAGTAACATCCTACCTTCTTCAGATCAGCCATGCCGTCCATTTCGTTTGTTGTCAGAAGCAGAAATTTTAGTAAACGGCGCAATAAATAAATTTCCCTTATAAAAAGTTTCATTTCTTTTTCAAAATAGACCCATTACACACTTGTTTAATAATCTGTGCCATAATAGTCTTAATATTGTAATCAATCCGCTATTACAGTATAAAGTAAACAATACAGATATATACAACCTTACATTGGTTTTATATCCTAGTATTATACTGTCACCATACTAAAAGCTGCTTTTCAAAGTAACCTTTACAGGTCAGAGTTGTACCAACTACCATCTATATTTTTGAATCCAGTATATTCAAACCTTCTAAGCAGGAGAGTTAATCAATCTACCACCAATATATTTTCCAAATACCACAGAGGATTCAAAATACGAAAGTTCTTCCGTTTGTTCCTTATGATACTGTTCTAGCTTTGGTTATTATTAGCTATACAGAATATTGATTCAGAAGAATCTAATAGGCTTATATTGATAACAAACAAATCATTTTATCTATGTGTTGTTAAATTATAGTGGGTTTTGCCACAGATTTAAACGAAGTAAGCTAAACAAGGAATGCTAATAGGAACCACATCGCATGTATCATTCAGCATAAAATTTTCAAAATTCAAAATGAAAATCGTATAAATCGTAAATGTGAATGTTTATATATATATATATATATATATATATATATATATATATATATATATATATATATATATATGTATATATACAAAACTAAATTGCCCATTAAAATCAGTACATATACATAGTCGGTTTTTAATGCCTTGACATATTTATAAAAACAATCCGATGGTTGGGTGTTTAAGACACCCACTTTCTCAAACACGCAGGCGGACTGGATTTCTAAAACACTCGTAAAATGTATTAAGACAATCTGAAGGTATGTATTTAAGAAACGCACTTTATTAAACACATAGGAACCGGATTTCTGAAACACTTGTAATATTTATTAAACACACGGGGTTCGGATTTGGGTAGTAGACCCGGTTTAACAGGGAGGCAACTCTATTTTTTTTAGCAATTATGAGTTACTTCCGTTGTTTACATATATTTATACCATCAGTACAAAAATATAAAAATGTTCACACACCACAAACACGATTCTTGTGTTTAATTTCTAATATAACAGCGCTAAAACCTAGTTACTTTTGATGACAGATAGAATCTCTATGTATCTGTGTCGAAACAAAACTTTTACAGAGACATGAAGCAATTCCATTTCTATAATGGACATTAACCGATTGAGCAATTGATTCTCAGATAATCGTATTGTGCTGCAAACAAATATTTTCCAGTTTGCAATCACTTCAATTGGTTTTGCAATTGTTATGTTAAATCTAAATTTTTGTAGAAGAGCACATGGACACTGTTCTGTTACTATTTAGAAGTCAAGTGATATTCTAAACTTATTTCCATACACCACAAACAGTATACCCTCAGTACCAGTATTTTGCGCATTAGCAATTCCTGATTTTAACTTTCTTCATTTTCGCTCCTGGTGCCTTGTTCAATCCTGTTTTTTCTAACGATACATGTAGCCACAAACGTTTCTATGCCATGCCAATATAGTATTTATTTAACTTGAAATATCATCGTTTCCATAGGATATGATAATGTCTTTCACAAATATTCTACCGTAATGTTTACCACCGCATTGTTAGCATCTCCTTTCACCTTCATATATCAAACGACACGAAGACAGCACCAGGTACAATCATGATATTTGGACTTAGCATTGGTATACAAACTTGCCAAGTTTGCTTGTGTTCAGTGCTGCTGGAGGGGCGGGGGGTGGGGGGGTGGGGTGGGGTGGATGTGCTACAATGATGTGTTTAATGGAGGTATTTAACTCCTCATTTTCCCCCGCATTGTATGAGTTATGTCTTTACCGCTGCTATCCTCGCTATTTATGTGCTACAAAATCTTTTAATCAACATATACACTAACTCCCATCACAATTGCAATGAAAATATATCTCCTATTTTACTTGGTTATCAGAAGATTGATAAAAATCATTCACTTTAGGTTGCCTTAGCTTTTCAAGTTTGACCAAATCGCTTCAATCATTTCTGTCATCGGCACATTAGCAGACGAGAATAGAGAAAGCATGGTCCAGATTGTTTAGGAACTGAATCGCCACATCTTGATCGCATAATCTTTCATTCAAGCAGTCAAGTGTATTTGATATCGTTTGATTGAATTCTGAAGTTTTCTCTGGTACTATTCTATTAGATTATGATGTCTACTTATTACTTCATCCGCTACTTTAGGATGAAATAATTTTAATAAACAGTTACTTACTATAAATTCCGAACCGTGAGCTAAAGCTAGTCAAACTCAACTGCTGCTGTAGAAATTTGCTGTATTTCTGAGTAAATTTTTTTTAAACAGCTTCCAGTTTTTGTTTCACATGATACTATATCTTCACCCAAGCTTTTTTTCTTGTCAATCCGATAATAAAAATGTTTTATCCTCCAGACAGCACGCGCATAATGTATATTAAAGTTGATAAAATATCGTGCATAAACCTGATTTTTTATTTTTATTTTAATGATATATTGATCTAAGGCATCTATTATGTGCATCTTGTAATCACTAAAACGTGACGCAGCATAGTTAAATCCCTAACTGTTACTTAATGTATGTGATGCAGATAATGTATTAATCGATAGATTTTTATTTCACCTTTTTGATGTGCAATTCGTTTAATACCATGCCAATTTTGAGAGTCCCGTCTAGGTACAATTCTTAAATCGAAAAGCAATATACATCCAAGCATTAGTTTAGTTTTCACATCAATGTCCTTTTTGTTATTATCGATTTCCTCTTTCAACGTTATAATTCTATCAAACATCGAAATACTATTTACACCTTCTTGGTGTTAAATTCGGTTTTGAATATCACTATGCTTTCGTTAATTCGGCTTACTCTTTGCAAATCTTGTATAGCAGTCGATCAAATATTGAATCTCTGCCTGAAAAAATCCTGTGTATCAAAAATAGTTTTCTTTTATCATCAAATAGCTTTGGAGCTCTGAGATTTTGTTATACCTTTCGGTACCACTCTATTCCATAGCAATATTTTCTTACCAACATGTTCTTGCCACGTAGTGATATTTTTCATATTGTTATCCTCCAGAGTTTTACACATTTGATTATCAATTCTTTTTTGTACAAATATTGTATTAGCCACATACGGATTTTCTACAGGATCTGCTAAATTGGTAATGCTGTTATTTGCTGAGATTTAAGTCAGTGTTATTTGTGGCGCCTAGAGCAGCATTTGTTTTCTCATCTGTTTCTGTAAAAATGTTTAAAGGTAAGAAGTCACTATGACCTCGAAGTGATATTTCTCCATATATGATCTTTGCTATTTACATCACATGGTAAACACACCTTTTCCATCTTCATCTCTGATGCTAATATTCAATTTGTTAATCGTATTCCTTGTAATTGCTTGTAATGCCCATTAATATTGTATGAAACAAATCATTTTTAACTAGCAAAGACTCTGGTAAACACGAATAAAGTCATTTTTGGTGTGAAAACGCTCCACATAAATAATTTCGTCATTATCACCATTTGCAGTTATCCCCACTGACTTTTATCATATACATTTCAAAGTTATAATAAACATGATGATATGATACAGTCCTTGTTAGAGTAGAAACGAATACCAGATTTTCCTATTCGAAAATTCGTTGAATGTATTTAAATAGCATTAAAATATTCCTCGATGTTAATAAAGGTATCAAATCCATCCACTTTGCTTTGTCCACTTTGGTGTTTCTTGGCAACCCCCACTCCCAGCCAAGTCATCTAAATCCAACTGAATTATATTGTCTTAAGTCAATTTATTGGGGATTCAAACAAATAATCAAGTGAATGTAAGGATTATTTTCTTTGTTTATCTTCAAACTTGGTACAGCCAAAAACGTTCCATTAGTGCTGAAGACGGTCGGTAAGGGGCAGAAACTCCAATAAACATTTTCAGTTATATGAGGGGATCATCTCAAAATGTTCCTGGGAAGTGTTTTACTCTTAATAATAATAATAATAATATATATATATAAAAACCGCTGACTTGTCGCCAATTTAATTGAATTAAATTTGGATACATTGATTGCAGGTCTCTGGTATTTGTCATCTGACTTGTCTGACGAGACTGACGTTTTGACCAACTATAAAATAAAATGTGTAATGGCTGCGGAAATATATTGGAGTTAACTTTTCGATGCAAGATGATCGTGGGTGGGACGTGATAATGGATTTGCGGGATCGACTACAATTGCTCCTGACAGAAAAAGTGTCCGACAACGGTTCACACATTTTTCTGAACTCTGATTGATTGATGCATATAGACTTTGTTGACTTTGATATGACCCCTATTCTACAGAATAGTCTTCATCAACTTGCCGTAGTACGTTATCTTTTCAACAGTATAACGAATATAAATGGCTATGTTGTCAGGACTGTGACTATTCAGAATTTTGGCATTATCGTTACCTTTTGAGTTTGATTTTCAGGTGATTTAGCAGGTTAAAATTGTTCCCTAGTAAACTAGTTCAAGGTCGTACAGTTTACATTTCATCTTGTTTATTTCTTTTACAAAATGCTTCCAAACTCACCGCGTAAACAAACAAATATTCGAATACAAATCGTCTATTAGAATATTCGCAAACATGTATTCTAACTCGAATGCTCGAATATTAGTTTCGACTCTAGTCCGTGTTGCATTCTTGTCATTGATGTAGTAAAATATATTCTTTGTGCGTTCATCTGAATTATTGTAGTAATCGACGACAATAAAATATATTCTTCATAATGCAATAGATCGTGAATTAGATTGGCAAAATGTTTTTCGTTTTATGGGAGACCATTTATAGTAATCGTGCTATCCATTCCATTTTTGTTTCTGTATTATTTTTTTTTGTTTCTGTATTCATATTTTTCCCAATTACTTTTTTTTTTTTTTTTGGTCTCTTCAAATCTGTTGTATTCATTGATTATTTTGTTGTCGGTATAGCCCACAATCTGGTGTTGTCAGATGTTCATCTTTCATCATGTTTTAAAACCTTTTTCGAATTATCTTAACATTCAATGCTTTCAACAACAATTCCTATAACTGCTGCACTAAAATTCTCTAAAGGTTAGTGGGACAACTTTACCAGTAGCCATTTCGTATAAACACAATCCAACTGCTGAAACACCTACACCACCTGAAACTATTTCCAACATAATTCAAAAGTTTGTATACAACTTTGTATTTCTTGCTCATAACTTTATAGTGTTCTATCTCCTTGATCAAATAAGCTCTAATCTCTTTAATTATCTGTATACATTTTTGTGTTGCTGTCTTAAATTGATTTTCTCTCTTTTCTGATAGAGACGCTTTACTATTTATTGAGTCACAATTGTGTCAGGTTGAAATCTATTGCTATCAGGTATTCGATTGTGCATCGGCTATAACAAATTGGAATGATTAACTTGAAAACTTCCTCATTATCAATTGATCATGGTGAACCAATTGCAAACCTGTATAACGTTTTCAAAAGCATGCAAAAAGTAAGCAACAGCAAGAGAAAAACTTAATGTTGCATGGGAAATTGTGTTTTATAATGTTGTGTTTTTTCTAGAAATTTCTCATACTTTTTCTTATTTATCTCGAGAAAAAAGTTAGCAATGTACATATGCTTGAACTCTGTTAACAATTTTATCACGTAGAAGTCCATTTGCTAGCAGGTAGTCGCTTGTGAACTGACTAAGTAAGAATGGAATAATCAACTTTGCAATAATTTCAGTGTTAATTTTTTATGACAGATCTATCGACACGTTAAACAGCTTTTTTAACAGCATGCAGCTGTGAGAATAGATTCAAGTGATGCATGGTAAACAAAGTTAATAATGTTCTGCCCTTTTTACTTGCTTTTATTTGTGTGTGTATGTGTTTCAAACGACATTTTCTTATTTATCTAGCGGAAAGGTTAACAAACGTTATCACAAACTTAAAATAATTCATAAGGCATTTCTGGTATTTGGGTTAGATGTAGACAAACGTTTATCGTCTCCGTCAGATAATTGCACATTGGTTGATTGTTCATTACTAAATCCAACATCTTTTTCAACAATATGTTGATTTCCATCCGGGACGCGTCTTTGTAAGACACTAGGATTCTGTAAAGCAAAATCCTTCATTTTTGACCAAATGAATAAGATACCTAAAACAGCTACACCACCACCTATCAAAAAGTATATTGAGTTGTTTGAGGTTCTTTCATTTCTTTCATGTAGTGTGATATCATCTTCTTGTGATATTGTACCGGACATTCAGTCTTAGACGTTTTAGATTCTTCATATTCTTTCTTTAATCGTTCGGATTTAGCCTTTTTAAATTCCTGTGAACGTTTTTTCAAACTGTCTTCCAAGATCAACTCTAAGTGAATATTTTTGGTTTTTGATATTTCTCTAGTTCTTTGCTTACTTTGTTGTCATCTTGCTTTTTGGTCTTCGCTATTTTCCATTTATTTGGCAAGAAAATGTGGAAAATTAACTAAACACGATTTCAAAATGTTGGAAAGGTTAATTGTAAGATAAGTTACGATATTATTTTGAGTTGTGAAAACTTATTTGAAATGTATTTACTTAAATAAACACGATGGATTTTAAGACATGTTCAAAATGTAGCAAAAAAGGCACCACAATAATAAAAACAACCAGTATATAACACTTATTAGAAAGCAGAATTTTAAAAGAATTAAAATAAATCAGATACGACATTAAAGATATTCGATGTACTATTAATTGCCTTCTACCGAAAACGGTAAACTTTAGACAACCGGAGGGTGTTGGTGATGATGACCATCACATTGATCATGTCATACTGTATTCCTCTTTTAACTTATCTGATCCTGAACAACAAAGGAAAGATTTTCACTGGTCAAACATTAAATACATGATAGCAAGAGAAGACAGGTTTTAAAATGAGAAATGCCTTCAAGGTTAGATATAAAAGATCATGAGAAAAAAGTTGAACTATTCATGATGATTAACTTCATTACTGAGAAAATTTTAAGCTGTATTGTCTAATCTATTTTTCTTGTTAGACTTTACAGCATAATTCAAAGAGGTTCTTGTAATGATAACTATTGCCACAAGTGGTGTTAAAGGTACAAATGCATCAACAACAAAACAATCTGGACACATTTTCAGATTCCTTATTTTCAGCTGCCTTTTCAAATCAATATGTTTAAAAGTTATCAAACTAGCACCCAGTGTAGATAGAGGCAAACCTGGTTTAAATGACTCAAGTTCGGCGAAGAATCTAATTCCGTTTGCTGTTACGCAATTATCTTTACTTTAATTCATAAACTGTTCAGAAACCTGCATTACAACATGACACATAAAAAAGTAAGCTAGATAGCGGACGTAGTGCAAGACACAAATGACACATAATCTAAATACCCTTTTGAACCTACTGTTACCATCAGACAACCGATGCAAGTACCTGAGGAAATAGAGACGCAAATAATAGACCCTAAAGACACGCAACTTAAATATCCTATTGAATTTCCTGGCCGTATACCATTACTGGAACAAATGTTTAATGATGCTGAAAATTTAAATATTGGACAAAAGAAAGGAAATACAGAATCAGGTGAATTAATTAGTAAATTAGACAAAGCTTCTGGTAAATTTCATTCCAATGAAACTAGTAGTAATTAATTTTGTTCACACAACAAGAAAGAGATATAGTAGGATATAAAAAGCTGTTAAAGTTGCAGGCTCAAAAATAGAAGCTTTTAATATAGAACTCGAAGATCTTCACGAAGGAAAAAGAAGAAAGGAAGAATAAATTAAGATGGAAATACGTGATAGTGAAATAAAATCTTACAAAATTAACTGGACAAATAAAAATACATTAAGTCAGGGCTCTTCGGAAGTATGTAAAATTAGAAAATATTACAAGTTCAACATGGAAAAAATTCAAGAAAAGATAAAATGTAAACATCTTCTCAGAGAAAAACTAAAGCTCTTATTCAGAGAAAACGGTGTAACAAAGCTGTTATAGCTACATCGACACGAATGATAATATCAACATTTGCATTGACTATTAATTATGTTAAAGATTCTGTAACTGGTCCACCACAACACTCCTGGTGAACCATTTGCTGACAAAATTAAAAAGCCCTTGACCAATTTAGCTAATTATTTGCTTAGTTTAGCCAGAAAGGCAAGTAGCAGCATTGTTTGGAATTATTGGTAGTTCGACAGGCTGGTTGTTTAGGATTCTTGGTCAGATTGGTACTTTAACTTGCTGAGTATGGTATTATTGCTGAACTTTTTATTTGTGATTTTGATCATACGTGTAACCAAAGCATTTGGAAGCGAAAGCTATTAGTTATCTATTTCAAACAAGTAAACCACAGTAGCTCCAGCAACTATGAGTATTAAATAAAGGATTATTTATTTCATGCTCGATATTGTTTGATGGAGTTTCTAATTTGCCACGTGTCTTTCGAATGCCAGAGTATCGGATCGCATTAGCAGAACTGACAGAAGAACTATTGTCATTCTGATCCTTCTGTTTTGCATAATTTGTACCCCCTTTCGTACTCTACTATTTCTCCAAATTTTGGTGTACATTTATACATTCCTTTTCTGGTCCACTATTAATTAAGTATTTTTTTCCTTTGAGGTGTCTCCAGTCATGATGTGGTGAAATTCTAAACTTGTTGCAGATCAAATTAAGTTGCTTCATATCTATACTATGACTATTAGATTTAAATGCATCGTCATCGAGTAAATGTATTTTATATTCAGACAGAACATTTCTGGAAATACACATGAAATTTATATACTGATTTGACTAACTCTGGAATGTTTTAAGGACATCCCACAACCAGATGTTACTATCCACACTGCCCAGGATAGCTGATTCTGCGAAAATGTCATGTTGTGATCTGTATGTTTTTATAGAGTCATCACTGTCAAATTTTAAAGTGTAGTTATCAGATATATGTTATGGTTTGTATGCAGAAAATTGAATTTCAGTAGAGTAATCTTTTATTTCATTCGAGTTATGTGATACGTTGACTTTGTTAAGGTAAGATAACCAGTTTAATGCATTAAATTGAGGTCACAGAGCAAGAGTAATGTGTTGTACTTGTTAGCTTTTTCAATCTGCGATAAGGGTAACGTGTTGTACTTGTTAGCTTTTTCAATCGGCGATCAATGTTTAGCTATGCTAAGAAAAAATAGTAGTAACAAAGTTCACGCATATTTCGTATATGGAATAACGTTTTTTTGTGTTTACACTGAGACTCTATTTACTGTTTTTCACATTAACATGTAATTCTCATTTTGATTGTTCTCTCTAATATGTTAAATGTCTCTATAGTAATAACAGATGAGTCTCAGTTCACTTATGCATCTCTGGTTTTTCGTTTTTCCGTTTCCTCTATAATTTTTTTCTCTGTTTCATTTGTAACATTTGTAACAGTTTCCAACTACTATTATTTCTTTAGGACACACTGCCTCTGAACATGATTGCACCGCTTCTTTCAGTAGTTTCACATTAATTACCATCAAATAAAATTTCTCTAGAAGCTCAATATTAAAAATCTGTATTATAAACACGCTATAAAAGGTGTATTGGTTTTATATTATCTAGATTGTGTAATAATTCCTCCCAAATCAACTCATTTTGGTTAATTCTGTGGTAATTCTTTATGACGCAAGGTTTTATGGATGAGTTAAAACTGTTCATGAGAAAAATGTATCCAGGAAAAATGATTCATATATTGGGTATTTGTGTGACTCGTTGCGATACCTTCTTTGAATAAAATTTGAAAGATGTTTAAATGTCTTCATGATTATATCAACATCTATGTGATTTTCATTGCCCTTTATTTTATTCAAAACCAGCGTGTAGTCTTTAGAATTGTATTTGTTTTTTTCCACGTTTTCGAGATGTAGCTGGATTCAGCTTCATTTTTTTCATGTTATCAATTTCAATTCTTCTGTGATGCCACTTATCACAATGCTCAGATAAATATCTACATTTTAGTCGCTTTATCACGTTTTTTATGTGCACCATTTTGTTGTTCATCCTTCATTTTCTAATGCGCTGAGCTTTATTATATTTGCCTCATTCTAAAATATCGTTATTGTTAAAAAAAAAACATCTCAAAGGTTTCATGATTAAAGACAGAACAATGTACTCAATTTGATAATGAATATGATATATCATTTATTTTTAAACTATACAGTGATTTTCAAAATATGTTGAGACTATTCTCCGGCTTTGGAATAAAATGGTGAAGCATCTGGAGCAAAAATACAAATTTGCAAGGAAGTAATCAAAAGCTAGCAAGGAAACCAGAAAGGGAGTGGCAGCAAAATAAAGGAAAAAGAGAGAGAATGGTTACGTATCGTATATACGTATATAAATATATATATATATATATATATATATATATATATATATATATATATATATATATATATATATATATATATATATATATATATATATATATATATAACAGGAAAAGATTTCCTATAACGTTACGAACATTTCAATATATTCTGAAAATGAACTCCTCCGGTTATGTTTTTAAGCTTGATTTTCCAATCGTTTGACTTCTGTGCTTGATTCAAAATGAGACAATATTTATATGTGTCAAACATAAATTTAAACTTGCTCAAAACAATCTCAATTTTAGAGGACATTGCGACGAAAAAACTTGAGAATGTACATCGATAAATAAATAGATAGATACATTTACATATATACATAAATTCATATATAGATACACAGATATAAAGTTTTAGAGATTTAAATTTTGTATGCCGAAGTAAAATAATTTTCTAAAAATAGCCTTAATTTTGTATGACAAATGAAGCTTTTCCACCACGAAACGGAAACATAATGACTTGCATATAAAATACTAAATACAAAAGCTTATAATTCGTAATTAGTGTCATATCAATGTCTTAAAATACATTACTTTTTCAGCAATCGTACACTTTAGCTAGAATTTAAATATGTAGTTAAAATCTACAGACTAAATCAAAAAAATTAAATGATACCATACCAATATATTATCAAAGGTGATTTTTGACATTATTTACTGGATATCTCAGTGCCCTTACAATTAGATGTGTGTTTTAGAGAATGCGTTAAGTAATCTCCAGGTAATTCCTATATCACTTCCGTTTAATAACTCTTACACAGGGTAATAAACTGGAAATTGATTGGATATTATTAACTTTAATAAGATTCACCGTGTAAAACAAGGATCCTAGATAAACTCATTAATGCTGTAGATGAATGCATTTTTTGATACAGCATTTCAATCAGATCCTTTTACTCAAAATGAGGCAGATAAGATAGGGTATTAGCCACTTGCTGAGAAACCATGAAACATTGCATGATATCAGACGGATCTTTCGTTACAGTTTCCAGTACATAAGGCAGTTTGCTCAACGAATAAGCTTACTGTTGCGCTATGTTTTATATGGTTTATATTTCGGATGAATGATACACGACTGGGAAAAACTGAACCAACGATAATAGAATAAGTTCACTAATAAACACGATTCACTTGATAAACAAGAATCTTCTTTCTATTTGATTACACGGGTCTCTGCACAAACTCAACTTTTTTTCTGAAAATGCCTGCCATTTTCCCTGAGATTCAATTTTTGCAATCTAAAAATCATTACCATTTGTACGATTCGAACTGCTGATTAAAACAAAATCACCGATTCCAATACATGGAATTATAAATTCTTCTTTTCGAAAACACTCAATATAAAGACTTTTTTTAAAAATAGATTAGTGTAATCTAACTTTCTTGATAAATAAATAAATAAATTTGAATTGCATTTTTAAAGACTCCATGAAAAATCTTATAAATTATATTAACCCTGCTTGTTTGTTAAGTAATAAAATGAGATTTCAACATATCAAACAGAATATAATATTAAAATCAATGCGCCAAAGAGAAGCGACGATAAATACTGTAGAAGTTTTGACTGCAACAAAGAAGATGTAGTTTTAATAAGCAATAGTTTAGTTAACTATTTTTATAAGTTATGACCGTGTTTTAATAGTCACAATTTAATTTACTTTATTTACTTTTCAGTTAGGACGGTTCATATGATATCGGTCCCATTAGATCGTTTCTTGCGATCAAATATCTAATTAGGGTTCAGTAGCGTAGCAACCGCCGAGGCAATCCCTGCAACGGGGGCGGGGGCCCAGGCCAAGTGGAGGCCCAAAATTCCCATCAAACAGCCTTTTTATTGGCAGAGGGCCCCCGAATTCAGTTTTGGGGGGATGGCAGCACTTCTTGTTACTCCACTGGTTCATTTAAAGCGTAAGAATGACAATAAAAGATATTGTAAATGAGGAAAAAATGAGTTCAATATTTTTCCTGAAATGCATGTTTATTTCTCTTTAAATATATTTATCCCAATGTCTGATTGTGGTTCCTAAAATCTCTATACGCATTTTTCTATTTTATCTCGTACATGCATTCTAGAACTAAATTATTATACGAAATCCACGATATCTGGTTCATCCTCCCCATTTAAATAATGGGCAAGATATAAACCAATTAAATTGTCACCACTCCATGATTCATCGGATAGTAGAGCTGAAATGTATATCCGAACATTCGAATTAAATTGTCACCACTCTATGATTCATCGGATAGTAGAGCTGAAATGTATATCCGAACATTCGAATTAGAATACTTCGTTGCGAATATTCGAATAGAAATTTGTTATTCGAATATTTGTTTGTTTACCCTGCAAGTATTGTAGCATTTTGTAAAAGAAACAAACAAGATGAAATGTAAACGATGTGACCGTGAATTAGTTTACAAGGGAACAATTTTAACCTGCTAAATCACCTGAATTCAAACTCCAACTCACAAGGTAATTATAATGTCAAAATTCTGAATAGTCACAGTCTTGACAACATCGCCATTTATATTCGTTATACTCTTGAAAAGATAACATGTACTACGGCAAGTTGATGAAGACTATTCTGTAGAATAGGGTCATATCAAAGTCAACAAAGTCTATATGTATCAATCAATCAGAATTCCGAAAAATGTGTAAACCGTTGTCGGACACTTGTTCTGTCAGGAGCAATTGTTGTAAATCCCGCAAAGCATTATCACGGCCCACCCCCCGATCATCTTATCTCGAAAAGTTAACTCCAATATATTTCTGCATTTCGTCTTTTATTCATTTTATGAAGTAACTACACATCTCTGGAATTACCAATATGCTTAAAATCCAGCACTATCCGTTTTTATTTTCTTAAAAGCCAGTAATGCAAATGTTAGCTTCGTATCAATAAGATGGTCGTGGGTCAGTTGACATGACTTTGGAACATAATCTTATAATTTGTAGTGATCGATAGTTTGCTGTTACAGTAAAGCTTGGTACTCTCTATTTTTGTTGTGCATTAGTACAAAGTCATATAAGTTATCAGTATATGTTCCAATTTGTGTAATTTCACTTATTCTTTCCTATACCATTTTAGCAATGAGTTTACTGTTGGTTGGGAATCCATCTTGGAACTAGTTCCATGTACCTGACCCTTGTAGAGGTTACATTATACTGTATACAGAAGCCACAAGGCCATTTCACACCTATTGCAATGTACATCTTACGTATAAGATGAGGTCAATACCTGTGTATGGATTTCAGTTACAAACATTATTTAAGAAGTCTGAATATGAGTTTCATATATCTTAGCAGAGATTCCCTATATCCGATTTGGACATTTTATAGTTGGTCAAAAAGTCAGCCCCGTCGGACATGTCAAGCATATACTAGGATAACAAAGACCTGCAATCAACGTATCTAAATTATAATTAAATTAAATTGGCCACATGTCCGTGTTATTTTCATTGTGAAAATAATCACTTCGCATAGAAAGTTTTGAGACAATCCCTGCATTTAACTGAACAGGTAATCGAGTTTCTGCCCTTTACCTTTACCTTTACCGCCTGCAGCACTAAAGGAACGTTTTTGTTTGTACTGAGTTAGAAGATAAAAAGTGATATCAATAAATACGAAAGTAGAAAAACAAAAGTGGATGGATTTGATACCTTTATTAACATCGACGACTATTCGAATCATATTCAGATACATTCAACGAATATTCGAATACGAAAATTTTATATTTATTTCAGCTCTATCGGATAGATTTAATGAGATGACATATTGTATTATCATTCAATTTCTGATAAAATAATTAACTTTTTACATACATACATACATACATACATACATACATACATACATACATACATACATACATACATACATACATACATACATACATACATACATACATACATACATACATACATATACACACATACATACATACATACATACATACATACATACATACATACATACATACATACATACATACATACATACATACATACATACATACATAGATACATACATACATACATACATATACACACATACATACATACATACATACATACATACATACATACATACATACATACATACATACATACATACATACATACATAGTATTCAAGTTCACAAAGCGAAAGTAATAATAATAACAAAACAAAGTAATAACATTTGGATGAGCCTAAACTGAAGTTCAGACATGTATTAGTGGAATATTTGTATCTGCATTCGATCTTTCTCCGCCGTGCTGTGGAAACTAGTTTTGCGACCTTTGATATTTTGCATATTGTTTAAAAGGCAAACAGAATGTCAAGGAAATGTCATAAACAAGTGCTTTAACAAATCTGTCTTAGTAGGTGTCTTATGAAATTGTAAGCAACATCAGTTTGTGAATGACTAGACGGATAGTAATGCGCAGATTTGTTTAATTTTATCGAAAGTTCTATATCGAGAGATATTCAAAATGTATTCAATCTATATAGCGCTATCTACATATTTCTTTTTCATAAATCCGTCTTTTGTATAAAAAGAACATTTCTATCGCCTTGTAATAGAGAAGAAAAAGGCAAAATTATATTGTTGGTTTAACACATAGTTCTGTACCTGATTTGGACATTTTGTCTAATTATATAGTTAATACTTGTCGCACTTTGAAATACACTATTCTTTTTTTTCTCTCAAAAACTCCCTCCCTGATATTGTATCATTATTGTTGTAATTATTACGGAACTCTGATTTATGATGTTATATGAAATGCTGCAATCTTATCAACAGTTTACGCCTGACATGATGGCTGTAGAATTCTTGTACGTTTCAGTCTTCAACGTCAAATAAATAAAATTTAAGTGATTCGAAGTATCATTTTGGATAACAGTCTGAAACACATGAAAAAATCGGAACCATTAACTAGGCAATACAAATAAATTTCATCAAAACTGTCACATTGTAATGCTTTTAAATACGTTGTTATCAAAGCATTGCCTCTTGTGTAATTATTGTTTGTGACCGATAGAATTTTTCTTCAGAAAAGTCCCAACCGAATACGGTGAAAGTCACCAATGAAAAAGGCTTTGATTAAGGTTATGCCTTTCAAATTATTTACGCACTGATGCTGTTGAGATTGTCAGAAATCGCTAAATAATAGAAACATATCATCCTTTTTACAAATGAAATGAACAGATTTTCTTACCTCCAGTATTACAAAAAAAAAAAAGAAAAAGAAAAGGCCATGGTGGTAATAAACATTTGAAAGGAAACAAAGCTTAAAATATATCTCATTGGCCAGGCAAAGAACTCTGATCTGCCATGAAATGCCAGTCATAAAGCAAGGAAGTGTCGTTCATTACTGTAGAGGCTGAGAGTAACATTTCAATCTGTCAGCAATCCCTCAGTCGGTGCTCGTCAATGCTATCTCACAGACCTCGTCTCACCTTTCAGAAGGTGGATAATAAAGTGTAAAATGCAAGAAATAGGGTGAAACCTGTGTCATTATTGTTAAAATGGTTTAGCGGAAAGTGGCGAGCTCAAGATAGGTACCAGATTCGCGATTGTTCTCGTAATACTATCCTCTCAACAAAATGACAAAATGTAGAGATACTGCATAAGTCACGAAGGCCATGGCCTACATGTGAGTCATATGGATATTGTACGTAGTGGGACACCCACTCTCCTATCTTTTGTTATAGTTTTATTTTAAAAAAATTGTAAATCCCTGGTCACCGCTTGCGAATCCTTTTCATTATTTTTTTTCATACACCAATACTTTGTAAATCTCACGAAAAAAAAAAAGAAAAAAAAAATTCACAAAAAACAATCGGCACCCAATCCTCAAAATTGTAACAAAAACACTAGGCAACAAATTCTCAAAATTTTCACAAAACCAGTAGGCCAAAAACTCGCAAAATGTTCACAAAGGCACTAGACAACAAACACTCAAAATTATCACCAAAACATTAGACTACAAATACTGAAAATTTTAAGAAACACATAATAATATATTATCAAAATTCTAAACTTTTTATGTATAAATCCATGAGAACCCAGTTATACCACTACTTAGATAATGATGGCTTAATGCCACAGGTCATCTCTATCCTCCAGTACTTTAGACCATATAGAATCAGTAATTACAGATAATCAGATTTTGATAACCAGACATAGACATTCCACAGTTAGACTTAGGTAACTGGACATATATATCCAACAATTAGACTTAGATACCCAACAATTAGACTTTGATATCAGACTATTAGAAATTATAACTTTTCGGTAGTTCCCATTTTTAGTGAAGACCGTGCGCCTGGGACATACCACATGTCACTATATCCTTCAGTAATTCAGGACAGATAGAATTAGTAATCATGTAAATAGGCTTTGCCTAACTGTAAGTAGTATTTCAGTAATTTATTAGTGGGTGCATATCGTCGTAATGAAAACATTTTAGGTGAATACATAATGAACTTCAGATTTAAAACGTTAACAAGTAGTGCACCTTATTCTTGTTATGCAACTCAGTAAATGAATTTAAAAATGTAAAAATGTACTACAAAGAAAATTGCCATTTTTTATACACACTATTATATATTGTTGATACTTATACTTTCAAATTTGACAACGGTGATTCAATGAATATATACAGAGCACGGTGTGATATGAAATTTTTGCAAAATTCAATTAAAATGGGCAATATGGATGGCAAGAGCACGATCAAAAATAACGTGTCGGCATTTACCTGATCCAAATAACTTGAGTTAGTAAAAACAATATATAGGTTTCATATATACTTTCAAATTAGAAAACTGTTGTTTGAAAGCTCAATGCCATTACTAGATGATTAATCTTTTACTGTAACAAAAAACAACATAACTCTAAAAGAATTTCACATAATTTGTAATAACTTTAATATTCCTCCTTATCATGATTGGAGATATATTAATGGAGAAAAAAAATATCTTATTGATAATGACCCTGAAGAACCGAAAACTGTAAATCAAGGATTTAGAGAAGCAACACCAGCTAACGTGCTAAGTGCCTATAAACGTCAATATAATAAAGGACCCGGAACAGTCAAATACTGGAGAAAAAATGATGACTGTAGATACAATTCATTATTAACGGCGAGGCGTAACCAATGCTCAGCTGATGAAAAATATTATGGACTTATTTATTTCTAAAAGATAGAAACGGACTAACATAAGAATGAACATACAGGTTAAATCACAGTAATTTAGTTGCTCAAGTACAAAACAGAATTACTATCACACAGACTGTTCAAGTAGACTGTTCTACTGTTCAAGACACTGTAAGAAAGCTGTTGAAAATGAATTTTAGGTGAAACATTACACAAATATTTCGGCAGTATATTTAGATTCAAAAGTTAACTAGACTATGCAGCTGGTGGTGATAGTATATTTATTTTACCCAGTCGGTAATGAAAATAGGTTGCAAAGTAAGCTATATCTTTTTTATACAAAAGTCATCAGATAAATTTAATCCAGAAATAGATACTTCTATAAATACAGACGAATATAATACCAGCAGCAAACAGTCTGCAACAATTCGTTAAAAAGGAAAGAAAAGAAAAAAAGATTTTGTAGTAAATGCAATACAGTAAGATAATGTTAGTAACAATTATGTAGACGAGAAGGATAAAAATGGTGAAAGTCTTAAGGCACCTATAATCACAAAAAATATATCTTATGATTTAAGCGATATAGATCATGAAGCAAATAAACAAGCATTTACTATTATGTCTTTGGTTGTAGGAGCTGGAATAATTTACTTTTTCAAATAATTATTTTACTTTTCTCTTTGTCCTTTTTCTCTCGATTCTTTTTGTTACCAAAAATAAATCTTTTAAGACAATTGCAAAGAAGAACTAATTATTGCAAGAATTAACAAAATGGCATTATCAGCCAATAAAGATATAACTTTTCCAACTAATGTAAAAAGCCAACTTATTACTCTATCAATGATACCATGCAATGCTGCTGTTGTTTTTTTTTTTAGCTACCTGAAACAAATAGTTGCCAATATTTTCATATAGGGTTTTAATTTATCAATTAGGAATCTGTGGAACTGACGCTACCGCTGCCACTACTCTATCACCACTGCCACCTGTTGAAATGTTTAAAACATTTAATATGGTTAGAGCAAGAATTGCTGCTATCATACCAATAGCTGTAAAAACATTAGCAATTTTACACCATTTTCTTTAAACAGTTGCTTTAACCTATCACCCAATGGTAATTTGTCCTTAACTTTAGACGCAATGTCATTGATATTTTCTCTAAAAGTTATTTTTTGAATCTGTTAAATGAGAAGCTATTTGTGAACTTTTACTTTCAGTATTTTGCAAAATATCTTGCAATTTAGATTTGTAGTAGCATCTTTTAATTTACTGGTGTCTATTTTATGTTCACTATATCTTTGTCATACTTTTCAATGTCAAGTTTCAATGATTTAATTTTTGAATAAACTACTTCTTCTGTATTTACAAAGTCTCCTTGTTTTTGCGGAGAAAATAATCTTTTTACATTTCCTTCATGAGAATAACCTCTTTTGGAATATTTATTAGTGTTTCAATTTCATTTTTTAAAATCAATATTTCCCGTATTTAAATCAGTACATAAATGTCGTTCAATTGTTTCCGATGTACTCATTTCTATTTCATGTATTGCCTTTTTTTAATCCAACCTAGTGAATACAACAAAATTAATTTCACCTGTTCGCGTAGCTACAGAGGTAGGTGCAAACATTATATAAATTTGTATCATGAGTTTGCCTATTCTTGGTAAGACACTGTTCTTTCCATAATAATTAAGTGATGTTTAATTGCATTAGATTGTTTTTCATCTATTTCAAAACTATGTTTGATAAATTCTTTGTATTCATCAAGTACCTGTGTATTTAATTGATGAGCTGTTCATTGAAGAGTTTCAAAATCCATCAACGGACAAACTTTCAATAGCAGAATTTTTTTAAACCGGATTTTGATTTATTATTTTATCATTATCAAAGTTATCATCAATGTAAACAGGATTATCAAACACTTGGCAAAACCGCAATATACCTTTTTATTCGCTTCTTAAATGGATCAATAACAACTTGAAAAATAGAAAAAGCCCACTTGCATAATGACGGAATAGAAGAAGAGGAATACAAACAGGAATTAAAAATTAGTATAAAAAATAGTACATGCAAGGAAATTAGGGTTAAACATGTAACTGACAAAGAGTTGGATGAAATGGATCCAAAACAAATCAAGAAAATATACGAACTGTTTGTAAATACTAGAGCTGCTGAGATATAAAGTCATTGTCAGATGCTGTAATACTTGGAATAACATTTTTATGAGTACATTTCTTGCAATTGATAATTTATATGAATTACATACAGAGTTGGCAGAAGATTACTTGACAACAAACGGAATTAGACACTTTACAGGGTTTTTATCTTTTAGGTTTGGAACACCAATTTTAGCATTAATTGCTAGCCTTGATAAAAAAGACAGACAGCTGTAGACCATAACGTCGAATCCCATAACGATAAAATTTAAAACACTTAAAAAATGCTCAGTAAGAAAAAACATGCTAAAGTATCATATTTAAAATTTCGTCAATAAAAAGTTAATATTTTAAAATTCCTTTACTTTTCTAATTTATTGCTCTATTTCTTTTATTGTTGGGATTTTATCATTTTTGATCCGTTTTCACTAGCTTACATATATCGTGTGTTTGACCAGTGAAAGCATTTTTTTCTTTGTTCCAAATTAGAAAAGTCAAACGAAGAATAAGGAATAACATGATCAATATCTAAATCTTCCAGCACGTCAGTCTTTGCAAACTTTAACCATCTTTGACAAATTCATTTAATGGAACACTAAGCATTTTCAAAGTTGCATCTGATTTTATGTTTTGTTTCGTAGACTGAAATTCAAATTCTTGCCAGGTGAATTAATTTTATAATTTTATTTATTATGGTACCTTTGTTTCGTGTACTTGTTTATATATTTTGTGTTTTGTTTCATCCACCTTTTAGTGCACTCTTTCGTACAAGTTTTGCAATAACCGTTTTTGTCACATGTGAAGCATGGCTGGTTTTATTTATTATTGTTTTATTTATTTACAATAAATTTTTTACTACAAAAACTGTACTTCTAAACTGTACTACTAAAATTGTTCTATTAAAATTATAATACTGTTATTTTGCAACATTAACTCAAGATGTTTTAAGTAGATAAAAAGGTTAGTTGACAGATGACCTGAATACCTTTAAACTTATCTTAAAATCATATTTATATAAGTAGGCTTTACCGTTTAGGAAAGCTCTAACTTTGTTGTAAAATAAACAAAAGGTGGTGATATATAAAACTGAAGAAAATTCGTACGTTCGGAGAGAAGCGAACAAATTCTTCAATCACCAGAAAGGTTACTTCGCAAAATATAAAAGATTTTCGTAGAGTTGAACATGGAAAAGAACTTGGAAAACGTTCACAAGAATTTAAACACACCAAAGCAGAAAAGTTAAAGAAGAAGAAACAAGTGTACCAAGACTAAGACTAGAACAGAAAGAAGAACCAGAAAGTGGAGCAAAGACTAATTTAAACAAAATGTATTATTTAGCAGCTGGTTGTGTCATTGTTATTTTGGGATTGATGAACTATTTAAAAGCAAGGCGAAGTAGTCATAATATAAACAACTACTATGACAAGTTGTAGGCCCCGCCGTCCTGAACAACAGTCACAAAAAGAAGGAAATAAAGATAAATCAATTTCCAGAAATGTTGAAAGATAAACAGAAATAATACAATTTACATTAATTAAAAGCAAACTATACAAACAACATATATTACACTATTTACCATGCAACCTTAAATTCAACTCTTACCGTAAGTTACAGTGTGCTTTTGAAGGGGATACTAATATTAAAATAACAAAAATTGCTATTCCGATTTATTTTAGTCAATTTACGATTCATTATCTGATAAAATTCCACTAAAATTTTCGGCATCTTCCAAGACATTATATAGTCTTTGATACCCTAATTTATTGCTTGGCTGCTCATTTAATGCATTTAACTGGCATGGGCACATGGCCTAACCATACACATTCTTGGAGTCTTTGTGCATAAAGAATAACCTTGAGCTTGACGTATCGTATTCTCTATCGTTTCTTGCTTGACTATCGTTAGTTGCGTTAACTTCACTTTCTTAATCAACATGATAAACATAATTTATCTATTCGGTATAATAATCTGTGTACAATTCTAATTCTACCTCACTTGTTTTAAAACTAGCATTATGCCCAAGTCCGAGTGCACCAGAAGAATGTGCTGGATCTAGTTTGTTGTTATTTAAACTTGTAGATCGGAATTCCTCAAAAATGTCACATAAATTTAAAGTATCTTTATTTTTAAAAAATATTTTAAAAAATCTTTGTCGTCTTTTCAACTCTATCAAGTATAAAATCCTTACTGAACGATATATATTTTTCATTATTATTTGGTGCTTTTGATACTTTTCTATATTGATCGTTTATTATCAATGTTTTGATAATCAGATGAGAGTCGTATCCAGAAAAATTATAAATAAATAGTAGAATATCTTATGCATATGGATAATTTAAATGACACTGTGCAGGATCTCTGTATTTTCCAGTTAAGCGATCATGATCTCTTACTTTGTAGTTTGTTGTAGTGACTTCAGTGGTAACTTTGCCTGTATTGTCATTTGTGGTATTTTTAGTAATTTCCTTTTCGCAAATAGCTTTATTAGTGGAATATAATTTCAGTAGTGTTGCGTGGTCTTAGTGTTTCATAAACAGTTTCTGCAATTGAATGCAAATATTCATGCCTTTATATATGCAGTCTGTTCCTCTGAAAAATATAAGCTCAAAGAACTTGCTATCATGTAAGTAGACTTGTTCCTCTGCTTTACTTCTATCTTAGCTACCTTCGCTGTGCTGATTGCAAAATCCTGCTGATGTATGGTTTGTTATTTTTATTATCCGTGATGTATTTGAGTTTTGTTTACATTTACTTATTGGTTCAATAATGCCCTCAAACTAACAATATAGAACAAAATAAACCTTTAGTTTGTGTTGGTAGTTTTTCAATTTAACGACAGAACTCTTTTGCTTGCATTATGTATATCGTGTTAGCAATTTGACTGCATATTCTTTTGTGTTCTTGTAATTTAATTCAGAATAGAACAAATGCAAGCACTTCTTGCGAAAGTATTTTTATCGTGTCTTTTGTTTACTTGAGATGAAACCATTTTTGATAAATCCTTTGATGCATAAACATGATAATTGTCTTGGACTGGTTTATTTGCATCAAATATGATTAGCACATCTACATTACTGTTTCTTTCATCAGATATGATTAACATATCTACATGACTCTCTTTCTGTAATTCTAAGTGTCCTTATGGGTTTTTCTACTATTTCGAAGACATTAACACATATATTAAATTTAATTTCAATTTTTAAATAACCTTTATATTTATTGAGCATTTACTAGACAAATGTTGATATTTTTCGAGATTAATATTTTTGGTCTATATGGATGATTTCTTGGTGAGTTTATAATAGATTCTAGTGCATAAAAAACATATATTTTCTTTATTTTCCATGTCAAGACAGGCTTTTCAAAACTAGCTTTCATCCAATCTGGCAGATCTATGTATTAATTTCCTCCGATGGGTCAAAATCTTTCAATATGTAGAGTTAAATAATTTAATTTTTTATATAAAAAAAACATGAACTTTTTCCTGTCAAAATTATGTATGTAGTATATCAAACATATTTTCAACATTACTTTCTATTTCATTTTTGTTCATTATGTTCATATGCAACTTTCTGTGATACGAATCTATAAAACGTAGATAAAGTAATCTGCCACTATCATCCATTATTCTGAGTTGAATCGATAAATCTTACTGCAATTTTGCTGAACCTAAATCTCTAATATTACTACTTATAATTTTCCCTAAGTATCGTTGAACTTCTTTAAGAAAATTCAATAAAATCAAACAAATTATACTGATGACATTCTCTTTTTTATACTTCAAATCTATATTTATTTAAATTTCTATTAAACGAGTCTCATAGCTATCTTGCAATAATTCCATTGTTAGTTTTATTGATAAATATTTCTATTTATCTACTAGTTGAAGACGAATTAAAGGAGGCTGCAATTTTTTTCTTTCAAATTTTGGTATTTTTGAATGAAGCAAATGTTTCACCATTTATTATATCAATATTATCTCCATTAAAATTCAGTGCAAAACGTTTCAGCTTTTATAATACTAATTTCCAGTTGTTATGTATAATTAACCTTTTACGTGTGTTTAACTTTGTTTATGATAGTAAGTCGCACTTTAAAGTTCTGATTAATTGGTAAACACCATGTTGACTACATTTGAGTTCAAGGCCAGTCCTATTTACAACTGTTTAGATCTAGGTTGGGGATTTTCCACTAAATTGACGCACATCCTGTTGATGTGGGTCATTCGAACGACGCACATCCTATTGCATTGTGGGTTATTATAAGATGTGCATATAATAGGACTTGATTCATTCCTGTTTTAAAATCAGTCCTTGGGAATCTGTTTATGATTAGAGTTTATAGTTGTGCTGTAGACATAATTCGAAAGGAATTATTTATTTGAACATTCACTGGAATTATCATAGAGTGCTCATTAACCTTTGAATTTATATATATATGACTTTTGGATATTTGTGGACATTCTCAAAGATATTCTGGATTGCATTGTTGTGGTATATCAAGACATTCAAGACTATTCATTCATTCATTCATTCGGAACATTCATTCATTCGGAACATTATATAATTTCTGACTTGTGTTTAGGACATTTAGGATTATTTGGAATTTAATTCACAGATTGTTAGTGTCTTTTGAATTTTCATTTTAATTACAGTGAAATAAATTGTTCGTGTGTTTACAGACATTATTGGTTTCACTTTCTTTTTATTATATTATTTTAAGACCTAGAGTCGTAACACAGTTAAAACATTAGTGTCAGACCTATCAAACCTATCAATATATTTTTTTATTGAACATTGAGCCTTTTGTTTCAGTTTTTCAACATTTCACAAGAAGTCATTTTTGGGTTGTATTCTCTAATTTGGTCATTTCCTCTACTTATAATACCAGCTGAATTTTGTTACATCTGCACAACTTTTATATCGTTTGTAGTTCGATGTTCCATTTGATCAATAGGCTTACATTCACCATATAAAACATGTAAATGATTCAATTTATATAATATAAATTGTTTTACATATGAAACTGAAGATATTTCAGGACGTCTGGACGCTATATAGTGACACAATATTTTATTCTGGCTCCCGACTATTAACAGATTCATCGAATCCTTTCCAATTTACCATCACATATTTTTTACCATTTATTTTTTGAGTTTTCAAAATTTTCTCAGCCTTGGACACGTCATCTTGTTTATCGTATAGACATACCTCCTCGGAAATTATTCCATAAATATTATCTCCCTTTAAGTCTTCCAATTTATATCCTACAGGGTCTCCTAAAGTTACTTTTCTGATTGTACAAAATCTCTCCTGTTAAATTAGGAAGATAGCCTTGAGCATAGATCCAAACTTTCTCACCAATTTTATATTTAGGAGTTCCATCGATATCAGTTGCTAGGTAACCAAATAAGTTAATCCATACTTTAAACCTGCTTTTAGGATCACTGACATTAAATGGCGACACATATATCAATTTGTGATAAGAATTATTATATCCATTAATAAGGTTTGGTGATATGTCCAGTAGCGTACTAACTGAGGTCCGGACGGGGCGGTTGCCCCAGGCGCCAGAGGCCTTGGGGCGCCAAAACAGCTGATAAAATATCGGGCCTCGTATTCTAGGCCCTTTGGGCCATCATCGTCGCCCCGGGCGCCATTTATCCTTAGTACGCCACTGAATATTTTTACCCATTTTCATTTACAGTGAAATTACTTCCACATTCTAGTCCTAACAGTCTGGTCAAACCTTTTCACTACAGACGCTTTTTTGTCTGAGTAAGTGGAAAAGAATTCGATTCTGAGGGCATAGCGAACAGATAGCTGAAGACAAAAATGGTTACTCAAGCACGAATATTGGGTCACATTTTTTGCAAATAAAAATTGCTACAAAACATCTAAGCAGACCAACACTACTTTTGCTACTGCTATTATTGCAGCTGGTGCTACTAATGCACCTTATACTAATATACTTCCTACACTCCTCTTCTGATGCAATTATCACTGCTAATATTTCTTGAAATTGTGCTCGCTCCTTCTCATATTTCTTCTAAACTAGTACTACTACTACTATTAACACTACTACTATTAGCACTACTACTAATACTACTACTACTACTACCACTACACTTGCCACTACGATACTGTTACTTCCTTGAATGCTGAAACGTTTCCTGCTCATGCTACTACTGCTACTACTATACTTCCACTACAACTGCTCTAAGCAGTACTACTACTTCTACTTTGTCCAATGATTCTACTAAGGAAAGGTTTGTATCAAACGTTGTTTTTTTTTCTCCAATAGCTATTACATCTGATTTCAAAAGATACTAGGAAATGTTTGCATAAAACCAATTCTCAGAACCAGTTGGATGCAAGCAATTGTTTTCTCTTCTAATTTAAATGTTTTTACTTACAAGCGCGAAAACAAGCTGTTTACAAGGTTTTGCGAAGTCGATTTTCAACAATGTTAGCAAAAATGATAAAGTATTAATAAAATCTTTATGGAGGACAGACCGCACTTTGTTTTATTTTTGGAGCCGCTATCCTTATCTGCTAATCAAATAGAAGACATTATAAAGATGGTAATCCGGCAGTTTCCTGACGCTTTCCACTGAAGACTACTGTGTGAGTTCTGCCACTGATCCGATGTTCCCCAGATAAAGAGAGACTTGACACCTTGCATATGTACTATGTAGATCAGATCAATGTTATATCCTTCCGCGGTTTTTGTTCTTCTTAGATTTAATTATGCGTAAGTCATTTGCAGACGTTATGAATGAGTCACTTGGAGTGCCACAATTTAAAATGTAAACCCCTCATCTGTTCATGAGATTCGGTTTCGAAATCCTGTTTTGTCTCCTATGTATTAGAGCGCGATCGTAGAAATTAGCTACATTTATGATTCATACCATTTTAAGTTTTGTCCCACTCAAGTCTGCAGTTTATAACTTGCAACAAACATACCTTTTCCTATAATAACCGTTTCAAGTTTAAAAATTATCAATTAAGCAGAGAGGAAACAATGTATAAGCAAAGATAGTCGACAAATCATTGAAGAACTGCACGTTATAAATATAGATTTGAGATTAGCGATGATAGTTGCTCAACGCATTGCATTTTCAAAGCATATTCTAGTGAAACGGTAATTGTAGGAAAAGGTATGTTTTTCAAAAAACTACTATCATTCTATCATTTAGTTAAACTAGATTGTCAAATATCGGGCGAGTTTTCATGAGGCCATTACGTACGTGTCATAGCGTTGTTAGGACTGGCCCTCGTGTGACGTCACGAGTCACTACCTCATATCTAAAAATAGAACGTAGCCCCAGCTTCAGATAAACATATTATAATCTGGAGGGCCAGTACCATTATTTAACTCATAAACTTCCTTACTTAGAGAAAAAGAATAAAGCAAATTAACATTAATCAAAATAATGAAGCGTAATTAGAATAATAATTAAGTGATAATTATAACAGTGAATGTTCTAATTCTCTAAATGCGGTATTTCATAATTAAAATCTGATTGATTGCTTTGTAAATACTTTTCTTGCTGCTTAACAGCCTATACATTAAGCTGTTCTGTTCTATTCGTACATGTCTTCAACACTATTTATAAACTTATTCTTGTGATTGTATGTACAGTAATACTTATGTATACAAACTCTTATTTTAAGATCCATTTTAGACTCGTTATATATTTTTCTGATTTTATTGTTTTATTTTTACTTTCAACAATTTTAAAATTTTACTTCTTTTTCATTTATAATAATAAAAATACATAATTATAAACATTCGTAATTCTTTTCTATTAAATGAAACTAATGTTAACGGAAAATACAATAGCATGTGTAGAACTACTGGATACGAAACATCCCGGTTACGAAACGACCTGCACCAAGCTGGACTCCCACCCACCCACCCCGAATTCCAGTTCATTACCTCACAACATATCGTTTAATCAATTTTTTTTTTTAAGTGCGTGATAAAAAAAAACCTGTGAACGAATAGAGTCTTTTTATCAGTTCAGACCCTTGAGTGCTTGTATCATTTCTGTAACATAATGACAATTAAATGATGAAGTAGCTTGTACTCTAACATTGGAAAAACATTTTTTACTGTCAGTTAAAATCACTGGATTTTTCCGACGGGTGTGAGATGTTTAAGATCGAATTTGAAAGGGTTAGTTTGTTTTACTCTATTCCAAATGGCCACAGTTAAATAATTTTTATTATCAAAATATACTTTATTCTTGTAAATCACTTCCAAAGGTTTAGAACTGAATCGTACAAAGATCATATTATTATTATTATTATTATTATTATTATTATTATTATTATTATTATTATTTATCGTCTTATATATTTGTATATACATGTATACATACATACATACATACATACATACATACATACATACATACATACATACATACATACATACATACATACATACATACATACATACATACATACATACAAAGTTAAACTGTGTTCCAAACTGAGGTACTCGGTGATAAAAATAGATTAAGGGCGTGTATATCTCTTTCACTTTTGGGTTTTTATTCGAACCTCTATAGTTGAAATTACGTCATGGAAAAACAGAAATCCATACATTCTGTCGGTGACCACATATATATCACTGTAATGGTCGACAAATGAGACCTAATGATCAGAAATAAAAAGCACTAGTAACAAAGTCAAAGAAAATTATTCATACGTTCAAAAATGATGAGACTCAATCTATGTGCCAATTGTCTTGGCATTCACCTCGTAAATGATCATTGACCTATTACTGTCGATGATGGATCACGGGAAAATGAATGAAGGGAAAACCAGTATGGTATTCTAAGAGCGATACTAATTGTATCATTAACGCCTTAGAATTGAATGACTCGTATGGCAGACGACAAATTAGAGCTTCCGAATAGGAGAGAGTGATGCACTGGCATTTGTAAATTAAAATAGACCAATTCCATTAGTTCCAAGATGTTTAACACTCAATTTGTTTTTCAATATTTTCAAAATACATTAAGGAGACAAAAAACCGTGAATGAACTGTACTAGTAGTATGTATTAGTTTTGTTTATTTCACTTATAGTATTGATCACGTCTGTTTTGTGGACATTATCTTACATTCTCGACCTTCAACGGTTCGCTCTGTATCCCCTTGTATTCCCTTCATTAAGATATCTACTTTTTTCTGTATTCCCTTGTATTCCCTACATCTAGATCTCTAATTCTCTCTGTACCCCCTTGTATTCCCTACATGTAGATCTCTACTTCTCTCTGTATCCCCTTGTATTCCCTACATCTAGATCTCTAATTCTCTCTGTATCCCCTTGTATTCCCTACATCTAGATCTCTACTTCTCTCTGTATCCCCTTGTATTCCCTATATCTAGATCTCTACTTCTTTCTGTATCCCCTTGTATTCCCTAAATCTAGATCTCTACTTCTTTTTGTATATTTTTCTATTCCCTACATCTAGATCTCTACTTCCCTCTGTATCCCTTTGGATTCCCTAAATCTAGATCTCTACTTCTTTCTGTATATTCTTCTATTCCCTTCGTCTATATCTTTATTTCTTTCTGTATATTCTTCTATTCCCTAAATCTAGATCTCTACTTCTTTCTGTATATCCTTCAATTCCCTAAATCTAGATCTTCGCTTCTTTCTGTATATCCTTATATTCCCTAAATCTAGATCTCTACTTCTTTCTGTATATCCTTCTATTCCCTATATCTAGATCTCTACTTCTTTCTGTATATTCTTCTATTCCCTTCATCTATATCTTTATTTCTTTCTGTATATTCTTCTATTCCCTAAATCTAGATCTCTACTTCTTTCTGTATATCCTTCTATTCCCTATATCTAGATCTCTACTTCTTTCTGTATATCCTTCTATTCCCTATATCTAGATCTCTACTTCTTTCTGTATATCCTTCTATTCCCTATATCTAGATCTCTACTTCTTTCTGTATATCCTTCTATTCCCTATATCTAGATCTCTACTTCTTTCTGTATATCCTTCTATTCCCTATATCTAGATCTCTACTTCTTTCTGTATATCCTTCTATTCCCTAAATCTAGATCTCTACTTCTTTCTGTATATCCTTCTATTCCCTATATCTAGATCTCTACTTCTTTCTGTATACCCTTCTATTCCCTATATCTAGATCTCTACTTTCCTATATCTACTTAATCTTTACCTTCCAGCTATTTGTGATTTCATTATTTATATTGTTTTCACTAAATCACTGCATTAATAATTAAGAAAACTGATATACAGTTACCAGGGAACATTTTTACCATTATTATGCATTCACTGCATATTAGAGGAATGGCTTATATCCAGGTTATGAGAACTTGTAGCGTGACCCTCACTTACAGTAAATATGACAATACAATCTGCTTTACATTAATTGTATAGGAAAAAATGACAATGTAATGCGCTCCATCAACGGTCTGCATAGTTGCTGGATGACAAACACTTTCAACCCACATTGTAAGGAATATCGTCATCAACATGCTATAAGTGATTTGAATGCTTACAAGATGTACATATCGATATTTGTATATTTAATTATTCCTATTGTTTGCAAAATATAAAAATCAATAAATCAACTATTTTATAAAAAAATAAAAGTTACTTTTGAAATATTGTTTTCATGTTACTCTCTAAAATTATATTATCTCATCGCAATAATTAATATTGAAATTTGGGTGCTTATGTTTTTGCTTCATGTATCTGCTTACACTGAAAGTGACTTTGAGATTGACAGGTGGCAAACAAAAAGAAAGAAAAGTAAGATCCCTCAGGTGCAAGATTTGCTTTAACGGCTTCTTCTCCTTATGTGCCATAAAGATTATTCAGGAGCATGGTGCATTATTACACGGTAATCAGTGATTGGGTCTAGTATGCATTTGTGAACGTAAAGGTTGAAATAAAAATCTTTTATGATGCAGCACTTGTATATGCTAGGTAAAACCAGTAAATAAAAGAGGAAAGAACCACGTAATATGGTTAAAAAATGTATGCCGAAATATGTTTTTACATGTAGGTGGTTTAATTTGTACTTTTTTGAAACTATACGCTAAAATGTATCTACGCGGAAATAATGCCTCCATCTAGGGTATGGCTATTGTTTTCACCAGAAAGTTCTGGAATGGATAGGATTACAGAGAGAGAGAGAGAGAGAGAGAGAGAGAGAGAGAGAGAGAGAGAGAGAGAGAGAGAGAGAGAGACACACACACAGAGGTGACACAGTTACGGTTTTAAATTCTGACCCCAGATTAACTTCAATGACGATCGCTTTTACGCATGGCAGTAATTTTGTCCAGCAAGTTTCGAATGCCTTCAATGCCGAAGGAAATATATGTCTATTTGTTCTTCGAGAACTGGATACCGCGATCATCACCCCCTACTACCAGTGGCAATTAGAATAGCAAACTTGAGAAAGTTGCAAATTACATGTAAATATTTCAAGCTTTTACGCTAATGAGATGGAGGTCATTTGTCATTTACCGCTAATGTGGGATTTTGAACCCTAAAGAATGTGTAAAGTGAAAGAGCTTACATACAAGAGGCAATGCAATGGCTTACTTCAAGGAGTTACATTTTCCTTGGTATAAGCGGATTTACAAAGTATATAAAAGTAACAAAATGGACTTTGCAAAGGAATACGTGGAGACTTATTTCATAGTTCACATACTTCTATCTTTACCTTAGTTAGGAAAACCATTATGGGGATTATTGGAACTATTCTAATTTTGATTTTGAATTGCTAGATATGGATCTGAACTGTTGTTAATGTGTGTAATAAAGATATTCCCTGGTTCTGTGCAAAACTAATACACATGGATCTTTTTGTACCTTGAACCTCTCTCCGAATTCCTATACCGCTAGTCTAAAAGGATCTTCTTATATTGGGATATACAGCTCTGTAAATATTGGGATGATGCTTTCCCAATAAGATTTTCGTGAAAAGCTGTAGAGCAGGCTGACTAAGTTTATCTTTGGATGATAATGCACAAAAAGCATATCTGATTTGACTATGACTTTTTCTAAAAATGCCGGTTACTGTTGAAGGAGTGTAACCGAAGAGAACTGTTGTAGTGACCTTTTAATGATGTTATTATATGTTATCTAATTATTTACTACGACATGCATTTTCTTACATGTTCTCAATTTGCTGTTGTGACGATATTGCAAATTTAGCTAAACATTTATTTTCTATGGGTGTGTGCGTGTTATTTTTTTTTTTTTTTTTTTTTGTTCTTCTACATTTTCCACTCACCGTCTTTCTTTTTTCTTTGTATTTGATTGATGTATTTACTACACAAACTATGTTAACTAGTTTGAGAAGATGAGTGAAAGTCTCAGAATCGGGAGGGGTATGATTTGTCTCATTACAAGATTTTCGGAGCTCAACAAATAAATGAAATTAATTGACAGAGAATGTTGGCGCGTCCCCAAATAGAGTGTGTGCGTAGTCCAACAAGCTAAACGTCCCCAATAGAGTGCTTGCGTAGTCCAACAAGCTAGACGCCCCCAAATAGAGTTCGTGCGAAGTCAAACAAACTAAACGTCCCCCAAAAGAGTTCGTGCGTAGTCCAACAAGCTAAACGTCCCCGAATAGAGTGCGTGAGTAGTTCAGCAAGCTAAACGCCCCCGAATAGAGTGCGTGAGTAGTCCAACAAGCTAAACGTCGTCTTTACATTAGATATGCATTTGGACGCTTCTTGAGAGAAAACTAGTTTTCTCGCAAAGGAAGTTGTCTTGTTGTTTTTTTTGTATAATAGTCAAAGTAGAATATCGTGATAAATTCCATGGTTATACCTCTCTCTCTCTCTCCCTCTCTCTCTCTCTCTCTCTCTCTCTCTCTCTCTGCGATTACGATATGAGACCTGAACATCGTTTAAGTAGCAATAGTGGATGATTTTTTCAGAATTATAAAATATACAAAAATGGAATGTTTTCTGCATAATTTGAGTGTGCAGATTTCAAAATGAACCCATCTTTATGATATCTTTTCAAATAAATTAACAGGAAGCATTCAAACACATGTACCGTCCACCATTTTTAATATTAATCTTTGGCACTTTTTACAAATTCTTCACCTCATGTTATTTCAAACTGAAATTTGCATATTTCTTACATATGTTTATATAGAAATATTTTTTGAACATTCAGCTTTAAGAATAGATTGACTTTATTCTATGTTCCAGGTAATTCAGTAGCCCGCCCTGTGCCTTTTTATCAAGCACTCCCCTAAGATTTTTGCATGAAATAATATATTTTTGAGTCATACACAAGTTGAAATTATATGTTGCTCTTAAAATGGAACATTTTCTGCATAATTTGAGTGTGCAGAATTCAAAAATGAACCCATCTTTATGATATCTTTTCAAATAAATTCACAGGAAGCATTCAAACACATAAGCCGTCCCCCATTGTTAATACTGTAATGGTCTTTGGTCACTTTTTGCAAATTCTTGACATCATGTTATTTCATGCTGAAAGTTGCATATTTCTTACGTATGGTAATATACAAATGTTTTGTGAACATTCAGCTTCAAGAATAAATTCACTTTTTCTATGTTCCAGGTACTACTGAAGCCTTTCAGTTCCTTTTTATCATGCGCCCCCCTAATATTTTTGCATGAAATACCATAATCACGAGTCATACACAAGTTTAAATTGTATGTTACTCTTAAAAGCAATAGTGCAAATGCATTAAAGTGTTCTTGTACATGTATACATTGATCTGAAATTACAATTTTGTAAATAACAATTGCCATTTTAGAATTTAGTTATGATAAGATACTTTTGATCAGTTTTCATATCTATAAAATAAAATCAATGACAAAAAAAACAACAACATAAAAATAACTTACTATGAATACTTCCACAATTTTACTTCTGGCACTGAGTTGGTTCTCAAGAAATAGTTATGATTACGTTTTTGTTTAAATAGAGAAATACTACAGATCGATTTTCTGTTCTTTATGATGGCAATATTTATATTGATATTCACAAATAAATGGCATGAAATGAATTTTTCATTTTTTAAAATTCTGAAAATAAGTTTAACTTTTACCTCATTTTCGACCTACTCAACAGGAAGATTTTAATTTGAATACCAGTGTCTCTAGATAAGAATCGTACCTAGAGCAGATGACCTGACTTTGATAATATCTCAGTGATCACAGTCACATACATATTACATATTATCAATATCATTATCAGTATCACCCGTCGAGTCTCTAACCTCGATATTACATTACACAACAAAAGTTGTACCAAAATGTTGTAATAAATTTGGTATAATGAATGACAATACGTTTGTATAATCAGATTTCTTGGTATAAACGTCTGCCCTTTCATAAATCAAGTTTTCGTGTGTTTTTGAACCCAATTTATGTCGTATTATTGTTATTGTTTCCATTTTGTACGTACCCATGTGCCGGGAAGAGTTACCATTCTTGATGGCATAGATGACCTTTAAAAAAAGACGTAATTCGTGGGTTTTCCGCAAATATTCGCACACATTTTACCATTATTCTGGTAAAAAGAACTCCAAAGTACTTAAAAAGTAGGCGTAGCTGAGTGTATATGTTCGTTTATTTACTTTTTCTGCTTTTTGAAAAATTCGGTTTTCGTTTATTTTCGCCGAATATGTCGTACAAAAGGCCCAATGTTATATACGCTAAATATAGACATTTGAACTTTCAACCATGAATACATTCGGATATAATAATGTCGGCTTTTTACATACGAAAGCGGAGAAAGTACCAGGTGTAATGATGTTGACATTTTGAGAAAATGTTAATCTTGATCGCCAGTGCCCTCTACCGGCGGCGCCTGTTGCTAGTTTAAGACTAATTTATGAACAAACTGACATAGTCAATCTATTTGTTCTGCTTGTATTAAATTTCGTACCATTATCATTATTCATATCGTCCAAAGAAATCAAAAAAGCTACCACAACAACAATGACGAAGAGCAGAAAAAAAGAAGATTTTTTTTTAGTCGAGCATTTATTGCAAGTTTCCCCTCACTTGTAGCCGAATATATACGCAAATTGTAGTCTAATTACAAAACCAACTGCAAGTATTCCTATGACAGTTAGAAACAATCCAGATAAAAGATTTAAATAAGTCTCAGGGGCCTCTAAAATCCCCGTCGTCTCCATTTTCAGTGGTGCATGGCAAGTGATCATATTTTAATGGCTTTCTCTGACGTTTTATGTTACCGTAATGAAAATGTCGCAATGTGTATGAAAATGTATTTTGTATGTGTGCCTTTGGAGTCAATTGTAATATAGTCTGTTACTATTTCTCTGCAGCTTTAAACGATACTGCAGAAATACCGCCGTATGTGTGTGCATATATGTGTGTGTGCGTGTGTGTGCGTGTGAGAGAGAGAGAGAGATGTTGGATCCAGTTGTAAATATAAATTATTTGTAAGTGCAGACCTTTTCATAGAAAAATATTTTCTTCAGTGTTACGTTGCACTAATGCCCAAGATTTACAAGCCTACGGTCAAAAAGGTGGGGTTCAACGCAAGCAAGGTGCGGAGATGCTAATTTAATTTGTCTCTGTTGGAACTTTTTGGGGAAACAGTCAGAAAACCATCGCTGACACCAGAGTTAATATTCATCTAAAGTGATTTGTTTTTTTAAAGTTAAGTTAAAGCTATTAGCCTTGTGCAAATTAGATTTCAATTGTGCCATTGAAAATTGCATCTAAATGGAAAATTTGTAGGAAATTGAAGATCTAGGAATTAATATAAATACAGAGAACCATGATAAGAAACATCTACTAAACTAAGAGGGCGTATTTGCATATATATATATATATATATATATATATATATATATATATATATATATATATATATATATATATATATATATTATAATAGAGTTAAAGATTGCAAGACTTATATTTGTGGTATAATTGATAACATGGTTAAAAACCCTCGAATTAGTAGTAAGAAGTATGAGAAGGAACACTTATATATTTTGTGTTTTTATATCTAAAAAAGAAATCTAAATTGAAAATGAGTTGGCTAGTAAGACTCTGATATTTGTGGCGCTACTATTAAGCATTAAAAAACCCAATTAAAATAGCAGAAGTTTGTATGCACCATAACTTCATTTAGTAATAATATACATATATTTATTGCAAGTTAATTTTGTATAGGTATATGCATACATACATACATATATGCATGCATGCATCCGTGCTTGCGTGCATACATAGATGTACATGGATATAACAATGGGAGTAGTAAGAAATAAGAAAGAACTGGCACAGTCGTATCTATGTGTTTTCATATCTTGTATAGAGATACAAGAAAATAGAAATCAAACTTAAACATTTCCTAGGCTAGCTATACATGTAGGTGTTTTGACAATCCAAATTTAAATCATTGAGCCACACATATTTATGTATCACCATCTCGTGTAAGGTATACGACAACAATAAAAATCTAAGTTTAAAAATTACTCGACCAGTCAGACCATGAAATCACTTAGTAAAAGAGCTGATGCAGCCAAAACAGACGAAACCAGCTTAAGCCAGATTAAACCAGACAGTCATATTTGTGTATGACCATCTCATATAGAGGTATGAAAACAGTAAAATCAAAATTAAACATTACTAGACCAGCCAGACGGCAGAGCTTCGCCAAAAGTGAACTCGAGAATATTAGTTCACAAAGTAAAAACAACTGCTGGACCACAAATTAATTTCTTCCTTGTAAATAAATGTAAATGTACTGACCAGCCTCTATGAGAAGTAGCGAACACTAATTTGATATTTTTTATATAACATAAATAAAGAACAAGGTGGATAAATCTCTTTAATTATTTGTTATGCTATTAAGCTTTACTTTCAATATTAGCAGTATAGACATTGATGATATAGGCACAGCCGGTCTCTGGTATTTCTTCTATATATTTCAAAAATGAAAGTAAAATGTAAGGAAATAAAAATCGAGAAAATTCAACAAGTAAAAAAGTCCAAAATAAAGTATTTAATTATATCTCATTTATTTAAAACAGAATCATAACGGGCATAACTGCTTTTAAAGTTATTTGACACGTATTTAAGTGAATTACATACCATTGAATAATTGTCGGAGACACGAACAGTATATAAGGAAATTACATCTTTGTTAGTTAAGCACACCTGATTCCACTCTTCGGTTCATTCGCTGATAGTGTAATTAACCTGACTGGCTTGAGTTAAGAGGAGTATGACATCACATCTATGGTAAGGAACTCGAGTTGACATTGCTTCAGGTTACATGTAATTCGAAACTACAATGCGCCTTAAATCTCTAGAGAACAGTTTGACATAGGTAGAAGAATATATGTTTGAATATCCAGATGATTATGATATTGGTTGTATTTTAGAAGTTGATTTGGAGATTCTATTACACTTGCACGACCATTTCAAGGGCCACCCGTTTGCTATAGAGAAATTAATTCCAGATGAAAATGATTTATCAGAGTTGCAGAAGAAGGTAATAGATGCTTGCAACGGTACAAAACCAACCGTACCAAGACATTTATGTACACTCAGGTGCCATAATTGTTTCACATTCTAACATCATAACGTGATGCACTTTTTCAAATGACGTCTCATAAATGATGTATAAACTTTTACCTTAAGCTGACTATATATCCTCAGTATTTTAGAATGGATCATTTTGACAGCAGTACTAATGACTGATACAGTCTCTAAACATAAAAACTGGCCATTTTCCCATGTATGAAGGAGTTGGTTTTCAGATCTTCAACAACTCTTTTTTTTATATTTTTATCCTGTTTCAACACTAGCCAAACATCTTGTTATAGCCACGGTTGGTTAGAGAAGTGTTTCGCAATAATAGGACACAGGAAGTTTTTAAGTGTGTGATTATACATAGCACTGTTCGAATTACCATCTGCAAAGGAAAGATTACCCAATACATACAAGCATCAACAAACCCACATCATCAACATCAACTCACTGCCAGAAACAAGGCTGGGGTAAGTAAGACAGTAGCCTTTACATTTATCGCTGTTCTTTCTCCACACTTTGACCTTTCAGTCAGGCTTCACAACAATGATCATCTCATCAGCAAATACTTTCTTACAATCACGCTTAATACTCCATCTCCCTTGCACCAGACGTTTGTTTTATTTCCTATTTACTTCACGCACGCCAAATTTTAACATACAGTTCTTCGGAAAATTTAAGAGAATGCAAATGTGGCTGGATAGTTCTCCTTGATACACTTTGAGGCACAGACACGTTATATAATTTGGTTATATCCTGCACTGACTTCCTACAGTTCACTTTTACAATTTGTGAAAGTTTGCTCCTGAGCCGTTTTGTGACAACTGTCTGTCTTCCAGTGTGAGGTTTGTTTTCCACATTATCTCTCTCCCAAAATCTTTCCAAAAATGTGCACATTGTAGATGAATGAATTCCAAGCACTTGTGCAACTTGTACTGATTTATATTCCTTCCTAATCATAGACACAATAGTTTGTTTTTGTTTCAACGCTCAATTCCTTTCCATGTTGAAATATACGTCTGCTTGCATATTGCAGGCGACAATCTGATTTATGGAAACTCCATGTGCTAGAAATAGAAACTATGTGACAGAGTGCAAAACATTCCAGCGAGGTGGACAAGACGGGGCTTCTTTTATTATTGATCATTTTGGGGGGAGCACCAGGAACATATTACGGTCGGCCATCTTGAAAATTTAAAGCAATTTTGGCTCCTGAATATACATTGAAAAGCAAGGATAAATATGTAATTTACAACAGACACTTAAAACTTTATATACAGTTAGGTTTAAAACTTAAACATATGCACCGAGTTGTCTTGTTTGAACAACAACCGGGGTTTTAATCATATATTGAGCTGAATGCAACTTTGAGACAAAAAGCAACAAATTAATTCCATAATTTTGTTTGAAATTGATGAACAGCAGTGTGTTTTGTAATCAATTGGGAAATCTGAGAAAAATAACAACAGTTAAAAAGTACAGATGAAAGTAAATGTTTTTAATATTAAAAAGGTGTATCATTTGCCAGGAGAACAGAGAACAATCATTAATTATGACTTAGTACTGGTTAGTTCGGAAAACAAGACGATCAAATATGCAGACCCAATTAACTGTGGATTTACAGTGTTAGAGTTATTAAAAATGGTTTATGTATGAATTTTTTACTACAAGAAGTTAGAAAAACAAATACAATGATTGAACGAGACTGTTATTGACTGATAATGATTCACTGTGTATCTACGTTGAAACAGAAAACTTGAACAGTGACATGAAGGATGACATCAAGTTATATGACACAAGTGATCATCCAAAGGATAACACAGTCGGTATCACACAAATGAATAAGAAAGTTCCTGGTGTTTTCAAGGATAAATGGAAGGCGTTCTAATTAGATAGTATTGATGGTTAAGGTCAAAACTTTATTCATTTTAAAACAGATAAAGACGAAAAAAAAAGTTTGTAAAGGAGCCAAAAATTGTGTAGTCAAAAAGAAATTAAAGTTCGAAATGTACACAGATGACATAATCAATTAAAAGGAAAATTAACAAGAGATGGATTTTCTCAGCAATGCCACTGTTTGACGACAAGCGTATCTTTTGGGTAACACTGTAATTACATTACCTTATGGATATCGATTGAATAATAAAAAATAATAAATGGAGTAGTGTTTTACGGCACCACAGCATACAAGTGGCTATGTGGTGGCAACAATAATAAATGGAGTAGTGTTTTACGGAACCACAGCATAAAAGTGGCTATATAGTGCCAACAATAAGAAATGGTGTAGTGTTTTACGACACCACAGCATAAAAGTGGCAATATGGTGCCAACAATAATGAATAGTGTAGTGTTTTACGACACCACAGCATAAAAGTGGCTATATGGTGCCAACAATAATAAATGTACACTAAGATGTATACTAAGTGTTATGAGAAATTAAATTGAGGAATTTTTTTTTAAATGGCCTGAATGCAGAGATTGTCAAAGTAAGAAAGACCTTCATTCTCTAATACACCCCTTTTTCTAGATTTATATCATTCCAGAAACTCGCTACCTTTCAAAAACTCAAAGTTTTCATGCTCTTTATTTTGAGAAAATATATATCACTGTCATAATATGTTTGTATCCACTAAATCTGACAAGCCAGTAATATCGCAGATATTACAGAAATATGATTTTGCTCATACACTCTTAGAAAGGTATTCTGTATTGGTATAAAGGGTAATGAAAGAGCTGATAAAGCAGCCAACCTGCCCTGCAGTCACCCGTTTCTGAATGGAAGATTCCATATACTGACTTAAAATATTTCATAAATCAGCATGTTCGTCATACTTGGCAAAATATGTGGAACGAAAACTCCACAAACAAACTTCGGAATATCAAGCCCACTACTGGAAAGTGGCATCCCTCGTAGAGAACAAATCGCAGAGATGAGGTGGTATTGTGCCAATCGGTCACACATGCCTGACTCATGCATACCTCCTGAAGGGTGAGCCTCGACTAGATTGCATACCATGCCAGTGTCCACTGGCAGTGGAACACATTCTTGTCGAGTGTGTTGATTTTTCACCCTGTGAGACAGAAGTTATTTGACGTGAACTGCATGACGAAACTGTATGTTGATGTATCACCCTAGATAATAATCTTAGACTTTTTAAGGGAATGCGGTATATTCATATCTATATCTATCTATCTATCTATCGATCGATCGATCGATCTATCTATCTATCTATCTATCTATCTATCTATCTATCTATCTATCTATCTATCTATCTATCTATCTATCTATCTATCTATATATCTATCTATCTATCTATCTATCTATTATTAAATATAAATGTATGAGGTCATGGTTATTTTTTCGTCAACTGGCAGTAACCAAACCAATAGCATTAACATAGTATTTCGTTGTATTATGTTGGCCTCGACTTCAATGAGCTTTGGTCTCATGCTCATAGCATCCGGAAACATCTTATTTTCGTTAAATTTCATAAAATCCGAAAACCTTTAATGGAAACTTCAAGATTGCTTAATTTACGGACGGGTAAAATTACACACAAACATTTGTGTGTGTGTGTGTGCTAAGAATTGTTCTACCGATTCGGTTTCTGTAATGCAATGTATTCATCAAAGAAAGATAAACATATATATATATATATATATATATATATATATATATATATATATATATATATATATAGAGAGAGAGAGAGAGAGAGAGAGAGAGCGAGAGAGAGCGAGCGAGAGAGAGATAAAGAGAGCGAGAGAGAGATTATCATTATATATAGAGAGAGAGACAGACAGACATAGAGAAAGAGAGTTACAAATATACACCAAACAGAGCGGAAAGTGCTATCCCTGGATTCTTCAGTCGAATGATTGATAACAATAACTACCCCCATCCCCATGGTAAATACTGAACACTTCATATTCCGTTATGCAAATCCAACTCTAGGAGTACTATATAGTGCTAATAGAAAATGTGCCATTTTATTTACAGTGCAACTAATTAAATCACACCTAAACAGCGAAGAGTTTTATGATACGGACTTGTTAATTGTGTATATTGGGCAAAATGAATTGATATTTTTCTTTTTCCTTTTTTTTTTTTTACAAAATTACAGAGAAAAAAAAAAGAAAAGCAACAGATATAGAACAGTCATCATAATATTTTTCTTTATAAAGCCATCAGAATAACTTGCTTATATTCGACCCTTTTCGAAGACGGTGATTCGCAAAAGTAGCTATAATTGGCTATTTTGTTAATAGTAAACAAATACTAATGTATATTCAAAATTAGGAAACACTTTTTCTGGCAATATCTCTTTAAAGGGGCGTGTGCATCAAAGCAGCAAGTACACTTCAGCGCTGACTGCCTGGAGATTACGCTTCGGGAAATAAAGTTACAAAAGTTTATTAATTCAGGATACCGATGGAGTGATCATTATTTACCATGGGGATGGGGGCAGTTAACTTTGGGAGCAGGGTATGACTTTTGACTTGTAGGATACATACTGTTGGTGCAAAACTAAAGATAGACTACTATCATTATTCTCATGATTGGGTACGATATACTGTGTTGGTGGAGGGACTGAATTTCCGCGTCTATGCGATATGATTTCTAATTACTCACGCCCCCTCCCAGTACATTCTGATTGCTGCCTTAAGTAGAATGAACTATTTATCCATACTATGTAACACATACCCACGATACATTAATATTTGATTTTACCTAACGCCGTTTCTCTTCGTTACTCTTTATTATAGAGGATATTTTTTGTCTGAGCCAGGACGGTTTGGACAGAACGCTGGTTTGCATAGCGCAGTTCACGTACTTTTTCCTCGATTAGTATGAATTAGAGGCGACCTCGCAACTCGCAAACGTTTGAGGTCTCAAAGTAGATCTTTATTCGCGTTGAATCTAGCTGCCTTTGCATGTTAACAAGACGAGTACGAATTTAAATAAGGGTTTTCTTTTTATTCTTGATAACAATTATACGCCACTTTACATTTTTGGAACATACGCTGTTGTCGCTAACAAGATTTATCTTGATACAGCTGATGGTTATAAGAATACCAATTATATCTCTCTTCCACGCACGAACACACTCGGACACACAAACAAAAGTATTTTAACTTATTATTGAAACGTGCATGAAATTATAATTCATACATAAACGGCTTTATTTACCAAACATATTTACCAACGACCTTGTTGGTGCAAAGTCTCTCAAACCTCCATGTATCCCATTCATCAGCGATAGATTGCATCCTTTGGAGGCGAGAATAATTTTGGGAGAGAGCTCAGTAAAAGTTAAGTTGCTAGTTGCTCGAAATTTTCGTGAAAAATATTTTCAACAGGTAAAGACTGGCAAACACAAATAACAGCCATTAACGTAAATTTGGATGTTATATATTTAATCAAGGTACATTTATACATTTGTTTTTTGGTTTGGGGGTGGGTGTTGTGAGTCACAACCTAACAAACTGTATCATATTCAGTATATGTTGGTATAGCTCTCTAGCAATTGAATCTTAATAATTTTACGTTGTAGTTCGTACTATAAACTGTACATTTGTTACTGAGAGTGATTTTAACTTTTTCATTTTGTTTCAAACATTCGACAGGTACACTTTCATTGTAGTCATCATTTGTAATCATTTCCTATTTGACTTTATTCATGTACATTTCAAGGTTGCAAAAGCCATAAGGAATCAAAACAGTTCTTCTTTCATTCGTGTAATTGATGTAAAAAATATTGTTTTTCAGTTCGAAAATATTCGGAAATATTGTAGTAAACAAAATCAAAATCAATTCTCTGACAGTTTATCATTTTTTTTCCCAGTTGGATTGGTAAAGTAGATTCCTTTCTCACATATGAGTCATTGATAGCTTACCATTTCTGTTGTCACTTTGTCCGATTGATTTCTTCCTCAAGGAGAGCGTCTTTTACTATATAGATCTCCATGTGTATAGGCAAAGTTAGCTCAACAAAACCTAAACAGCCTATACTATTCCTGAAAGTCTCTAAATCTTCTTTCTCTTTCAATTTCTTCCTTTCTTTAAAACAATAAGTTTTCTTTACTTCCTCCCTTTTCCACTTTCAGTAACTCTCTTACGTGTTGGCATTCTGTGTTGTTTATTTTCTTTCTGATTGCGTTTCTTATCTCCTTGTATCCAATGAATTCGTTGATAATCAAAATAAACTCCTCATGGTTTATTTCATTGACACTTATTGCTTCACTTATCATATTGTCGATATTGTTTAACCTACTGATTGCAGATGTTGCGATCTCATCATATTTTAAAACTTTGTTGGCGATCAACTTCTTCTTCAAAACCTTTTCACCAAATTTCATCAATGTTGCACCAAACCCGCTAAAAGCCAAAGGAGTAACTGCACCTATATATTCACGCAACAACTAATCCAGCTGATGTTACACCCATACTACCTGAAATCCTAGCCTTCACCCAATTCAAAGTTGTGAATGCTACTTTGTATTTATTTCTCCCGCCTCTCTGGCCAAATTATTTTAATCTCGTTAATTTATTTTCCAACTAAAATTAAGACATTTGTCTATAGGCAGTGTAGGATATTCCAGTGGAGCACTCAGTACTTTTTCACTCATTTATATACAGGAAAGAGACAGTTTAGACTTTTAGTAACCGGTTTTATCGACTGTATAGATGCTCTGCGAGTGTGCTCTGAACGTGTGTTTCGCACAGTATGCACTGGCTTCGGTATGCACCTGCGCCTTCTTAGGTTGTACTTGTGTGTGCATGGGTTTAACATTTTTCTATGGCTTGCTTTTCAATATATATTTGTAATCATTTGGGGGAGGCATTAGTACCCATATTTTCTTAGATAAAAGCTATGCTATTTATTGAATAGCAATTTTGTCAAAAGAAGTCCATCTGCTAACAGACAGTCAACTGTGAACTGATAAAAATAAACTGGAATCATAAGCTTTAGTACTTTTCCAACATACGTAGTTGATGGTGCAGCTATTGTAAACCTCGATAGATTTTTCGAAAGTATGATGTAGGCATCAGAGTTTGGTATCTCATCGAAAAGCTACATATTAATTAGCCAAGAAAGCTAAAGCATTCAGCAATATGCATTTGATTGTGTTTTGGCACACATTACCATTGGTTTTTTTTTTTTTTTTTTTTTTTAATTTTGACCCTCCGATCAAGTAGTCGATTATTGTTACGACCCTATGCTAAGAGCAAACGTAACAAAAAGAAAGTGAAACCAACAATGTGTGTAAAAATCAACAAACAATTTATTTCTAAATAATTAACGTAAAAATCAAAATACACTTACAGTATCGTGTAATCAAATCCAAATAATCCAACAATTATTAGTGTCCTAATCACAAGACCTGTATATATAGAAACTATAAAATGTCCCGAATGAATGAATATTCCAAGTTAATGAATGTTCCAAATGAATCTTCGTAATGAACTAATGTTCCGAATGAAAGATTGTTCCGAATGAATGACTCTGTAATGTTCCGATGTACCAACGATTATGTAATCCAGATCATCTTTAAGAATGTTCACAGGCATCCGAGAAAGTCCTAAATATAACTCTAGGTAGCTCTGATGAATGGTCCAATAAATAATTCCTTTCAAATTATCTATACAGCAATACAGCATTACAGCATTACAGGGTTATAAGATTTCAGCACGACTATTATTTCAAACAATCTGATGATTCCAAAAGCTGATCGTAAAAACAGATATTTTCAACTCAAGATTTAAAATGGAATGAATATAATTCGTATATTCAGGTCTTTTATACATTTTGCAAATGGCACATTTCACAACAGAAAACCTGTCATATTATAACCCAGAATGCAGTACTAAATGCGTCTATTTAATGGAAAAGTACTCTAAAAGTAGTAAACAGCTCTGACCTTGAACTCAAACGTGGTCAACATGTTGTTTATTTGATTAATAGTACAACTAAACCCAACTTAAATATGACTCACTATTTGACACAATTTTAAAGTACAGTCAGGCCAAAAGTTTAGACATTTTATAGATTCCATATACATAATTCCGTAACAATTATGAACTGAGTCAAAATGGAATATTAGCTTAGCACTTTCTTAACTACATATCTGAAAGCAGACCTAGTGGCATTGTAAACATATTCTTCCGAAGCATGCTGAAGGAAACATTGAAAACAAATTCAAGTGCTGCATTGTAAACACTGGTGATAATTTTCTTTGCTTCACTCAACTTTTGTCTGTAGGTATATGATATTTATTACCTCAACGTTAAATCATTTCTGGCAGTGGAATATAAGTAGACAAAGTCTTGTTATAATATTGTTTAGTGTTAATGAATTTCATGGTATCTAACCACTAGCTTTGTACAGGCTTTGTTTTAAAAACAGAAACATTATTTTTGGTCAAAGTGAACAAGATACCCACGACAGATACAGCAGCAATCAAATAAAGATTTTGCTAATTAAACGTCGTGGATGGAACAAAGTTTAACTAGTGTAATTTCTTTCATCTTGTGAGGTTGCGCTTTGCACAGTCATTGACGTTTTAGTTTCTTCTTGTTCTTTTTCCAATGGTTCAATGTTGGCTTTTCTAAATTCTTGCAAGCGTTTCCCATGTTGTCTGCCAAGCTCAACTCTACGTGGATCTTTTGGCTTTTGTTAAGTAACCTGTCCAGGTTATTTACTAACCTTAGATTCATCTTCTCTTCTGTCTTGTTCATGTTCAATTAATTTACAATTTGGAGTGTTAAGGAAACATAATTTTAAAATGTTATAAAGGTTAGTTGCAAGTCATGCTTGAGTGTTACTTTGAATAGTGAAAAATAATTTGGAATCAAATAATTTAACTTTTAAATCTGTTATGCATTGCTGAAATGTTCCATAATATTTTCATATGTCTTCGTGTTTGTCATGAAGAGATTACTAAGTTGTCAAGTAACAGGATAGACTGACACACATCTGGTTTTGTTTTATTATTTTTTTCTCCCACTTTCTTGGTTTAACCAGCGTTATTTCTATTGATATTTGATGAGTGTTATTGTATCCCTCACTTAACTCTGGTGAAAGGTCAACCCATTTTCTGGTTTTCATGTTGAGTGAAATACTACCATGTTGTAGTCTTTAAGATTCTGGTAAACCTTTCCGCTAGGGATGCCTTTTTTGTCTGAGCAAGTATTCGATGTTTTCTTTTTCCATCAAATCCTTAACTTTATTGTTGAAAACATATTTTATTTCATCAAACTGTTAGTCTTTCGCTCTTTAAAGATTTCTCTGGCAGCATCGTGTGTGTCATCTCCCATTTTCGTTTTAAATTTTTCAGCACAAGAGTATTTTGAAAAGACATATATCACTCTCAGAATATACTGTCTGCTTGCCACTTGTCATCCACTTTGCTGACATAACCTCTTTTGTAGGGAAATGTATTTTGCTTGCATGCGTAATGTGAAGATAGACTGTTCAGTCATCCATTTTTTCAATTCAGTGTATTTTATTGTATTCGTTGCTATTTTAATTTGTTCCCATAATTGATTGATATTTGTGTAAGAAGCTGGACTTTCAGAATCGTAGTAAGGATGTCTTCAGTTTTGCTTTGTCTTGATCTGCAAAGTCTTCGAAATCATTTATTTAACGCTGTACAAAAACATGCAGAGAATACCTTCTGCGTGATAATTTGTCGTTATGTATCATCAACAATCCAAGAGGACACTCGTCTACAATGGTACTTTTATTTTCAACAATTTGCAACGTTTCTTCAATCCTTGTAAAATGCATGAATGATTTCAGGTTTATGTCAAATTTTACCATTTCTATGGTTGATTGTAAAACAACTGCTTCATATACTGAGCCAACGTGTGATGTTTTAAATCTAACTTTGATCTCCATAAATTCTGTATCTGTTTTTGTCGAATCGTTGTAGAGTGACCTTGTAAAATGTACGAGAGCATTAAGTTGTACTGTAAATACCGCATAATGCTAATCTGTGTATTTATTCAAATACATATGTTACCCCTTTCTCATACCATGCTGTTTTAACCATCTTGCTCTCAGGATTCATTATGTTTATCTCGATGTTACCATCGTGGTAATTAATATATTAATCAGCATCTTTTCTAAAGGATTGTAGTATATTTTGTTTATGTTTGAAATGGAAAGATCAAGATTTGTATTCTCTTGTATATTATTTTGTAACACTTTAGATTTCGACCACATTTTTATCCAGTTAAATCTTGTAAACAAATACACATTATCTCTTTATACCGGCCTACTTGCTTTCTTGTTAAACACGTGCAATATCTCTATCACCTCTCTAAAATATATTGAGCTCGATATAATGTAGCTTTATTATGTTGTGTGAGAACAAAAAACAATTTTAAAAAAATAGTGTTATGCTTTGTAAAAGCTGACGCTCGGCGTCTCTGCTATTCCACTGTGTCGTTATCAACTTGTCGTCATTGTCTGTGTGGTCTAATAATTTTAATGATTTTCAAAATAACCCCAAGTCTGACTGTTTTAGTCATTTTCTATTTTGTGTTTTAATGTTCCCTTAAGCCTAAACGTTATTTGAAACACAAAAAAATCGTTGCTCTTACTTTCCAATATCTAGACTACTCAGGTGTAATATTAAGACTCTGGCTGTACTACTCTCCAGCACTACACTCTGTGTACTACACTTAGCTTCAAAGGAGTGGAGTCTAAATTACTTTGTGTATTCAACTCTGGACTTAAGGACTCAGAGCAGGTGGTCGCTCCAAGAGTCGTAACTCTAACACCCAACTGCACAGTGTTGCTTGGACCTGCCTGCACCGTAACACCTGAATATTATACATATTACACAGTGTAATGGTGTAATGGGATGTAAATCAGTGTTAGTTATACAGACATTAGTGCAAAATTGTCAATACACTTTGTGCGTAATATATATATATATATATATATATATATATATATATATATATATATATATATATATATATATATATATATATATAGTGAAACCTCTCAAGCCCGTAACCTTAGAAAACCGAAACCCTCTTGAAACCGAAACATTTATCTGGTCCCCAATGTTTGCTTCGTCTGTAATTTCAATAAAATATTTTCAGTAAAACGAAACCCCTCTACTCTTAAAACCATAAAAAGTTATGCATCCAAATTTCATTTTTACACTAAAATGAACCCAATCAAAATCTAAACTTACTCAAAACATGGCCAGGTAGCTGCAGTTATGAGGTCAGCCAACGTTCCATACTTATCCTAAGGTCATGCGTGAAGTAAAACAAGGCCAGGCACACGCACTGGCACAGATTAGTGCTAGTGTAAACAACAGGCTAAAATGACATTTTTCAAAGTTAATTATTTGAAATATAGTGCCAGTGGTTGTACAAATCAAAGTGTATATTTGCCGATCATCTGACTACGTCTGACACAATACACCTATATGATCCTCAATCAACTGACTTTTGAACCTAAAACAAGACTCGCGCCCTCACCTTTGATATTTTTTTCCGATAAAGACCAGTAAAAGAACAAATTTTTTAACAATCTTATGTCAAATTTAGCGGCTAGTAACATTTTATCAAATCACGTAAATTTACATATACGTGTGTTGAAACAAAATTAGTGTAATCCCTTCCACTACAAATATCAATATAAACAAGATCTGTATATTAATAAAACTATAAGTACTCACTAATAAATATACCCATTAATTTCTAAGGGGACATAACTGATTGCATATCATTTTAGGTGAAATTGTAGAACCTCATTAAACCGAAAACCGTCAAAACCGAAACTTGTACTGAGTATCATTGGTTGTTGATCTAGAGAGGCTGTACTGTATGTTTACATATACATATTGGAGCTGGTTTCCATAACGCAGTTATCATTTGAACAACTTGGGGAATGGTATTAATATAAATAAATATACCTAAAGAAAATCCTAATCATTATTGAAAATGTTTATATAAATATGTACATATTGCTAATTGGACCCCATAACATTGAAATGAGATCTGTATCTTCTAAAGGAATGAAATCAAACATGATTTTTATGCTCGGTGTATTATATTTTCTCCACATATGCTTAATGCTCAGCTTCACCAGGCTTGACAGAAACCAGGATCTTTTTTAATTTGTTTATACATAATCCATACTCTACATAAGTACACAATGGAATAGGATGAAGGCAGTTATTCGGCTGTAAAAAGTGGGGGAGCTAGTTAATACATATACGTGTAACGCAGCTAGGGCGACTAACAAGATAGTAATTCCTGAATTACAGAAAAAAAATCTGTGATATATTAATGCTTCATCTTGACTCTGATACGATATCTTTACGTAGTAAATGATACCTGCTAGAAAGAAAAGTAACAAACACCACCTAGACTTCTTAATATTGTGGTAAACCCAACAAATACATTAACATGCAAGTGCCGCTAATAGAATGTATGACCCAGCGGACTGATTTAGCGACTGAGTAGCGATAGAGTGTGTGCCAAATTCAAAATAATCAGTACAGAAGGCGAAAATATGAAATTATAAAGACTAAAATGAATTCCAGCACAGATCACCAGTAGATTATATATTCTAAGATGTTACTTTTTTCAATCAGTTTTGCAATTGTGCTGCTATGTTTATGGACTTGAAAGCGCATATATTCAATAGGAGTAAGAAATCTTACTCCATAACTTTGAAGAAAAAGAAATCAAGTGTACTGTTTTTTTTTTTTTTGTTTTTTTTTTTTTTTTTTAAAGTCTAATGTTTTTATTTGGATGAACCTGTGTTTAGGAACCAGTATATATTTTCAAAATCATTCTATCCTTGGACTTCATGTCCATAAAAGTTTTAATATGTATATCTATTTGAAACGAGAAAACATCAAAGCCAAGTTGTTTTGAATAATTACTACTAAAATACTTAATGCTGCAATATAAAACGTATTAAATGTGTAATTTTGATAAATTAAAGAATTCACTTTTAATTTTTTTAATGTGCATCCATAATTTAAATTGGTTCTTACAGTGTGTATGTATCTTGAGGTTTTATATATTGTTTTCGGGTCGGGATCTCAATAGTTACTAGCATGACACATGATCCCATTTAAATCTCTCTGACACATTGACAGTTAGATCAGTAATCACATTCTCATTCATTTTCAGACATGTTAGCCATAAGATCTTGGACTTTTTTTGAATTCATGAAAAAAAAACACGTAACCCTCTAGCCCCACCCACAATGGCTGTGTCACAATTTCAAAACCGTTGTGCTCATCTAATGACCTCCCCCAGTCATATTTCAAGGTTTGAAGTTTATATTTTAAACATTGTATGGGGAGTTGCGCGATATTACTCACGCACTCACGCACGTTCGGACGGGCAGGATAACATAATTCCCGCCTTTTCTTCGAAAAGCTCGGTGATAATTGATGACGTCAAACCCAGTTTTCTCTTTATAAACTTGTAATATTTTGAAGCAATATCATGCCAAAATGCAACATAGGTGTCATTCAGGTACATCCAAAAAAAATCTATTACCACTCATGAAGACAACGAAATATTATTTTTTTTTTATTCCAGGCGAACATTTCTAGAAACCCTTCAGACTGCTTACTGCTTCCTTTCCGAATGCACTGTGTACACTTTTAATATATGAACACATTGACATGTATATTATACTCTTAGGGTCTATATAAACAACATCTACCGATATTTAAGTCTCCGAAAAATTCAGGATTTTACATTTAGTATATTTTTTACTTCGCATATAATTCATCGCAATAGCCCAAGCTTTCTTTGTCAGGTTAAATAAGTGCAAACATATTAAGAGCGCAATGTACTCTGCAATATAATTATAATGGTACAAATGGGAAGGAGCGGATACATGATAACTGCACTCAGTCACTCATTCTAATGCTTGGTTTCTCGCTCACTGCAATTTAATTACTTATCAATAAATAAAGCATTTATCGATTCCATTTCGTTTCATTTATTAAAATATAGAACTATACTTTAATATTTAAAACAGACGATATGAAACAAACTAATGTTTATACGTTGAACAGAACATTTCAGATTTTGTCCACACACTTACCTTCTTTCTTATATTTCAGACCTTATTGTCTTTACAGTTAATATATGCCACTTGCATTCTTCGCCCCTCGAAAAAGAGGTATATATACGTTACAGAGCTTGAAGTACATTTCTTTAATTTATCATTTACATCTCACGATAGACGAAAACTAACTCATACAAATTTAGGAACACCTAAATGAGCATTTCTTTACTTTGCAATTATATATATATATATATATATATATATATATATATATATATATATATATATATATATAATTGATCTTTATATTCATTTATCCTATTTGTGGCATGAGGCTACCTTATTTCTGATGTATGTATGTATGTATGTATGTATGTATGTATGTATGTATGTATGTATGTATGTATGTATGTATGTATGTATGTATGTATGTATGTATGTATGTATGTGTGTATGTACCTGCGTTGCACATTTAATATGTACTTGCGTTGCATATGTACTTATTTGTGTATGTTTAATATGTACTCGCATTGCATGTGTATGTGTGTATATGGAAAGCTCTTCGTGGCAGAAAATGGTACTTTCCGGAAACTAAGGTAAAATCTAATGAATGAAGAAAAGTATTTAAAATATATGCAGTATTTTGCATGTACGATTTCACAAATTAGAACTATTCTCCATTCTACAAAGACCATAATATGAAGTGATCTTTATAAAATATGCATATGCAAGCAATTTTCATGTAACTAGAAATAATCTATGTATGCAAGCCATTTGTAAAGGCTATCAGTTATACAAGGTAAATGAGACGTCAGCTGTAATTAGTTAATAAATTAAATATGCATTATTACACGTACTGATGAGGTCTGTTGAACAACTTAACTTCAAATAGCCTGTAGGCTGTAAACTCGGCCGTGTACGTTCTTTAACGACAAGAGAAGATTGGATCAAAATAAACCTTTTTAGTTGCGTTGCTTCAGCAACATAGCAAACGCGAATCGTCTTCAAACCCGTTGTCAGACTGTTGTCAGACTCGTCTTTCGATTCTTCAGACTTGCAGAGTCTGATCAAGACATCCTTGCTCCCACAGTCCATCATTTCGCTAGTATTAGTTTTATAAGTAAAAGAAAGATATTTATTTCAACATTTTAATATTTTTAATGTAGAGAAATAAGAATTAGATGCGTTGAAACCAAGGATAGCATTTTGATGATTTAGATTAGTTTTAAAACATAAATACAAGCATTACGGAGATCTTTGGAATTTAGTGGTCTGAGAAAACAAATCATCAACTTGTAAATCTAACATTTACGCTGTAGACATTTATATCATTTAAAAAATGTCTTCAGAGGCAACATTTGGCAAGAAATTATGCTTTGTTATAAAACTGTTTGCATGTTATGAATTTGATAGCATTAAGTTTGATATATATGACTGCTGAGAATAATAACATCTCCTCCCCCAGTATCCTGAAAAAGGATATGATATGGTAAATATAGTTTAGAAAAATGAGGCACAAAAACAGAGATTTAAATTTCCGCTTGGTGAAAATCAATTCTGGTGAGACAAAACACAGCAATTAGATCTTTGCATTCTAATTATTTTCGCTGAACCAACCCGTAAAATCCACGCCAGGCTTTTTCTATGCACAGTTTTCTTTCGTTTTCATTTTTTTATCCAGGATAAAAACCTCACTTCTTGAAAAAAAAAAATCGCACCATTTGGGTGATAAAAAAGAGCAATTTTGCTCTTTACCTCCAGAACGTGATTTTCATAAGATTGGCATTAAACGATAACGAGAATAGTTGTCTTTATTTGAATGAAGCAGCTGATGTCTATCAAATGCGAGGTGACTAGGATGGAAAGCATATTTTTCTGACATCTACAGAATTTGATATGGTGAGATACTGTCAGATTTCTTCTACATTGCAATCAACCAAAAAGTCAATAAACGCAATGTCAAGCTCATACTTGTACACTTCAGCGAGCATAACAGATTTGCAGATCACATTGAATGCCACAAGAAGACCATTTCCGGTACCTAGTTGTTTGTCTTAATGTCTAATTAACTGAAAGTTTTACTTGAGGTATCAAGATGAAACTGGAAATTTCTATACAAAAACATAAACGTTATATGTTGAAACGTGAAGAGTTTTTATTATTTTACTTTAAAAGGGGAACTTTTTGTCTCAACAAAAGTCATGAATACATCAAATAATGCACATGCTAAAATTATATTATGTAAGATATACTCTGAAAAAGTAATGTTTGTTGAAATGCAAAATCTCAAGAAAGAATTAACTAATTTCTAAAAGAGGAAAACGAAATTTCTCCCGTTTACTTTTTATTAAAACTGCGTTACTTGTATTCTTGAAATACATCTCTTTTTATGTCACTGAAATCTCAGCCTTTATCAAGCATTGATGTAAATCAACACCCAAAGATATTTCCTGTACCATTCACTTTGCTTGCGCTATCAGAAACAACTTTATTTTTATTAACAACGTCTTTGTTTAATTTCTGTCAGTCTATTAATTATTTCATCCAACAAAATGACCAACATATGATTCATTCCACTTTGCTTACTTACTGAGACCAACATATACTTCATTCCACTTTGCTTACTTACTAAGACCAACATATGCTTCATTCCACTTTGCTTACTTACTAAGACCAACATATACTTCATTCCACTTGCTTATATACTTCATTCCACTGGCTTACTTACTAAGACCAAAATATGCTTCATTCCACTTTGCTTACTTACTAAGACCAACATATACGTCATTCCACTTGCTTACTTACTAAGACCAACTTATACTTCATTCCACTTGCTTACTTACTAAGACCAACATATGCTTCATTCCACTTTGCTTACTTAATAAGACCAACATATACTTCATTCCACTTGCTTATATACTTCATTCCACTTGCTTACTTACTAAGACCAACATATGCTTCATTCCACTTGCTTACTTACTAAGACCAACATATGCTTCATTCCACTTTGTTTACTTACTAAGACTAACATATACTTCATTCCACTTTGCTTACTTACTAAGACCAACATATGCTTCATTCCACTTGCTTACTTACTAAGACCAACATATGCTTCATTCCACTTTGCTTACTTACTGAGACCAACATATGCTTCATTCCACTTTGCTTACTTACTGAGACCAACATATACTTCATTCCACTTGCTTACTTACTAAGACCAACATATGCTTCATTCCACTTGCTTACTTACTAAGACCAACATATGCTTCATTCCACTTGCTTACTTACTAAGACCAACATATACTTCATTCCACTTGCTTACTTACTAAGACCAACATATGCTTCATTCCACTTGCTTACTTACTAAGACCAACATATGCTTCATTCCACTTGCTTACTTACTAAAACCAACATATGCTTCATTCCACTTTGCTTACTTACTAAGACCAATTTTATTTCGAAGGCTCTCTTTGCAACACATTTACGTTTTTTTGATTACTGTCTTATACAATATGTATCCCTGTATTTTAGCCAAAACATTTTTCCCACAGTAATCTCAGAAATTTATATTAAAAATTATTTTTGTAGCTAAGGAAATTGTTTACAATTATATTCAATCGATACTCTTTGTAGCTAAGGAAATTGTTTACAATTATATTCAATCAATACTCTTTGTAGCTGACGAAATTGTTTACAATTATATTCAATCGATACTCTTTGTAGCTAAGGAAATTGTTTACATTTATATTCAATCGATACTCTTTGTAGCTAAGGAAATTGTTTACAATTATATTCAATCGATATGTAGATCCCTTACTTTCTTATCTTGTTTATCAAGAAGTACGTGTAGTGATTTTTAAAATTTCAATCAGATGAAACTAAAGATGAAATAATCAATTGAAACTTAAATATTTTTAAATGTTATTTGCATTTTATTTTTTCTGACTTTTTGGGGAGGTTGGGGGGGGGGGGGTTGATGTAATAATTCCCAGAAACAAAATATATAGGGCAACTAGCACCTGCATCCTCTTCTCTCAATTAGGCTTGCGAGTGATGTAATGGAATTTGTAAAAACAGCGTACTTAAGAATAGTGGCACGTTTATTATTACAAACAATATTTCAGACAAATTATTTTCCTTCTTAGACAAGGAAAGTATGGCAAAAGATATTTTCCAAACATTCCAGCTATCAAGCTTTCAGCTAATTTACATAAAAACTCGTCATAAATATGATTATACGTGGATATAAATGTGAAAAGATAGAATTTTTGTTTTTGTGGGGTTTTTTTCGGAAAGAAGTTATCTTCCTATTTTCTTCGACAAGTTTAGAACTTCCCCTTACCATCGACTTTCATCTTAAGAAAAAAATTATATGTTTACACAACAGTTTGGTCTATAGTGTAAATTAATTAGCCTTTCATTCAAAAGTTTGTAAACAAATTTAGAAACTGCCAATGACTCCCTATGACCGTCGACCAAAGTACTTTGGAAACCTTTAGCAAAAGATAAATAAATAATAATTCATTCTTCTGCATTCAGATTTTGCTACCTTTTAATTTGATGGAATAGCGGATTAACGTTGCTAGGATATGATGTAAATATTCCTAATAATCGCGTGACCATTTAGTGTCAAGACTGTAATAGGATTATTGTACCAGATGTAATTCACGGGATGATGGTGGGGTATTTATGAATCATTTCTGTTATTTTCACGCAAATTTTGTACATGGTCCAAATAATTTTTATGGAGCATATCGTCCATGTGAACAGTATTGCGCGGTTTAATATTTTAGATTTTCGTAATCTGATCTTAAAATATTTAAATGCTGTACCTGGTAAAATGAAAAAAATAATAAGAAAACTGCAATATCGAGAAAATTAGAACACAACATTTTAAAATATTAGAAAATCTTGAAAATTAAACAACACGGAAATTTCCCACTTACCCAATCGCTAAAGTTCTATAGGAAAGTAATACCTTTCTCGGTTGTATTTAATTTTAAAAACATTACTTCTGACGTAAATGAAAAATTCAAGCGAAATATCAAGATTGTTCATCAAAAATAAATTTTTGACCGGCTATTAACACTTTTATTCAGACAACTTTTGTATATTGTCAGAAAACAATTGTTACATTGAGAAAAAGTGTTCGCCGAAATCTTTTGGATTATTTTGCAGAACAATTTGCGACATTATATTAGATTTGCTCTAATTGTAACATAATGCGGAGTTTGTGACCAAAAAAGATTCAGAAGGGCACCATCGTTGATATATTTCCAACCCATTCTTCTGTTAATTCAATAGAATCGTGACATATTGAGACTAAAATGTGAATGACTCGCAATACCTTGTGGTTTTAAACAAAAAGCAGATTCTTGTGTATTTTTTTTGGGGGGGGGGGAGAGACAGCCCGCCCTCAACAGAGTTTGTTTCTCTCATTTTCTTAATAATGTGTGGTGACAGTGCAAACGGGACAGTCATGAAAAAGCTAGTGGTATTTCCTTTCGAAGAGTAGCAAATGTATAAGTCACAAAACTGATATATTTTTTGCACGATATAATTTTTAAAACACACAAATGGTTTAAATAGTTTTCCTTTCTGCGACATATACAATTAAAATTTACCTAGTAATAATAATATGAAAGCTACTGAACCATGCTGCAGAAGGAATTAAGAATATTTAAGTTCACTGGTTATACGGAATAACTATCTACTAAAACGTTTTCATCCTCATCGTTGAAAATGCCTGTAAAGAAACTTTAGTGTAAGCATATGTTACCTAAAAGCTTTTTTCGACTCAAAGTAACTTGCAATATAACCATGTTGCAATATCTTCACAATCTGTAGTTAATCGTTTTCTTTGATCTTTTAATGTCGATACTTTCGCATTTGAATTCATAGAAATCGTTAAACAAGAAATCAAATGCATTCATTTTAAGGCTTGTGCCATAGTTTTAATGAATATAACGTTTCTACGAACCAATGAATCATTTCCTTTTTTTTAAAAAAGTGTTCTGTTTTCAAATACAACCAGAACTACTTACATCCCAGATAAGAGTCTACAAGGGTTATTTAAATAGATTTCAGTAGATCAGTGAGAAATCTTCTTGTATCAAAGGAATGATCCTCATTTGTAAGTTATCTTCCGGTTAAATGGCGCCACAGGAAAAGCCGTTCATTACTATTCGAATTACGACTAATCCTTACACAATGTTATTTTGGAATAGGAAACACGGCTTTTATTATTATTATTATTATTATTATTATTATTTACCTATCAATATTCAGAGTACACTGATCTTTTGCTGGCTACAATATTCTTTTTTAATTTTTATTTTCTTTCCTTATTTTTTAAAACCGCGTTCAATTAGAAATTTACATCACGGCATAATAGGATTTACAAAGACTACTACAGTAATCATAATCAAGAAAAGGTGTATGTATTTTAGAAGCAGTCATTACCAGTATCTACTCAATATCTTCAGAATAATTTTCCAATCAATATTTTTTTCTGTAAAGTGAGAAAGTCCAAATTTTAAATAGGAAAAGATTTCAAAATAAATAAATGCAAAATAGTTGGAAACTCAGATATCTGATGTCATATGCTAATTTAATTTTTCATATCAGTCTTGTGATGTTATACTCTGGCAGATTCATTTTTTAAAAATCCCTCTTTCTCTTAATGTATTAATTAATGACACGAGATAAATTCCACTTCATTATGGATCGTTTTTTTATAATCTTAGAAGCCCTCCTTTTGCCTGCGACGATTGACCTGCTACCTAAGGCTCATCTTATCTACCGTCTGATCTATAAATTATAAAGAGCTTAATGCTGTTCAAGATTTAATCAAGGAAAACAGACGTTTTTTTCAGATTTTCTTTATATGTTTATGAATGATTCCGTACAATACCTACGTATATATACATATTTTCTGTATCACTCATGTCCATGTATTTTACTCATGGTCCCCTCTGTCTGAATGTCTGTATGTCTCTGATTCGCGTATTATGCTAAGTGCCTTATATGCAGGAGAAGGGCTGTACTTAAGGTCATTCATTAATTTCAACACAATGATGATGACGACGACGACGACGACAATGATGAATTTGAATTCATGGTGTTACGACTCTAGGTCTTAAAAATATGTAACAGAAAGAAAGTTAAACCAACAAAATCAAGCAAAATTAACAAGCAATTTATATCTAGACAATTAAAGTGAAAATTCAAAAGACACTTACAATAATGTGAATTAATTTCCAAATAATCCAATAATCCTAAGTGTACTAATCACAAGTCCAAACGATAGAATGTTCCGAATGGATTCAAGTAACCTTGAAGTTACTGATATGCCAGTAGTCTTGAATGTCCTGATATGCCAATAGTCTTGACTGTCATGATGTACCATGAGTCTTGAATGTCATGATGTACCACAATTATGTAATCCAGAATGTCTTTGAATGATTTTTTAAAAAGTCCTAAAGTCACGTATAATTGTAAACAAAAGCAACTCTGACCTCGAATTCTAAGTAAACAACTTGTTTACATCCTATAACCAAGGACAAAGTTAAATATGTAGGTCAAAAGTTAAACATGTAAACATTATACATAACAATGGCCATACGAATTCCGGTGATTATTATAAATATACAAATATTAATTTCAACAACAAGATGATGATGATGATGATGATGATAATGATGATTAAATTGAACTCATGGTCATAAAAAATCGGTGATTATTAAAAAATATAAAAAGTTCCTCACAGAACAGAGCAACATTGGTGTTAATAATTTTTATACGGATCACCTTTGTTTATGGTTGGATTTAAGAAGGATACATGACTCTAGAGTACATGGCACAGGCCCTAAATTAGCTAATGTTCGACAAGGAATACACGTGCAAATAAACATAAAGAAAACCTCGATGTATACAAAAAGTATATTTACTTTATTTACTTTGTGTCCCATGCTCAAGTAAATATTCATCATAATCAGTTGAAATGTGTGTGTGTGTGCATATATATATATATATATATATATATATATATATATATATATATATATATATATTACATTATTAGCAAAGAGGAAATACCAAAAATAGATGGATTGGAGATTTTGATGATTGCTAAGCCTACTTACATGATGACTGGGTTTTAGATGGTAATTGGGTTTCAGGTAGGATGTTTGCAAAGTGTAACAGATGTAATAAGAATGGTACAGTTGAGCAATAAGGTTGTTCTATATATGGCTTTGAAATAGAAAGAAAAAAAAGTACAAAATGTCAACAAAAATATTTCACTTTAAAAATGTAATGAGGCGATTACAAAATAATCAATATCCTTGCTATATTTACTTATGTTACAGATGAAATGAAATGTGTATTATCACTATATTTACTTATGTTACAGATGAAATGAAATGTGTATTATCACTATATTTACTTATGTTACAGATGAAATGAAATGTGTATTATCACTATATTTACTTATGTTACAGATAAAATGAAATGTGTATTATCACTATATTTCTAACAAAATTAAAGATAACTGTAGCATAAAGGACTATAAGCTGGTGTATAAGATAAAGAACGAGTTTGAGAGCAATAAGGTACATAAAAAAATGTTAGTATCGTTATGGATGTATTTAAGTTATTTGCTAATTTTGTTACAATCAGGTAGGGTGAAGAAAATATGAACAACACATTCTTTTTAGACAATACGTTTCTATGTATGACTTAGGTACATCTATAAAACCACCTAACACCAAAAACCCATCATAAAATAAACCAACCAACCCAGTGGCGAGGAGCCCAGGGCAATGTTCTTTAGTGGCATCCTTACCAAGGCGTCCGGAGCAATGTTCTTTAGTGGCGCCTCTACTTTGCCACAGAGAACAGATTTTATGTTAGTTGCCAACCTCACACCCCCCCCCCCCCCCCCCGCCCTGCCCCCTTTCCTAAATATAAGTTTTGTGAAGAATTGCCCCCATTACACTAAGGTGAGGTGAAATACTATCAAAATTTCAGCTGCAAAAATAAAAAAGGCTCCCGACTGCGTTCCCCTTCGCCTGGCGCCCGGAGACAATTACCCCTCCTCCTCACGCCGCCACTGAATCAAACAACCCAATAATATGGGTGGAATTTCTTGATTTGCATCGAGAAAAAAAGAGACCAAAGCGAACAAGTTCTTAAGCATGAGGTCCCCTTTCCAAAGTCTACAGAAACTAATACAGTTTTTCATAGAGTTTTTATTTAACATTTAAATAACATGAACACGAAAACAATATATCTGAAAGAACCTTATAAAATCATTATATGGGGTGTTATAAATCGTGGAAAGACAAAGTTTGAACTAGATTTGATTGAAATGGATTATAAGAACCTTTTAGAATTTGTTGTCATTATCTGTCCAACATTTATATACAATAAGTCTTACAAAAGAGTATGTGGGTGATAGTTCAAAACTACAAAGCCGTCATAAAAGATCTTTATAAAAATGTTAGATTTATAATTGTATTTTACTCCAAAGAAAAAAGTCTATGGAATACGTGTTTGTGGAAAATAATGTAGTATCTGTGGTAATGAGAAAAGAGATAGTTGAAAAATCAAATAAAACAAACTGTTAATGAGATTGGAATACCCGTTTAAATACAACGTAGTAGGGAAATTTCTTCACTTTGCTCACTAGACTCCTTTAGGTCAGATATATATATATATATATATATATATATATATATATATATATATATATATATATATATATATATATATATATATATATAATGCAAACCATTTATCTTATCCACGAAATATTTCTTAGCTTCATAACAACTGTATGCAACTTTATTTAACGTAATATTATATATCTCGTGATGGTAGGCTATAGCTAAATTTATCTCTTGATGATTTATAGTTTGGTAGGCTATAACTAAATTTATCTCTTGATGATTTATAGTTTGGTAGGCTATAGCTAAATTTATCTCTTGATGATTTATAGTTTGGTAGGCTATAGCTAAATTTATCTCTTGATGATTTATAGTTTGATAGGCTATAGCTAAATTTATCTCTTGGTGATTTATAGTTTGGTAGGCTATAGCTAAATGTATCTCTTGGTGATTTATAGTTTGGTAGGCTATAGCTAAATGTATCTCTTGGTAATTTATAGTTTGGTTAAATAGACAATCGTTGTACATTTCTAATTTTAGATTCTTTGGAATTATTGATTTTTGTAATACCCTTATATACTTATATTCATTTTTGTGAATTCTGAAAACGTTTAGCTTGCTACTTAGGCAATAACATTCTTGTAGTGGTACGCCATTCATTTCATCTTTGAAAAGTCCTAGTACCTTTTATATTCATTTGAAGAACACCAAAAATATTTTTTTTTGTTTTTGTTTTTTGTAATTGCTTGTCATAAACTAAATATTTTCTTTCCTGTCATTGTGTAAAACTTATATGTCTCTACACAAACACGTAACGAATCTGTATGTGTCATTAAATGTTTCAGTGTATCTCTTATATTTGTTTTTTGAGATTGTTGTAGTAGAAGTTATGCATTAGCAGCTTACTTAAATATGATGCTGTAAACCAGCCACATATAGGTTTCTTTTCTTTAAACTAATTAAAACTATATCTTTTTCTGTGATTGTTCTCCTTGCAAACATATTTCTCTTCGTTTAATACATATTTTTACATTCGTTCTCTTTCTTAAATTTTTCCGTCTATTACCGATCACAATATTATTCGTCAGTTTAAAGAAATCTTTTTCAAAGCCATTGCTTGCTTTTTGTCTCAAAGATATATTTAAGTCAATATAAGATATTAATATGGCTTTTGATCAAACAAAACTAATATATCTATCCATTTCAATTTTCTTCCTAACTTAACATACACATTTAAATTATGATAGTGGATGCTATATGGTTCTTTGTTTTTTTTAAACGTACACCATATTTTAGGTACTGAAGGTTTTTATTACCATTTTTATCTTTTATCAATTTATTCTGTAATAGAAAGACTCATTAGAAATTAGTTTTTCCAGTGTTAAAGTATAATCTTTAAAACAGACGTCCAAATGTGTTGGTACTTCTAACTACTACTAACATTACACCAAAACTTGACTTGCATTATCTCTCCAAGACATAATATCTTCTTCGAATGTTTTTATTTGTTGTTTGTTTCACAATTTCACGTTTTCGACAGGCGTGTATTGGCAAATGGCCCAATTATACAAATTGTTAGGATCAAGTACATAATGAATTACCTTGACCTGGACTTATCATATTCTCCATTTTTGCTACTATTGTTATAATACGCATGATTTGCATTAGCATATCTAGTTGGTATCGTGCTGATTCTTCCTCTAAATCCAGGTTCAACCAATCATGAACATATCAAAATATGTTAGCAATGGTAATTCTACTTTACTTATTTTCAAACTAGCATCATGGGCTAGTCCAGGTGCTGTGAAATAATGTCCTGGATATTGTTTATCATTATTCATACATACATGTAAAAATGTCGGATAACATTAAAGTATCTTTCTTTACGTAGTAGCCACGTAAGTTACCAAAATTGATGACATCATTAACATACTGATGATCCGCTTCTCTAATTTTTGATCAACTGAGTTTTTAATAACATGTTTCTATTGGTGGTAATTTAGTTTTATTAAACCCTACTGATTGATCTGGTTAATTTTTGAATTTTGTTTTACTAAGGTCATAATAATCAGATCAAAATCGTATCCAGGCAAATAATGAATAATTAATTGCATATATTTGGGATATTTGTAATTTTAATTACACTCTAGACGTGTAGGACCTCTATTGTTTCCTTTTAAATATCGTGCTATCTTACTTTGTAATTTGTGGCAGTAGTGGTCACTTCGTCAACTGCCGTTTTCTTGTTCTTTTTATTCTATAATCGCCCTATTACAAATATGACAGATGTTGATCGAATTATAATGCATTTTATCTTCACTAGTGAACATCATTTTTGAGGTGTGTATGGTCTTAGTTCTTCATTTTATTTTGTTTTATAAATTGATCTGATGTAAATACAAAATCATGATGGTATGTGCTTTGCTGTTTTAATTGTCCATGATGTAGTCTGGGTCTGTTTATAGCCTATTATTGGCTTTGTACTACTTTCAAAGTCACAATACAAAACAAAAGGAACTTTTACTTGCCGAGGGTAATTTTTAAATTTAACTACAGTAACCTTTTAGAGCATTATGTCTATTGTGTTATCTATTTTACTGTAAAAAATTTTGTTTACTTGTAATGATATATCAGAATAATAATAATAATTCAGGAATTTTTGCAAAAGAATTTATTAGCGTTTCTTTTAATTACTTGAGATGATGTTAATTTCGACAAATCCTTTATTCGTAAACATATACAGATATATTGCATTCTTTCTCAATTTTATTTATGTCTTGTATTTATTGGACATTTATTCAACCAGTTTTTATATTTATCAAAGTTATATTTGTGTGGTCCATACGGATTATCTTTGGGTCGATTTATAATAGATTCTATAGCATAAAAAAACAACAACATGTATTGTCCTTATTTTTTACATTAAGGACGACAGTCTATTTTTTTTTTATCTATCCAGGTAAATATAGTTATGAATCTCCTCTTTTTGGTCTATATCTATCTATATGTAGCGCTAGATAATTTATTCGGGCAAAAAAATCATTGTGTATCACAACTTATTTCCTGATTAAATTTTGTCTTTGGTATATCAAACATATTTTGAACTTGCCATTTCATTGTTGTTCATTATGTTTATATGTGTAATTTTGTGATACAAGTCTACGTAATGTAATATGTCATGTTCTCTGACTCCGAGTTCAGTTGATAAATTTAGCTGGACGCAAAACTTTAATTTTTCTACGTACTATTTTCCATAAATATGGTTGAACTTCTTCAGAATAGAAAAACAAAGCCTGATTAATGTCATTTTCTCTTGCTTCAAATGTATCATTGTTTAAATATATATTAAATAAGTCCCACAAAATTCTTCTAATAATTTCATTTTTAGCTTGAGTAATAATTCTGTTTGTTTCTTTTCTCGTCGAAAATGAATTCAATTCTCTTCTTTCAGATTTTGTTATTTTTTTTATCAAGTAAATATTTCAATTAGGGTATAAAAACTGTCGTTGGTCCAGGAATTAAGGACAACACATACATCTTCAAAAGAATCAGTTTGTGTTATTTTTATAAAAAAAAAATATTTTGGGAAGACATTTAATTCGAAGTTCAAACATTACCATTTACACTGTTTAAGAATAACGTTTTCATCAATTTTTCTTTCAGAACATTTTATCTAACCTGCTGTCCATCAATCCTGTTCATCCTTTTATATATGTATCAATCTGCAAAGGATGTTAGAAATCTTTCTGGATAATTTTACGGTAGAAGAAAACATTCATTTTATTCGGACATTATCCATAGTCTAATATTAAAATTCTAAATTCATTAATTTCCAACTTATTTTTTACATAACTATGGAAATGTTGCCATTCTTTTATGACACGAGTTTTTCGAAATACAAACAGCGCTATTTCAGGCTTCCACTAGTCACTGAAGTTAAGGAAGTTAAAGGTAATCAGTACAAAGTAAATCACCTCTTTAAATAAGATAATATAGATCTCTGATTGGTTTAACCCTAATATGACGTCGATAAATAACATGATCAAGGATGATGAAATCGTTTCTACCAGAGGGTACCGGCATTGTCGGATAATCAGAGGTAGTTCTTATATATGACTAATTTCGAAGTAAAAGGAGTACAACGTTTATACCCATAATAAATAGAGGATATCTATGTTTAACGAGTTACGGAAATATTCCACGAATGAAGTGGGAACCATTGTATTGTCACGACTGGCGAAGCCACTCCTGATAATACAAAATGTTTCCACTTCACGAGTGAAATATTTCCTCATATTTACTAAAATAAAACCGTAGATTTTCTTTCGATTTTATATTTTTTCAGGCAAAAACCGTCGATTTCTATTAATTTTTTCTCCATTCTTTGCCACCGCGATTAACGGCTGCATTACTACGCATAAAAAGAAGTTCCGAAATTTACAATAATTTTAGGACAGCGGCCTTTTACAAATTTAGCTTTTACAATTAATGCTTCAAATTGTGTATTTTGTCAAACTAATGACTGATTTCAAACAAAAATGAAGAGATTTGTTTTTCGTTAACACATTTCTTGTGCGGATTGATACAGAGAACATTGTTGGGATGGTTATACTGTAGAAACATCACATAGCGGACACACCCGACAGATTTCAGAGCGTAGCATCTTTAAACAAACGATTTGAATGATTCTGAGTGTATTTGTATGGATTTTGCTTCTTTATTTTGTTCGTTTCTGTATTCAAACGTGAATGTTTGGTCTTGACACGCTTGCAGACTAGTTCGATAATAAAACGCTGTACCCAAATTTCGATTGTCACTTAAGTTCGGTTTGCAATAAACACTCATCAATGTTAGATTTCTACATCGTTTTCAGACAAGATTATGATTGTGTTAAAAGTTAGAATCGCTATTTAAACAATTTTATTGCTATATTTAACTAAGTGTTTTTCCTAAAAATCTGTCTGTTTGTCGTAGAGTGTAAAAGACATACGATACTGTATGGGTGACAGAATATCGAATATTAACAGTTCATGCAAGTTCATTCACTACTAATTTGCAGGTCTCATGTGGAAAACCACTTAAATAAAGTTAATACTTGAAGCCAACTTTTTGTTGTTTGGAGTTTGTTTTCAGGCCTTTTGTGATGGTGCCTCCTTATTCATGAAATAAATTTATAACATAGGATATGTAGTCTTGACACATAAGATCTGTTCATCCTGATTTGAGAGAGAGAGAGTGAGAGAGAGATAGAAACGAAGCAGAAGGAGCAGAAGAAGAAGACAAATGAAATAGGCCTTAATATGAAAATATATTTTAATAACATACATAAAGGCAGACATATTTCTTAAATGGGAAAAGAAAGTAGTTCCAAAAGTTATATCGCCATTGTGGAGATAAAAGTGATATCGCCACTCTGGCGATATCATTTTTCTCTCAGTGATATATTTCAATATATCATTATGAAGTATATAATAAAGTGATATAGAATCTTTATTTCTTTCTCTTTTATTTCTTATTTACGCATTGTTCAGCATTAACCAAGTAATTACAATCTGCCGTAAAAACAGATTTATCAATTTTCCAGCCTAGCAGGCATCCACGTGGCGCAATCGGACGATGTAATCACTCATTTGTTTGTCGAGAGGTATGGAGCCTACATCGACCATTGCTGTCGGAAAATAACATAAAACGCAATTCCAAAAAGCCGTATTTTATATATAACAATCAATGGTGGGTATACTACACAGTGTAAAGTCTTTCATCTTCAGCGCCGACATCGGGAAGGATAAATCATGGGAAATAGCAGGCAAAATACGTTGCTAATGTACACATAATGTCATATAACCTTGGCCCAGTTAACTTTCTTCTTCATTTGAAGCGCCTGTTAAGGAACACTTTGAATGTCCTAAATTTGGCTAAAATGTATTTTTTCCGTACCTTTACCTATTTTAAATCTGTTTTAGGTAAGTAAATCTAAATATCCATTCAAAAATAATTTTGTGTACTACTTCTGCAAAATGAAGTGAAACTTCCTTACATGTATTTGTGTGAACGTTGAAAAAGACTACCTATTACATTGGCCAAAAATAACCCTTATATAGTACGTCACTTTTTGTGTTCAGAACTAAGCGGACAGCTTTTCGCGCAGCTTGACTCGACCAACCATCCTTCTGGACAGGGTTGAACTCGCAAAAGGGTAAGATGTCAAAATAATGACATAATAGAATTATGAGCATTTTTAATTATATCTTGATTCGCACAATAGCAACAGGACAAGCAATTCAAACTACAGCGTCATCACGCTTAAAAAAAATAAAAGAATAAGAAAACGTGGTCAACCTTAATAGGGGCATATTGCGGAAGCCCATTAGTGAAAAATTGAGACATGGAGGATATACAATATTTACTACGGATATTCACAATACATTTTGTGAATATTTGCAACACAAATGGGAATATCTGCTCAAAATATTTTTACGAATAAAAGGATAAACGAATATTCGCAATACATTTGTTTTTCTCGATGTCACAAATTTACACTAAAAAGCTTCCGTATATTATCGTAAGAGAATACTATACAGAATACGTTTTACCTATGATGACGGGTGAATATATGTGCCGAGCTGCCATTTGTTCAGAATGTACTGATATAATTTTTCCACCATATCGAGGCAAGAGGTTCATTGGTCCCTAATAAATATTAGAGTTCTTCAATTTCCAGCAAATATCGGTCTTCATTACTGCTTATGACTCAGTGAAAATAAATTGGTCCCTTTGATGCTGCACTAAGTGCCTGTTGAAATTAGCTGTATGGAATATCGCGACAGATACCAAAGGGGATGCTTTGCAAGAAAAGAACTTAGTCTTTCAGTTTGTTCAATGCAATTTGCTAACCAGTGGGAAGTAACCGGAAGACGATGGCTTAAGTAAACCATAGGCGGAACATTAATGAATATCACATTGCTTGTGCCGCTAAAGTATGCAACTGGTTTAGTTCATTCACAGAAATAACCATTTAAATTAAACAAGAGAACCGTTTAGAGAAAATAGTGGAAGATATATCTAACGCTGTTATTAAATCATAAAGTTTATAGTGTCAGCGCTACATAACAAAAGACCCTATAGTTTGTGTAATCTGTAAACTTTATGCTTGCAAACGGGTTTACTTAATACGATGTAGGTATAGAGAGTGTTCATCGAGTGAATTGTATGATGTTTAGACACATAGATATTAACAAGATAGTCGAAAGTGTCCTTTAAAATATCATCCTTTATCAAGCTCTATCCATTTTCACATATACATATTCACCCAGGATATTGCTGCGGTCTGTTTTTTTAAAAAATACAAAAAAGTTACAGGATAAAGAAGGATAGACTAATTAAAGAATACATATTACATGATTCTATATGAGCGTTGATCTATCCGGCAATATTTTTAGATTCTAATGAAAGTGGTCAATTTAACGGATTTCTGCGCTGCTTTAAGACAAGAGATTGAGAGATGGATAGATAGAAAGACACTCAATTGAATTTTAAAAATAGTTTGAAACTCACATGGATGGGCTCTACAATTTTAAGCACTAGAATATGAGAATTCATGTTTTTAAGAACATGTAAATTGCACCGTGACTTGAAGCATAAAATGTAAATATTTTGAATTAACAATAAATGTGCCGAAAACAATTGTACCAACAATCATAGTTCAATCTCTAAAAGACAAATTTGAATGGATATAAAGTCTCAGCAAGGTAGCGATTGATCATTGATTTGTTACAAAAGTGATTTCTAATGTTGTTTAATAAGTATCTTTTTCTGTAATATTTTTATTTACTATGTGATATTGAAAATGTGAGACGTTTTCTGCTGTTAGCTTCGTCAAATCATTAACGCACTGTTATCAACAGGCAATAAATCAGAAGTCATTTAACTTGATCAAAATTCCACGAAATGCTCATCCATTTTGAAGACGTATGCATTTTTCGATGTGGTGTACAAGTCAGGTTTTTCATGAAATTTTTCATAGAAGAGTAAAAAAATTAGGATCGTGCTGGGAAACCTCTGAAGAATCAAAAGATATCAAACGGTCTTTGCATTTCAGTTTCCACTATTTAAGGGTCTTCGAATTCTTAGATAGAGCTAATTCTCCGCTGTGCTTACCATGTTTTACCGGGTTTGTATTTCAGATAAGTAGTGATTCAATAGGAAAAGAGCAAGCCAACAACGACCAAAAAGTACCCTAATAGATTTGCTTCGTGTGTTAAATACTTTTCTTGCCACTTCGATCGTGGCAAAAGTTTTGAAATTCCTCCAGGAAAGTTTACTGTCCCTGGAAACGGTAAAAACGTTGAAAGGGGACACTAGCTTTTGCATCAAAAAAAGTTTTTAGAACAAATTTAACAATAATATCTGTAGCATTTGAAACGGCAAGTAAGATCTTTAAACTCTAATTGGTATATGCTTTTATCGCGTAATAAAGTAAAAAAGGAAGAGGAAAAAACTTAACATACTCTCGACTGCGAAGACGTTCACGCGAATCAATAATTCAGGTCATCTATCAGCATGACTGGAGATTGGAGAATATCAACATTTTAGCTTAAGCAAGTGGGCCCTCGAACCCAGAGTGAAACATTTCTAAAGGAAAATTCTGCTGTAACATTGTAAGGTAAAACTCATCATTCTGTATGAGCTGACCCATAATAAGCGCACCCTTATGTCAATATTAATTGAATCCTATATAGTTCATCTAAGACATTAATGCACAGATGATACATGTAAACGAAGCATCAACTATTGATCTTAAGAATGTACAAGTGAGGGGTACTCTTAATGGAATTGCCCAGAAATATCTATATGGGGATGGCTAAACAAGTAGGCAAGGGGTTGATGGGATGAAACCCCTGGTGCGGGTCCAAGGGGCGGAGCCCCTGAAAACTCCTGCCTTTTAAGCGTTTCTATGGCATAATTTTAACAATCAAACTGAAAAGTGAAAAACTGACTATAGGAAACGCTCCGGTTGCTTCGCGCGCACGAGCTCGTTTTGTTAATTTTTTTATATATATTTTTTTTAGGAGGGGCGCGGACTGACTCAACATGACCTTTCACGCTGTTTGAATGAGCCAATCAAAGTTTCTTTTCCAAGCACAGTCACTTTTCGATCGATAAAACGGGCACTTTCATTGATGAGCAGGAGGTTGTTACACCGTTTTTTTTTATTATTATTTTTTATAAGTACTCATAAAAAAACGAGGAAATTTCTGCACAGGGCAGCCAATGGTGATATGGGAGCGTAGCGTATTTTCGCTCGTGGCTTGTGACGATGCACAGTACTGTGTTTACAAAAAACACACTGGTAATGACGCACTCATTGAATCCTTACAACTTAAAGGAACATTACTCGAGAAACTTTCATAAATTGTACTTTGCATGTGTTACTTCTGTTTGATTCAAATTGTAGAAACCTCGTGTAAATGAAGCTTGTGTTCAGTGTAAAGAGGTTGAAAAAATGCGATTAAAAGAAGGCCAAGCACAGATGTCTAAATATAGAGCTTAACTACGTGCAAAATGATCATTATATATATATATATATATATATATATATATATATATATATATATATATATATATATATATATATATGAATACAGTTCTGCACTGCAACCGGTTCCATCATCAAGTGGGGATCCCCTTTCCTGGAGCGTTTCGGCGCTGACACACAACGCTCTCCAGGTGTGCGCCGACTGAGTTGATCAGACTCAGCCCGGAACCGACTAGCTTTTCCATCGCTCCTCTCTCTTCCGCCAAATCCAATGCGAGGCTTCCTCGGTCTGTTTGCCAACCTTGGTGACTAAATTCTTGCGGCTAGGTCCTGTAATCCCGATGACTCCCAAGGCACGCCAAAAGGTCTGTGCTGCAAAGCCACGGCATCCTATTTCCACCGGCAGATTCCAGGCCTTCCATCCATTCTGCTGGCACTCATGGATGAGTGGCTGATATTTGGTCAATTTCCTCTCATGGGCCTTCTCTATTCTAGCTTCCTATGATACTGTCAGCTCCAACAAAAACACCTGCTTGGTGCTTCCTGACCACTGTACATTATCGGGTCTGAATTTGGTGTTACAGATGTCTCTTGTGAACTTCAGCTGTCCTTTTACATCTGCCTGCATTTTCCAATCGTGCGCTGTTGTCAAGATGTCTCTTGCTTCAGTCTTTTGCCTTTGTGTCTACCCGCTTCTCACAAAGCTGATGAAGTTGGGACCGCTTTTCACTTGGTGTTTCTTTCTCTTGGCTATATCCATACTGGCAGCAATCTCGGCAAGCACTTGGTCATGGCGCCAACGATAACGACCATCTGTCAGAGCTATATTGTAGGATAACAGCACGTGCTCTAAATTTGCAAGTCTCCCACAAAGTTTACAGTTTTGGTCATCAGTTAGTCCCCATGTCTTGAGGTTTGTTCGTGTAGGGAGAACATCGTACACTGAGCGTAAGCTGATTTTCTGGGCATCTTCTCTCCAGATGTCGCTCCAAGACAGTTTCCTGGACTTCGTAGCTTCCCAGAGTAGCCAATCTCCCTGCTTCCTCATGCCGACGGCTTTAACTTGCCTGTCTTCCTCTTCTGCAAGAAGTAATTCTTTCTGGACCATGGCACGCTTCTCTTTGGTGCTTGCTGCTTGCAATGTAGGTCTTTTCAGACTTTCCAGCCCCGACCTTCCTGTTGCTACTTTGCCTACCATGTCACTGTGTCTCAGTCTGGATTCTGCCTCTTCAACTGCCTTTGCTGCTATCCACTTTCTACCTGTCCGTACCTCCACTGCTGCTTCTCTCACTTTCTCATCTGCACAATCTTTCAACATCATCACCTGCCTGGCCTTGGTCACCTTGAACTCCTCTGTCACTGTTGATAGTGGTAACTGAAGCTTGCTGCTGGTACTGTGGAAGCCGATACTAGTGAAACTCCTTGGCACTCCCATCCATCGTCGTGACATAATGGCCTCGAAGTGGTAGTCGAGGCGCAAATGGCAGGTAGACCTAGTGAGTGTAATGTATTTTTCAAGGAGCAAAGCAGTCCTGATCGGCTATTTTAGAGCACTAGATAAAGTAAGTCATTTGTTGTTAAATGGGCTTGTAGGAATCGTCTCAAAATATTACCGGGTGAAAATTGTACTCTGTAACCTGTAACGTTACTCTCTCTCTCCCTCTCTCTCTCTCTCTCTCTCTCTCTCTCTCTCTCTCTCTCTCTCTCTCTCTCTCTCTCTCTCGTGAAACAAAATAATTAAAAGGATTGATTTGATAGTAAAGATGGAGTCAGGGCCGACATTGTTAATATTTTCAACATATTTTGATATGATTATCAGCGAAGATAGTGCAAAAGTGATAACAAAGAAAGTATGGGGTTGTTTTTATTAAGAAATATCTCTAGTAGAAAGATCATCAATAGCATAAGAGTCTCCAATATACAATTTCTTATGTGCATCAGTTTTGCTAAATAAATAGTAATAAATATATGGAACCCATTAGAGTAGTTCTTCATTTGCCAATGCTAGAAAAATCTTTATAATGAAAAACTAAACTCACGTCAGTTCTTATCTAAGAATGCATCATTTTCCTCTCTACCAATTTTTTTAAAGTTTCTGCCACAACTAAAATATTCTTATAAAAATTGATAACTGTATTAAGCTGGGGAATATTATTCTCCTTTTCATTCTTTCAACATTATAAAGCATGCCAGAAACGTACAGACAATGCGGAGCTTGAAATAAAAAGTTGCACAAAATCTAGACCATGGCGTACAGTCCCATTTAGATTGGCTTGGAAATACAATGAATTTTTTGTTTAGGTGCATTTCTGTCAAAATATTGAAGTCTTTATCTCTAAAGCAAACTACTCCATAAATTAATATCTGAAGAGAATTGTGTATACAAAAACCCTAGAGTCGTTTAGACTCATTATCTGTGCCAATTACACGATCTTTAAGTAATCCTAAAAATCCTGGAAAGGATGAATTATAATGAAACCCAAAGCGATCATTTCTACTGACAACTTCTATTACTGACTTTTCTACACTAAATATGTGATAGTCCCGATAGCTTAATTGTGTAATAGACTTATAAAGCTTGGTTTAGAGTGTAACGAGTGGTTTGTATTGCGTAATTGGTTGGTTTTGAAAAAGATAGACAACTCTGGAATGTTGTAGAGTTGGTGAAAAACCATTTTTACCAACAGGTCCATCATTTCTATACCGTTTATTGTTGAAGGAGACAATCTAAGTTTGACAATGTAACTATAATTTAATGTACTATTACTCCACCGCTACCACGACACTATGTGCACTCGTTTTGCTGACGATGGTATGAATTCTATGACGTCATAAATTACAATGGGAACGATCAACCATACGAAGAAGGTGACCAGTAACGGACAATTTAGTTTAAAGAGCATTTTTTTAAAAAATTTTAAATATTCCATACAATATTGATATTTGAGATTACGTTTATCTACTCATAAGAGGTCTTTTTCTTTATTTCCAGGAATTGCATTATCATTTGCCTTCGATGACACTATGAAGAAGTTGAGAAAGTCATTTCCCCTGATAAAGTTGAGGGAAAAACTTTTGAAAAGTTGTACATTCGCTAATTACGTTACCCACCTCAAAGTGTAAACAATGATTTCAAACACTTCTGAAATTAGGCATTCACTACTTTTGATAACTATGACTCCGTATCAAAATGAAATCTTTATGGATCTAAGACTGTCATTTGTTTTGATTTGGAAGCCACTAAACATGGCGCAGAATGATATATCAACACACTAAGCACAGACACCAGCCATATTAGCATCGGCAGATTCTTTATCCACCATGATTATCGAATATGAGACATAAAGATTGGAATCCGGCCGTTTCCTGACGCCTTCCATTGGAGACTACTTGGTGATATCAGCCACTGCGGCGATCCAATGTTCTTCGCCAGATAAGAAGTGACTTGACACATTCCACATGTATCGTGCACGCCATATTACCGCCATATCCCTCTGTGGATTGATTTATCATATGCTGTTACACTCCAATCGCTCACTGGCGTTATTTATTGGTAATTTTAAATGTTTAAGTTTAACGATATAGGTTGCCAATCCATAAGTGATAATTTATGTTTTTGAATTACTTTTTCCTGAAACTTTTGGGCACGATTGTGAAAGCATTTGCAATAAAGACGTGTTTATTTTTTCCCTTTTTTTTTTTTTTTTAGTTTTTTCCATTTTACCAACCCATTTATATTGATTTCAGATGGCTGTAACCGTCTCGTATGAATTGTGTTCATTTGGGTGTTTATTTTTTTTTTTAAATTCACACGCCATCTCTTTTGTTCTGCACAATTTCACGAGTAACGTTGGATATCTTCATGTGTCAATGCACTTCTTTAAGATTGTTGAAAAATCTATCATTTTTGACATTATTGATTCTTCTATTATTATCTTTTAGGTTCATCTAAATACAGAGCTAACAAATAGTTATATGTTGTGTTCATTTTAGCTGATCAATTAGTTATATGTTGTTTTCATTTTAGCTGATCAATTAGTCATATGTTGTGTTCATTTATAGCTGATCAATTAGTTATATGTTGTGTTTTTTTATAGCTGATCGTTAAAAAGAAAGCTATGATTGATACGTACCTTCTAAATTGATGAAAGAAACCCCTATCTTTCTTTTTCTTACACTGGTGTTATACAAAAGATTATTTTACTAAAACTGGCATAATTTTGTAAAACTTTTAAAGCTAGAAATGTGTTAACGGAATATGGAAGTACTACGACATTGCTTGCAATGACCTAGACGCTGAACTTAGCTGAGGTGTGATGGACGGACATACGGACGGATAGACAAGGGTAACACTATATTCCCCTACCACTGTAGTGATGTGCCATAAGGATGTAAATATAATTCATCTTAACCAAATGGTACTAATTCCCATCTGACAGAGTATGATGTAAAATTGTCCATATTTACATCTTATGTTATTTATTCCAACAGGTAATCTACGACATCAAGGTTATACTAATGAAATTTGTTTATATTTGAAGATAATACAAAACATGTTTTTGGCAAAATATAACAATTTACATTAAATTCCTTTCTAAGGTGTTATTGCACGATTCTCGTTGATGAAGGACTGGGGGGGGTGGGAGGCGGGGGGGGGGGGGAGGCGGAGAAATGCAAGTTGAGTACACCATTTCGCACAATGTTAAAAAGGACTGAAATTAAAGAAATAGAAAAAATGGCAACACGGCAAAAGTGACCAGTTTTACTCAATCTGAACGTTTTCGAAATCAAGAGACTCCATTTTTAAAGACCAACAACACGAGTAAAAGGTATGCCCAAAGACAACAAAATAAATATTCCAATACAGATTTAAGCACTGTACTTTAAACGATATGGTTAGAAAAAATATAGAAACTTGAGCATATCACAACTGAAAGGAGTACCGTCGTTTTATATACAGCGAATGTGACAACGCTAGCAGCAATGATGACTACCGGTATTCGACTATTCAGTGACGAACAACCAAAAACAGAAAAGCAGGTGTTAATAAAATGTGGCGCCACCGGCTAAGGACCATGACAGGTTTTTGTCAAAATTTTCAACCAGAAAGTTATAACCCGAAACATTTTCTCCCAGTAATAATAATCTTGTATGAAATCTAAATGTTTTCTTTGTTCCCTGAAAAAAGACTTTGTTTAGCTTGAAACATTGCGCAACTCGTTTTTCCTTGTGCAGTTTACCAACTTTTGGCAAGTGTTCGCTGCATCTACATTATTACTGTGCACCATTGCCTGCTCTCTTTTATCTTCGCCATTTTCTTTATCACTTATATTTAACATATTTGCGGGGATCCTAAATCCATCATTCACCGCGGAGATAATGAATCATACTCAAGTGAAGACGACTGTATTTATTGGATATGATAGGTCTTTATCCCGAGTGTAAATTTTCTTGCGATGAACATGACGAGATTCGACAAGGTTGAGATAACTCGGTAGCAAATTAGATCATAAATAAATCAGATTGATGGGTTAGTGCTACATATGTTTGTTGAACATTCGCCACAAGGTAAACGACGCCGATACCGTGGCTCCAATTGGAATCGTGTCTTTCCAGTTTGAATTAAGCTCTTGATCATTATGTAAATTTACTAAATACGGAGAAATCTTAAGTATTCGAGCTTGCGCCAATGTAAGAAAGTTAAAACTGTCTTTTCTTGTCAGCGTATGTATCGATGGATGTTGGGACGTTTTGCTGTAAACAAATGTTGCCTACTTGCTGAGAAAGTTAATGTGTATATCAGTCTCATTGGACTCTCTCCCTCTCCCTCTCTCTCTCTCTCTCTCTCTCTCTCTCTCTCTCTCTGAAGATCCCTATCATGACGTCTGAAAGTTATTATATTTTGGTTGATAGATTGGAAACGTATTAGAATGTTAATGGTAATCAAAGGTTCGGGTTAATACTTCCACTACGTTGATTAGAATGTTAATGGTAATCAAAGGTTCGGGTTTATACTTCCACTACGTTAATTAGAATTTTAATGGTAATCAAAGGTTCGGGTTAATACTTCCATTACGTTAATTAGAATGCTAATGGTAATCAAAGGTTCCGCCTAATACTTCAACTACGTTAAATAATCAAAGGTTTGGGCCAATACTTCAACTACGTTAAATACTACCATTTCTACCACGAATTTAATTATTACAGGACGAAAACGACAATAACGAAGGCCAGGGCAACAATATTATCCTAAAAAATAACAACAATACTTAATATAATTAGAACATGAACAGCAACATCAATATGAAAAAAGCAGAACAACAAGAACGTTATTATTACACTGGTCTACAGCCAAAATGCTTCCGCAATAAATGTTGTCAAACTTTACTAATTCTGGGTCACTGAGAACGAAAATGATGCTTTAAATTGTTGATTGGCTCTAGTTTTAAAGATATTATACTGGGTCAGTATATACGACCCTTGACTTGGGAATGGCGGAGGATAAGTGAGTTATAAAGGGAAGAGATCTCAATTTAAACCAGAAATGACTAAAATACATCTTTGACTGGATCTATGAATAAATCTATGACTGGGTTTGGACAGAACTTGCTATTCAGGCAAAACAATGAATGATGCAATCTGAAGCTGGTATTGCGTCATAAATGATATGAATTGCATCATGTTATTCCTTGAAGTCATCGATGATGCAATCATAACTAAGCTTGCATCACTCTGCTGAAGAAATCACCCTGTATCAGCTCTACAAATCATACAGTGTCGTGCTCTCTTATTTGTCAGTGTATGATTTTGCAAAGGGACACAGTTATGTTTAGCCAAAGTGAGCAGAGATGCCTCGTACTTGTGTGAACAATGCAGATAACTTCTGCTATGTTTGTGGTGAAGTGACTTTTGCATCACAAAAGGGCAGTATAACCACTATAGTTTAGAAAGCCTATCACCTTTATTTTGGCTGCAAAATTGGAGATCAGGACAAGATGTGGGCCCCACACATATGATGCAACACTTGTGCAACAAATCTTCGCCAGTGGTTGAACAGGAAAAGGAAATCTCTGCCTTTTGCAGTGCCAATGATTTGGAGAGAGCCAACAGATCATATCAGCAATTGTTACTTCTGCATGGTGCCTCCAGTTGGGAAAGGTGTGTCAAAGAAGAAAAAGTGTACTGTGCATTTTCCAAACATTCCTTCAGCTATACGCCCAGTACCGCACGGAGAAGGACTGCCGGTTCCTGATGCACCAGAATCAATCTCACTTGAGTCAGTCGAGGAAGAGGAAGAGGATGAAACTTCTAGTCCTGAACCATCAATGTCACATGACCCATATTTTCTCCCATCCTCCTCCTCTGAACCACACCTCATAGCACAAGGTGAACTGAATGACCTTGTCAGGGATTTGGAACTACCCAAGAGTAAGGCAGAGCTCTTGGGCTCCAGACTACAGCAGTGCAACATGTCGCTAAAGATACATTTGTTTGCACTCTCATCTAGATTTCTTTTACACCGAACTGCGGAGCAGTGAGCGACGAGCACGGCGAGCGATTTCACCAGGACATTGCAATATTTGAATTCAGCACATTAAAATCCCTAATAAATAGCACATTTTATCTCTGAAGCAGACGACTTTGAAAAAGTGTTATTATTATTATTATTATTATTATTATTATTATTATTATTATTATTCAGCTTCTGCCTCCGTACGGGCTGTAGAACGTGTGCACCAGCAATATGACAATTGTTTCTACGCAGTTTAAAGATATAACAACTTTTATTACCCTGTTTCAATTGCTGGGTAGTGGCCGCTGTAGAAGCAGCAGTTGGAGTAGTAGTGGTAGTGGTGGTAGTAGTTGTTGAAGAAATAGCAGCAACACTCGTGCAAGTATCGGTTATAGCAGTAGTTGTTGATTTCGCAGTAGCGGTAGAATAAACATTTATCATCACTAAAAATGTATTAACCTTCTTGTTTCCAAATTGATGGAGAAAAAAATTAACTCTTCTGCTGTGGGCAAAGTAAACTTAAAGGTTAGAATAATCAAGATACAAGATCGAAACCAGTCTCAGAAGTCTCTCAGGTCCTTTTTATGTCCCGTGTAAGTCACGCATAGCAAGTTATATGATTTTTATGGCAGTCTCAGATGCTAAATGGTCATGAAAATGTCATGACCTGTGTGAAACGTCTGGATATATTTGTGGCGGTTGTATCGGGGGTTTCTACAATACCGCAGTTTTTACACTTAGCAGCAGAAGTTCCGGCTAGTATTAGTAGTAGTAGTGGTGGTGGTGTGGGAGTAGTTGCAGATCCATGTTCAGTTTCAATTTCAGCAGAACACGCCTCGTCAAAACAATTCGCTACGGACATGCTGACTTTGTCCTTACTTTTTTTACTTTACCTGCTTCATGGTTCGTCCGTTGAACAGTGCCAGCTATTAACAAGATTTCCTTTCAAAGTGTATTTAAGTATATGAAGAAAAACATAATCATCATCATATTAATGATATATCACTTTTACAAGCATCTCTGAGACTCCGTGTATAAGTTTCTGTACAGTTTTATAAAACTCATCTTGGGTTACTCGGTAACACCATAAATTAGCACGATTTGACTGTCGGGGAAATAAGAGTGTTAAATATTAAGAATTGCGAAAACTATAATTCGTGAATTTCAATAATGTGACTTGTATTGAAGAAGAGATTGCATACCTAGAATATGAGTTTTTACACTTGAAAAATGTCTAGTGAAATGAATCACGTACACACATATAAATAAGTTTCATTCTAGGGACAGTTGATGTTTTACAGCAGTAAAAATACTGACCCATTATATAAAAATATTAAATTATAAACTGGAATTTAACCATTTTCATCTTTGTCATACCCTGATTTGAAGGTATTGTAGTTGTAAAGAATGAACGACCGAGATAATAATATAAATCCGAAAAAGGCAGGAAAAAAGAAAATTACTCTCCCCGATATGTTAGTGTCGCATCAGGCAGTGAAAAACAGTGGGAAAAATATAAGAAAGGAAACGAAAGATGTCAAGTTTCCGCGTGTTGAGAATCTATTCTTGCGTATAAAGATACGTACCGTTGATTCCCCACGAAGGGTAGAAAACGTACTGAGAACATTTCAATAGTGGTCTACATCGAAAGTTCAGAATCGAAGAAAGTTGGCAACTGGAGAAGTTTTATTTCCTCTTTGCAGATTTTCAGGAGATGAGCGTCAAATTTTGAAAGGGATAGTGGTCATAATCAGAATAAAAAGTCTCTAATTTACATCTAATCCCAGTGGCGTACTAAAGGTAAATGGTGCCCGAGCCGACGATGTTGGCCAAAAGGGCCAGAATACGAGGCCCGAATATTTATCAGCTGTTTTGCCGCCACAAGACTTCTGGCGCCCGGGGCAACCGCCACGTCCGTCCCCCTCCCCACCCCGTTTGTACGCTACAGTGTAATCCCAATTGATTTTGAGACATTTTATTTATACTATTATTATAATAACCACGTTTATGCATGAATCTGTCAAGAATAATCGCACTGGATTATAAAAACTCCAACGTTTCTCATCATTGAATGCATACAACATATACTTGAATTCAAATTGACTGTTCAGCAATATAATGTCTAACTTGGAACAGACTATATTCTATCCGATAGCATGGCGTTATGTGACATAGGTCTAACTTAGTATACATTTAGAATAAATTTCGAAAATTCAGTATATAAAACAATTCTACCACATAGAACGGATAGCAGGATAGAATACAGTTTTTCATTTTCACATACTTCTACAGTTCTAAAGTGGATAGCTTCCTGACAAGACTCGGATGTATTGTGACGATACGGAGAGGATTAATACTATAAGTACTATAATCGTGATCAAATCCACTACCAGAGAACTCGAGATAAACGCCCCCCGCCCGCTGCCGGCGTTTTTGCAAGTGTTACAGCTAACGTACAGAAAAATAAGTATTTCGAAATCGCCAAAGGTTACAACTACACAACCCAGGGTAACGCTGTACACGGCAACAAAACCCATCCACATTTTCGTTCATATATAATTCAAAGGTATTTTCTTACGCACAATTCCGTGACACCATAAAATTTCCTAATTCTATTATCATAGAGCTTTGAATATTATTCCTATAAAATCTTGGGAATAAATGTAAACTGTTATTTGGAATAAATATTTTGTCCCAACAGACGGTTTAAAAAGGCCGTATTCACCATCAAAATCTATGTATATTCCTTTAGGCCAAGGGATGAAAACTGAGTCAATCACCACTTGGAATAGCTTTTCTGATTGGTTGAATACAAGTGATGACATATAAATAGTACAATTATGAATATAACACAGGGATTGGAAACTCTAAAGCTATCAGATATCACTCTTGTTCACGCCCAGTGATTGGTTGAGCAGTAAAATCAAAGGAACAGCAGGGGTGAATTTGCTTCAGGCTAGAAACAATGAATGTGCTAGGTGATAGTTTGAAGTTAGTTGTAATTGTACTGTTTGAAATCATTTTACATTTTCTACATATTCTATGTTAAATAAAGTTTCACTACTTTGCTAATATCAGTACCGAAGGAAACATCAACTTTTCCCCACCATTCTGAAATATTTATGTAATTTTATGATAGATAGTGACCAAGATAATGGCAATGAAAAGATCTCTTTTTCCACTATTAAGTTGATCTTGATTTCCGATTTTAAAGGATCAAACGGGTTAAATAACAATGAAATACTGAGTTAAAATTAGCACCAATGCATTTTTCAATATACTGAGAGTATATAAATGTAAATTTAACTTGGAAAAAGTGTGTAAAATGGTTTACAAAACAACATGGTGCAAAATCACAAATGCAATTTGAAAATTCAACTTTTATCTCTCGTTTTTCCAAAACGTTTTCTTAAATATCCAAATAAACAACACCAATGCATGGTTACGTATTATGCCAATAAAATATACCATTATTTGTTATGTTAATGATGAAATATCTCTCCATCTTATTATTTACAACGGGAATTGGGAATTTGCTTTTGTGACGATATTGTAAATTTAATCAAAACATATTTTATTCCATGTGGTTTTGTTTCTGTTTTTTCTCTCCATAATTTTAATCCTTTCTTTAACCTCTCTCTGTCGTACCTTCTTCCATACATTTGATTATTGTGCTTGTTCTCTGTCTTACATTTCTATATGCATTTGATTGATGCACTTGTTCTCTGTCTTACATTTCTATATGCATTTGATTGATGTACTTGCTCTCTGTTTTACCATTCTATATGCATTTGATTGATGTACTTGCTCTCTGTCTTACCATTCTATATGCATTTGATTGATGTACTTGCTCTCTGTCTTACCTTTCTATATGCATTTGATTGATGTACTTGCTCTCTGTCTTACATTTCTATATGCATTTGATTGATGTACTTGCTCTCTGTCTTACCTTTCTATATGCATTTGATTGATGTACTTGCTCTCTGTCTTACCTTTCTATATGCATTTGAATGATGTACTTGCTCTCTGTCTTACCTTTTTGTATGCATTTGATTGATGTACTTGCTCTCTGTCTTACATTTCAAGATGCATTTGATTATTGTGCTTGTTCTCTGTCTTACATTTCTATATGCATTTGATTGATGTACATGTTCTCTGTCTTACATTTCAATATGCATTTGATTTTTGTACTTGCTCTCTGTTTTACCTTTCTATATGCATTTGATTGATGTACTTGCTCTCTGTTTTACATTTCTATATGCATTTGATTATTGTGCTTTTTCTCTGTCTTACATTTCTATATGCATTTGATTGATATACTTGTTCTCTGTCTTTTGATTGATGTACTTGCTCTCTGTCTTACCATTCTGTATGCATTTGATTGATGTACTTGCTCTCTGTCTTACCATTCTATATGCATTTGATTGATGTACTTGCTCTGTCTTACCTTTCTATATGCATTTGATTGATGTACTTGCTCTCTGTTTTACATTTTCTATATGCATTTGATTGATGTACTTGCTCTCTGTCTTACATTTCTATATGCATTTGATTAATGTACTTGCTCTCTGTCTTACCTTTCTATATGCATTTGAATGATGTACTTGCTCTCTGTCTTATCTTTTTGTATGCATTTGATTGATGTACTTGCTCTCTGTCTTACATTTGTGCTTGTTCTCTGTCTTACATTTCTATATGAATTTGATTGATGTACTTGTTCTCTGTCTTACATTTATATATGCATTTGATTGATGTACTTGCTCTCTGTTTTACCTTTCTATATGCATTTGATTGATGTACTTGCTCTCTGTCTTACATTTCTATATGCATTTGATTATTGTGCTTGTTCTCTGTCTTACATTTCTCTATGCATTTGATTGATATACTTATTCTCTGTCTTACCTTTTTATATGCATTTTTGATTGATGTACTTGCTCTCTGTCTTACCTTTTTGTATGCATTTGATTGATGTACTTGCTCTCTGTCTTACATTTCAAGATGCATTTGATTATTGTGCTTGTTCTCTGTCTTACATTTCTATATGCATTTGATTGATGTACATGTTCTCTGTCTTACATTTCAATATGCATTTGATTGATGTACTTGCTCTCTGTTTTACCTTTCTATATGCATTTGATTGATGTACTTGCTCTGTCTTACATTTCTATATGCATTTGATTATTGTGCTTTTTCTCTGTCTTACATTTCTATATGCATTTGATTGATATACTTGTTCTCTGTCTTTTGATTGATGTACTTGCTCTCTGTCTTACCATTCTATATGCATTTGATTGATGTACTTGCTCTCTGTCTTACCATTCTATATGCATTTGATTGATGTACTTGCTCTGTCTTACCTTTCTATATGCAATTGATTGATGTACTTGCTCTCTGTTTTACATTTCTATATGCATTTGATTGATGTACTTGCTCTCTGTCTTACATTTCTATATGCATTTGATTAATGTACTTGCTCTCTGTCTTACCTTTCTATATGCATTTGAATGATGTACTTGCTCTCTGTCTTATCTTTGTGTATGCATTTGATTGATGTACTTGCTCTCTGTCTTACATTTCAAGATGTATTTGATTATTGTGCTTGTTCTCTGTCTTACATTTCTATATGAATTTGATTGATGTACTTGTTCTCTGTCTTACATTTATATATGCATTTGATTGATGTACTTGCTCTCTGTTTTACCTTTCTATATGCATTTGATTGATGTACTTGCTCTCTGTCTTACATTTCTATATGCATTTGATTATTGTGCTTGTTCTCTGTCTTACATTTCTATATGCATTTGATTATTGTGCTTGTTCTCTGTCTTACCTTTCTATATGCATTTGAATGATGTACTTGCTCTCTGTCTTACCTTTTTGTATGCATTTGATTGATGTACTTGTTCTAAGTCTTACATTTCCATATGCATTTGATTGATGTACTTGCTCTCTCTCTTACCTTTCTATATGTATTTGATTGATGTACTTGCTCTCTGTCTTACATTTCCATATGCATTTGATTGATGCACTTGTTCTCTGTCTTACTTTTCCATATGCATTTGATTGATGCACTTGTTCTCTGTCTTACATTTCTATATGCATTTGATTATTGTGCTTGTTCTCTGTCTTGCATTTCCATATGCATTTGATTGATGCACTTGTTCTCTGTCTTACCTTTCTAAATGCATTTGATTGATGCACTTGTTCTCTGTCTTACATTTCTAGATGCATTTGATTATTGTGCTTGTTCTCTGTCTTACATTTCTATATGCATTTGATTGATATACTTGTTCTCTGTCTTACCTTTTTATATGCATTTTTGATTGATGTACTTGCTCTCTGTCTAACCTTTTTGTATGCATTTGATTGATGTACTTGCTCTCTGTCTTACATTTCTATATGCATTTGATTATTGTGCTTGTTCTCTGTCTTACATTTCTATATGCATTTGATTGATGCACTTGTTCTCTGTCTTACCTTTCTATATCCATTTGATTGATGTACTTGCTTTCTGTCTTACATTTATATATGCATTTGATTGATGTACTTGCTCTCTGTCTTACCTTTCTATATGCATTTGAATGATGTACTTCCTCTCTGTCTTACGTTTTTTTATGCATTTGATTATTGTACTTACTCTCTGTCTTACCTTTCTATATGCATTTGATTGATGTGCTTGTTCTCTGTCCTACCTTTTTATATGCTCTTTTGATTGATGTGCTTGCTCATTGTCTTACCTTTCCCTGTACATTTGATTAATATGCTTGTTCTTTGTCTTACCTTTTTATATGCATTTGATTGATGTGCTTCCTCTCTGTCTTACCTTTCTATATTCATTTGATTAAATAATTATTTCATTAAGTTGAATATTGTTGTAAACAAACGGTTGAAGACAGAGCGACGTGACGTAAGTTACCAACTTTGGCCTAAGTCTCAGGGGTCAATGGACATGTGAGGGATTTAAAACCATTTGATTGAACATCAATCATTAAAGAACAAAAAATTATAGTTTTCATAAATGGGAAAATCTAAAGCAAAATTAAAAATTGATACAATAGAGGTAAACCTATAGAAACGGTATATGAGATTGTTGCTTACATCCAGACTTGGACGAAAGCTTGATAGAACAAGAAAAGAAGTTAGAGGAAAGTAGTTTTAGTTTTTCCAACAAATTCTGAAACTTTCTCATTGTAAAGATGAGTTTAAAGTATCTAAAACCAAGATAAAACATTTTATGTTATAGATCAGAAGTTTGGGGATTTTAATATTCTAGCGAAATTGAAACAATGCAGAATAATTTTTGTAAACGTATTCGAACGTGTCAATATATGCCTGTAATTCTTCTGCTCTTTGATAATATGTTAGATTTCCGTTGTGCATGACATATTCACGATGTATAAATTATTGCACTGGGTGTAATTCGGATGAATTGTAATAAATCAGTGCTATATATTTTAGCATATTGGACTCGAATATTGGTAAATAGAGATAGTTTGATTTTTAGAACTTATACTATGTATAAAAGAACCGCTGATAACGGTAACTCTTATAATGGGAAAAATTGGGCATTTAAAGTAAAATCTCTGTTAGATGATCGAGGATTTTCTTACGTATGAAACAATTAACTGGATATTGTGATTCCAGTCAGTGAAATAAGAGAATTTTGGATCAGTATTAGCAAAATAGGATATCCTCCGTGAGATCATCAAACAAGCTGGAGTAGTATTCTTTGTATAAAGAATATTTATCATTTGAATAGTACTTGGATGTGATAAATGTAGCTTGTTTTAAAATTGCACCAAGTAAATTTAGGGCACTATCGCATAATTTGAATATAGAAAGGAGCCCTTATACAAGAGTACCAAGGAACGAGTGGCTATGTAACAGGTGTAATATAAGAGCTGACGAAAACGAATATCATTTTTAGCTTGTTTGTCACGATATTATTGTTCATGGCCAAATATATAGAGGATATCTACGTTTTTTTAGTAGATATACGGAAATTTTTCACGAGTGAAGTGGAAACATTGTATTGTCTACTCCAAAAAGGTAGAGTTTCTTTCTATGATATATTTTTCAAGGCAAAAGCCGTCGATTTGCATGGGTTTTCTCCATTTTTTGTCAATGCGATTAACAGCTGCATTCCTACATCGATAAAAAGAAGTTCCTAAATTTTACAATAATTTTGGAACAGCGACGTTTTACAAACTTAGCTAATACATATCATATTTCAAATTGTGCATTTTGTCAAAATAATGAATGCATTCGTACGAAAATGAGGACATTTTTATTTTTGTTAAGACATTTCATGCGCGGATTGATACTGTTGGGGTGGGGTAACTATACATAACTGAGCGGTTGTATCTGACAGACTTCAGAGCGTTACATCTTTAAACAAGATTTTAATGAGTGTAAGTTTACTGTAAGGGTTTTCGTTCTTCATTTTGTTTATTTCTAACGTAAATGTGTGTGTGGCCTTGGTAAGCTTGCAGTCTAGCTCGGTAGCAGACGCTGTATCCAATTTTATATTGTCACTTAATTTCGGTTTGCAATCAACACTAGTCAACGGCTGATTTATCCATCGTTTCAAACATGATTGTGATGCGAGTTAAAATTGCTAGTTAAAAGTTGTATTGCTATATTTAATCACAATTTTTTTCTTCTAAACAATGTGTACCGTTTGTCATAGAGTATTGTAGGTATACAATACTGTATGAATGACACATAGCAACAGGTCATGTAAGTTCAGTCACTGACAGTTTCCATGATTCATGTAGAAAACTAATTATAAAAAAGTTAATACTTTAAGTCTACTATTTTTCGCTGTTTGGAGTTCGTTTTTAGACATTTATTGATGGCACCTCATTGATCGCATAAATGTACACTAGAGTGTCTACAGTTGACACATTTTAAGATCTGTACTGTCGGTATGTGGAGGAAGAGAGAAAAGAATGGAGAGAGAGAGAGAGAGAGAGAGAGAAGGAGCAGAAGAAAACGAAAATGAAATAGGCCTAAATATGGAAATACGGGTCTGAATAACACACATAAGGGCAGATATACTTAATTCCTAAATGGAAAAGAAAGTAGTTCCAAAAGTGATATCGCCACTGTGGCGATAAAAGTGGTATCGCCGCTGTGGCGATATCATTTTTCTCCCACTGATATATTTCAATATTTCACTATGAAATATATAATAAAAAAATATAAGAACAATTTAAAGCCAATGCAGATTCAAAAAGAATCTTAATTGCATTGTCTGAACTGTTATACTCTGCGCAACACAAAAGGTCAGAAAATAACTAGTTGTATACACGTAATTATGGGCATATTGCATTCTAAGACTAATATAATTAATTATAATTTGGTCTGTATATTTTATGTATATTTAATGGTAATTATTTTCACTAAATCAAATCAATATTATATTTAAAACCCTGTAGAATTATCGTTCTTATCCATTGTAGTAATACATGTTTGCATCCTCATGTCTGTAGCTATAAATTGTTTTTGCAGCTTAAAGCTAAATAAAGTGTAGGTTCTGTTTTTGTTCTATACCATGCTATGAAGGCCAAATAATGCAAATAGGGTTACATGGGAAGCTCCAAAAATATCATTTCCATTTTTGAATTTGGATACGTATGCTTTGCACAAGATGTTCGTGACATACAAAGATATTAAGATTCTACCATAACTGGAGAAATGAAATTTAGTTAGCATCAAAATTAGAGTATTAGCATCAATTATAAAGTTTATTGGACACTAATATACCTCTCTTTTGACATACCATATAATCTTTGGCAAAATTTAAATGTTCGAATCATGAATTAATGATTAAGACAGGAAAGGAAAAGAAACTTTGCAAACAGCTTGTGGCATTGTTTCCTCGATATGCTAAAAACTACTTTATAAATATGTCAGTATGTGCTGCCTAAAATTATGAAATTTTGGATATATTTTACAATATTAAAAGTTAAATAATTTCCTGAATTTCTTTCCTTTTTATGCAAAAACTAAGGCACAGAATGTGAATAAGGTGCTGTATGGAAATGCCTCAAATTCTGTTCATATTAAATGAGATAATATTTAGAGCTAATTTTGTCTTGACAAACACGAACAGTTGTCCTGAAATTAAGTGAGTGGTAAATTATTTATTTTAAACTTAGAACTCTAAAGATATTTATGGCTACAAAAAGATTAAAAAAGAAGCATGTACATTTTAAAAGCTTGGCCAATCACTTCTTTTTAAAACACTGTGTACAGATAGCGTACTTTTATAGCATTAATCTAGGCTAATTACTTTTGGCACATGTTAGAGTATCAGATGGTACGTTGTCGACGGATCAAAACCTTCAGATGAAGTTATAGTTAAACGTATTTACAAAAACGAAGGGAAAATGTATAATCCCCCCCCCCCCTCGGAAAAATTGCAAGCGCCTAATTTTCTTTTAGATAGAATGGCTGATATACTAATCGGTGGTAGCAGAGATGAGAAAATGTTTCTAAAAGCGCGAGAGCTAGATGGTGCGATGAAAATATTATTGACTTTTAAATAGGCTTTAAATGAGGTGTATCAGACATATTAGTATGCAACTTAATTGATGAGTTTTGCACTTTTCAACATATGCTATTTGAACATTGTTTTGTTTTGTTGTTTGTTTGTTTTTTCTACAGTACAAAGTAGCATTGTCTCCAAAAGAGCATCAGCACCGTGATGGAAACTCTGTATATTTAACAGATTGGATAAATGTAAATGTATGCTTTATACTTTGATGTGCGTGATACTGCCTGCAGGAATGAGCGGGATGAGTTTGATATATACATTGATGTGCACGATGCTATCTCCAGGAATGAGCGGGATGAGTTTTCATTACACAGAGTTTATGGTGTGAATTTTGAAATGGTTTGTTTATGTTGCGACCATGAAGGAAACTGTATCATGTAAGACCCTATTGTTTTAATATGAACACGAAAATTGTTATACATTAAATAACTTTTGATGCAAAGTAATCACATTTTTAAGATGGAAGATAAATATTCGTTATTTGTAAAGAGGTCCGTGCACAAGAACTTTACAGTATATCAGACAATCAATATTTATCATCGATGTGTATGTAATAGAATGAACCTGCAGCACATTGTAATCCTATCAGCTTTGTATTTGTGTAACAAAGATTTAGCGTATTGGTTATCAAGATTGAATCTAAGGCATTGGTCAAAAGCTCACTCTCTTTCCTATAAAAAGAATGTGTTATTAATTAATGAAATAATACTTCAAAAGATAATCTGAGAAGTAGAATCCACATGAAATGATGCACTTACATTCTTAGCAATTATTAATTACTGATGCATGTCAACAGCCCTGCGTTAGAGTATATGTGTTAACTTTGTAGCCTTCTTTCGTTATAAAAACATTGTTTGCATGTATGTTTAATATAATTATGCCAAACATATTTACCTTGTTTTCATTTTCCCTGAGGAAAATAGAAATTGATTTTGCTAAAGGATATTTAATCGATGATTACGCTTTTCTTCAAACATTATTTGGTAAAATAATATTTATTTTTACTCTTCAAGGTCTCATCTGAGAATCTGTATTTCCTTGTAGTAAACATGAATAAGGTTTGCGAGAAGACGTGTTGTGCCGATTGTGGGCGTAACTTTTTGTTTTATACATGGTTATGTTATTTACCGTATCACAACAAAAAAAAGAAAGAAATCAAGAATAACGAATCACGCAATTATTGAATGTATAACCGATCATAATGTGCGATTATTGAACCATTATCAGGAAACGCAAATTCCAGGCTTTATTTCCGGCAAGGTGGGGGAAGACGTTGATTAAAAAAAAAAAACAAAAGAAAAGGCTATTTTTTTGCGATGATCTTATGCAATTGCAGGAGTCCTTGCACACATTATGCTCTTACTGATGAAACATAAACGTGATAATTTGAAGTAACTTACTGCCGTCTTTTCCCTCTAGACAACACGAATAGGGCAGACTATATTTTCCTTCCAGGTATTTAATGAATTTCTAATATCTCTTGAAATGCTTGCTCTGGAACGTGGTCTTTTGTTCGTACTCATGTTTTGGATAACTTGATATTTCAGATAGCTTCTTCATAATCTGCACATACTCAAGGCAAAAGTGATCAAAACCTTGCACTAACATAAAGTTTTGGTGCATAATTTTAACAATGACATAAACATGTTCAATGTCTTTGTGATTTTGCTAGATATGAAGGATATAGATAAATCATAATTGATACATTACCTTTACTTGAAGATTTACATCACATGACATTTAAACTAATGTCTAAATCTGAGTCGTTGTGCTTTAAATCACTTGAACCTACATAGTGAACTCTATTCTAAAGATCCATTTATCTGCAGTCGTAGGTTTAAAAAACAACAAAACAAACAAACCCTATTTTCATACAAACCTTTTTCACTTATAGGTGTTAATTAAAGTGGGTTGTTAGCTGGTTACATAACGTTAAAAGACTTCGATACACTATATCCAAATCAACACATTGTCTGAGGCGATGCAAGACTTATGTCCTTTTGCAATGGGTCAGAATTCATTGGTGAAAACAGTGCATTACTCTCAATGTGGCGTTGATTCAAATGCGCAAGAAAAAATTAGAAACACACAAAATATGCAAGAATTTGATTCCATCTGATATTTGAATAGAAACTTTTACAAAACATGTATAACATTCCGCTTATTTTAGGGTGTATTCGCCGAAATCGCGTCTGAACGTAGATCATTTTTCCCCTGGTGACCTCTGGCCAATTGTCAAGGTGCGTAACATTTACGTCTCCTCTGGGAATGTGTAGATTGGTCAATAGTTTTCAGTGTTTAGGTTTCAGTATTATTTCAGACTTTGAAGTATGTCAAATTTTGCTGTATCGGTTCCCCACCTACCCACCGACCCCCAACCCACCCTCCCTGTCTTTTGAAATCACTGCCCATTAATCAATCCAATTATTATAGGCAACCCTGGTCACTAAAAGTGATATGATTTACGCGTACATCTATAAATAATGTATGCATGTGAGTAATCTATTCAAATCAATCAGCCTGCAAGTTTATTCTTTTTTTCGCTTTGTTTAAACTACTGTTCATGCTGCTCCGTATCAGTTATGGTTGTAGGGCAGTCGAATTCAATGCTTTTTTGGTTTTCCATTGACTTAAATGGTGTACATTTGAATTGTCAAATACAAATATGCATCTGTTAAAACAAAGACGGAAATCATAACTCTCTGTTGTAAGGTTCAAATTTAAGAAACTATTTCTCCAAAACAGTAGCGTACTAACAATAAATGGTGCTCGGGGCGACGATGATGGTCCAAAGGTCCAGAATACGAGTCCCGAATTTATCAACTGTTTTGGAGCCCCAGGATCTCTCCCGTTAGTACGCTACAGCTCCAAAATACTACGAATTGGTTTACAGTCTGTCACTCTTCTTACTTAGCACATTTTCATCATAATTAGTTATGCAGCGGCAAACGAACACAAAGTCGACTGCTACCTTTATCCCAACTACGGTTTAGTGAACAGCAAGCATCAATATATGATATATCTTAAAACCATCCATGAGATACTAGGATGTGCCATATGAAATACTTTATATTGAACATGAACCATTTCGATACCGGTTTAACTGCATTCATTGAGCTATCAATGCAATGCATGGTTACGCTGACTGGTAATATCGATGAGTGATGCCGTAGATAAACACATCCTGGAGCGATTAACAGAGGTCCCTCGCGTTTACCAATCGCATCGTTAATAAACGTCAAGTTACGGAAGGTGCCAGACAAGAACATTTATCTTAATTTAGATTGCGATAAAAGAGCAATTTCAATTTGTCATTCATAATCTTAGTTCCAGCCAAATTTGATGTCTTCATAAATAAGTAAATGTTTGTTGGTGTGATTGTAAATAAGCGCGCAGTAATTATGTAACGCCAGAGCTGTCTTTTGATGCAAATTTTAATTACGTGATGTACAAAACCATATAATTACTTTGTTTATTTTTATCTAAAGACAGCTCTGGCGTTCCATACAAGTTCTCAAAGAACACAGAAATTGATGGACCATGTATAGACATATGTCAGCATGAAGACTTTTTGGAAAGTTTAGGCCTCAGCACGAGTTCGTGAGACATCTGACAGAATCGTTAAAAATAAAGAAGAAAAAGCATAGATCAGAAACCTGATGAAAAAAATATACATCTGTTCGATACAGAGCAAAGCAACATGTACGTTATTGATTACTGGTATGGAGTATTCTTACTAAAATCAAAAGAAAAATATATCAGAACGCTTGTTCCGATTGGGAAGTCTTGACAATTTTCAGGTAGTGATGCTTTACCAAATCGTATCAAACATACACAAAGTATGCAGAAAATGTAAAGAAGACAATCTAACGTTATTGACTCATTTCTTAAAAATTTGGATATGTGTAATGCTTATTTTTGATTATTCTTCAAAATATGTTCTCTGTATCAGATACATCATGAGACAAAAATACTGTATAAATGATAATTTTGCAGCTTTTAGTTTTTTCTGGTAAGCTGTATTTTAATACTAAGGATGTTAATTGTTTTGGTTAATAAGCAGACCTGCTTTAATAATACAACAATTCTTACAAGTGCACTGGATCACGCAAGGAATCGCACGTGTCAGGGATTGATTAAGATAAATGCAACAACAGTGGCGGCGAGTGGGTTCGAGGCGCACAGGGGCAATGTTCTTTAGTGGCGCCCGTACTTTGCCACAGAGAACAGTTTTTATGTTAGTTGCCAACCTCTCTCCTCCCCCCCCCCCACTCCTTAAAATAAATTTGATGAAGAATTCCCCTCGTTACACTAAGGTTAAGGTAAATACTATGAAAATTTCAGCTGCAAAAAAAGCGTCCGACTGCGCCCCCTTAGCCTGGCGCCCGGGGGTAATGCCCCCTCTCGCCCCACCCCCTCGCGCCGTCACTGACAAACTGACAACGAACAGTGCAAAACTAGTTTTTAACTTGCCTAAGCGCTTTCATTGAGTCTTTGTCAAAGGCAATTACAAAACAGAGACAAATAAGACAAACAATAAACACAAAAGAAAGATTTGAATTTACAAAAGTTTATATGTCTAATGGAAGTATTGTTTTAGATGTCGCGCCTAATTGGTTTGAACAACAATTATAAAAATGCAACCTAATATATATATATATATATATATATATATATATATATATATATATATATATATATATATATATAGAGAGAGAGAGAGAGAGAGAGAGAGAGAGAGAGAGAGAGAGAGTAATTTTAATTTTTCCCATCGTATTCCGAGATCAAAAATAGCAAAGATTATACTAATGCAAAACTGACCTGTTATGAGGTATAGAGATTATGCTTGGCTGCCATTATTTGCTCATAAACTCTTAGAGACGAATAAATAAGAATGATACATTTGCAAATAAATGGAAAATTATAGTAGTTTTTGCAAGTTAAAACGGCTACATACTGTCTGTTGAACAATGTACCGCATACACTGACATTAATTGGACGAATTACAATAACTTAAAGTACAATAGTGGTGAAACAATGGTACCATCCAAGATGAAAGTAAACTGACACTAAGTTTTAAAAGGTATTATTGAAAATGTATGCATAGATTCTGCAGAATTTAAATAATTTGTTTATACTTATCCATCTTAGCCTCATATATTTGAAATATTTCTTTATTTAGTTTTCGAGTGTTCTTACTTGCATTTAATTTATGTCTAGGAATTCAAATCTCTCCGTCAAAGTTTTAATTACTATTCTGGCATCCTATTTTGGAAAAAAAGCAAATATCACTCTGCATTTAGGACACGGTCAAATTATTGCTCTTTGATATTAACACCGACCTCTAACCTCATCGTCCTATTAACATAATATCACTGATGTAATTTTTTACACCCAATAAAGCAAACAAAAATATTGTAAATATGATTATATCATGTTAAGATTCCCCTAAACTCAGGAAAGATACATATGCTCCTTAAGCAACAGTGGTGAATATAATTTCTTTAGTTTTTCTGTTTCATTAGATGACCAGAGCCTTACGAAATGTTCCACATATTGACATTGTTATCTCTTTATCTATATCTTATAAAAGCGTTTTGTTGATTAGTTGCTAGAAATTAGAAACTTTCAACGCTTTGGTTCAAAAATGTTTTCTTCGTGTCTGTGATCGAGAACCAACACTAAAATGCGCTTTTCTCCAGTCGAACCAACACTAAAATGCGCTTTTCTCCAGTCGAACCAAAACTAAAATGCGAAAAGCTTGGTGTCAGTGATAGAGAACTAGGTGTTATTTTTTCATGAGGAATAACAAGTACACCTGTATGGTTCCTTTTCACGAGTGACTAAAACAAACTAAGAGAATATCTGGAAAATTGCAACTAGGCTGAATTAAACTTGGTTCATTTTATAGAGTTACTTAATACATACATTTATTAAAGTACACAATGTTTAAAGTACGCATATTCGTTTGTAACGTTAAAGTTCTATACGTCTGTAATGTAACCTTATTTCATAATTCTATATTACATTGGATTTATACATTTATTTGAAGAGACTACTTGGATATTTTTGCGTGAACTGCATCATTATATATATATATATATATATATATATATATATATATATATATATATATATATATATATATATATATATAACGCAAAGGAGCGGTACGGGAACGTATAGGGTTTTCTATCACTTCGGGCAAGGCAAGCCCTTCTTCAGGGTAAAAAGGGGAACAAGAACAAGGACAAACAGACACTTAACACAAAGTCCAGAAGAAAAAACAATATACATTATGAGATTTGCAAGAGAACTATCTAACGAAGAACTAGTAAAAGAGTGTAGGAAAAAAACTTCACAAAGAATGCACTCCACTTCTACATCTACCAGGGATAATCTTATTTTCAAAATGTAAATGAAAACACGCACAAATATGAATATAATGATACTGACTAGCGAGTACTAAAGACAAGCGTGACATGGCGAATAACAAATGATAAACGCCCACATTGTGACTAAGTAAAATGTCTATTTCGAGAATTTTATCCCAGGTAAGATTTTCTTTATAGAAAAAAACTAGGACAGCAAACTGTTCTAATAGGTATGGAAAGAAGAAAAAGTTTGAAAAGCCTGAATAATAATAATAATAATAATAATAATAATAATAATAATAATAATAATAATAATAATAATAATAAAGTATGAGCAGGATGAAGGTCATGAAACACTAATTAAAAGGAAATGAGACAAAAAAGGAAAAGTACAATGTGGTGATTATGTATACGTTATTTAATTGGCAGGATGAAAATGATATACTCTGTCATCAGTTAAAACTACTTGTTGCTGATTATATATGAAAATCTGCTAATCTGTTGTTTGTTTTTGTTTTGGGTTTTTTTTACTTTTAAACGCTTCGTAAAAGTAGAATACAGATGTTAAGCTTCAATATTTGAATCTTTTCTTATGTAAATTTTAAAGATTCTAACATAAAAATGTATTCAAATGCCGACAAAAGTTAAAAACATAACTGTCATGGGCGTCCGCAGTAATTTTTTTTTTTTTTTTTTTTTTTTTTTGGGGGGGGGAGCCAAAATCTCAGGGACGAGCCTTCAAAGTGATGCCAATAGGGTCGTGGGGAGAGGGGAAGAGGCAAGCTCCTACAGTCGGATTTGGGTGGTGGGTGGTTTAATATTTTGGGGGGTGTTTAAATCTTGCAGATATATATATATATATATATATATATATATATATATATATATATATATATATATATATATATATATATATATATGTATATATATATATATATATATATATATATATATATATATATATATATATATATATATATATATATATATACTGCACAATGGATTTTAAAATAATCCCCCCCCTGCCCATGCCCCCCCCCCCCATGCGGACGCCAAGATAACTATATGTATCAAGGTTTTATCTTACGCTAATGCAAAAAATTGCGTTTTGGTGTGAAAGATCCATCGTAGCACATCTGAAAAAAGCCTTATTAAATCTACAAATATTTTTCGTTTTTTATTGCTAACAAGACAATAAAAAAGTGTATATATATTCATTCATTTCTTAAGGTGATATGTGACACATCAACAGCTACTTTTTAAACCAAGAGTTGGTTGATTCAGTGTATAACGCTTAAGAATCAGAGTCCACAAATTGGTCAATTGATCAATAAGTACGCTTTCATATTTAAATTTTCCTGTTTCTCATTAAAGTACATTTAAGAGGCTCAGTATTACCGCATAAACTTTGTGATTGTGCAGTTAGATAATGAACTCTTTCCATATAGTTTAATATGCTCGTAGCTCTCGCAAACCACTCCGCCTTTTAAATCTTCCTCTACATTTTCTCTCGCAAACTAATGGTTTTGTGAAATTGCAATTTGGAGTGGGTATATATATTTCACGTAGCACGATGCTATCCTTTATTTGCCCATTCAAGTTCTATTTTATCTTTGGCTTTTGTAAATGGAAAAAAATATACCTATTTAATGATCATTTTTATTTCCTTTTTCTGAAGCCATACATAACTCATACATCTTACTGTTTCAGATTGTTCATTTTTAAACAATAATTTGTATCATGACGACGTTTCTCTTCCATTATGTGGATAGTTAATCAGACCTATAATTCCTTCTTATTGCTTTTCCAGAGTTAGAGTGGTATCTTCATAGCGGAACAGCTATAAGATGGTGGTAATTCTCTTCGATTAAACGATAATGACTCGATATTCATCCCCAGCACGCATCCTTTTCGTCGTGAATCATACCAAAAAGTTATGGTTTGACGCCTCAGTGGCAAACTGTACTTGAACCGTCGTCATAAGGTCAAAACTACAGAGGCATCAATGATCTGCTATCTTTTATCCTAAGCCGAAAATGGACATTTCTGTTTTTCTGTCGCCCGAGACTGCAACAGCAAATCTCCTTAACCTTATCTGCAATAAATTTTAAAAAGGTATAAATGACCCGGAACCTAATTTACTGGTTTCACATTAATTAATCCCTGGTAGAAGATGCCGTTTTCAGGAATCTATTGCTATTGAGACATCAATAATAATAATAATAATAATAATAATAATAATAATAACAATAAAAACAACAACAGTAGCAGCAACAACAATAACAATAATAATAATAATAATAATAATAATAATTATTATTATTATTATTATTATTATTATTATTATTATTAGCCAAAGAAAGGAGTACAGGGGGAAAACCAAGAATCAATATATATATCCAATCAAATGATAAGTAATTTATGAATTTAATTTGTTTTATGTATGTATGCAGTGTGCTATTTTCCTGTGTTCAGTTGGAACGGGTTAACCTCTGTCGCATTGGAAACATTGAAAGAAATACTTGCCAAGAAAAAATCTTACATTTTAAAAAAAAATGGCCAAAGTAAGAGATAAAATTATATGGGTGGTTGTCAAATAGAGAAATACAATTCTGACGTACATTTTCCCCCAAATAAAACAAAAGAATAAAAAAAAATTATGTTGCTTACTATGCAATTAGCTTTTGAAACGCCAGTCTTTGACATGCGATGGGTAGGCTTTTCCTTAACCGTCAGTACTATCCTAATTTTATGAATTAAGTATGTATTAACTGTTCGCAATTTTTACATACCAGCGAACCATTGCAATTTTGCCAAGATTCTCCCGTTACGTCATCGCCGCTTCGTTGCTGCTTGATTAATGAAAGCATGACACAGCATTGCAACCGGAATTAAAAGAAAACGGTATGAGGATGAATTTGCAACTTGGAGATCAGTGATGACATTGATATTGCTTAATAAATCAAACCCACAGATCGTATTGATTCGTGAGGAATTTGTCTGTGTGGAGAGCAAAATAAAAGAAAACCGAAAAAAAAGACAAAAAAAAAAAAAAAAACAGAAGAAGAAATAATCGGTAAATTAAATTTTAAATGCAGTAATATTGTAAAGATTTAACAGAAAGTCAACACAACTTACTTTATATAGGACTTTAATTTAATTCACTTATTAATTTAATTATTGAATCTTTCTTATAACTGAAAAGTAATATTAAATGTTTTGAATATAGGCTTTCTTAACTTAATGCTAAACGTCAAAATTATTAAGTTAAATATATATTCCTGAATATATTTGTCGGGTAACCAACGTTTCATCCAAAATATTGCAACCCATACTCAATAGCATATGCAAGCTTGCTCTTATTTACAGTTATGTTGTATTTTATCCAAACCTGTAGAGGAGATTTCATAAGGGAGAAATATGCTTTTGTGAATAAAAAAGTTCTGATCAAAATACTTCAATCGCGAAAAAAATCATGATAACGAATGCCTCAGGATGTTCACATATGACAATTGTTTAGCAGACCCACTTTATAAGAGTCATTATTGATAGATGTTATTAATACCTTTTTAAAAAATTTCTGTCAGTACCAAGATTTGACAATCTTTTTTCCTCAATACCATTTCTCATAGTTCTTAATCGCTGCACTTCTATGAACATATTCCTTTTTGTTCTTAGCCATTTAGAACGCAAATACATACATAATTCGAAGAAACTGCAATGACAACTGATCGAGAAGGAATTTTACATCAAAAGAGACGGAATACGTCGAATAATTGAAATGCATCTAATTCAAACTCAAGGACACGGAAATTAAAGACAATTGATGAAATGTTCAAAGCTTTGGTAACCGTGTTCATGCACATTTCGGCGGTTCAAGGGTCATAACTTCAAACTTTCGTTTTAACGAACTTTGTCAGTTATAAGGACCATTAACATGGACTACTTGAATGATCAAAAGTACCGCGAAATGATGATAGATTAAGTGATAGAAATACCGAGCTGCTTTAAGCTTTGCTTTCATCACTTAAATGAATAACATGCCGGGGAAGAATCAACATTTTATACTGCACATTCGGTACAATTATATCCAGCATCTGTTAAAACAGAACCAGATTGGCATTTCTCAGCGATGTCCTTTAAATAACTGTTTATTGTGGTCCTTAATCACAGAACAAATGATAGGTATTACATGTACTAGTATTGATAATATCATAGTAATACTAGTATTTTTGGATGATGTTATTTTTGGTTGAATCTAGATCTAATATTTCACTAAAGCTATCAAACGTTTTCTTAAGGTTAAGATCTTATATAATAAGTTGTTTCTCATCTGAGTCATTTATAGAATGTACATTTTCATCGGAACCATATAGCCAGTATTGTGCTGACGTGTTGTTAAACCCCGCACATGCATTTTCCTATTGAGGCATAGTTGTTAAACCATCACCAGGTACACATGAACAAATCATAAATGTAAAAACATCACCAGGTACACAGGTACACATGAACAAATCATAAATGTAAAAACATCAGCAGGTACACATGAACAAGCCATATATGTAAAAACATCACCAGATTCGCATGGACAAGTCTTAATTGTTACAAATCCCCAGATACATGTGGACAAGTCATAAGTGTAAAACCCTAACGAGATACACATGGACAAGTAATAATTGTAAAACCACCATATATATATAAGGACAAGTCAGAAATGTAAAAATATCACTAGATAAACATGAACAAGTCACAATTGTAAAACCATCACCAGATTCACATCGACAAGTCTTAATTGTTAAACATCACCAGCTACAAGTGGTCAAGTCATAATTGTAAACCCATCACCAGATACACATGGACAAGTAATACTTTTAAAACCACCACCAGATTCACATGGACAAGTCATACATGTAAAACCATCACCAGATACAAATGGACAAGATCAAGATAGCACATTTAAAAGTTCTGAGTCAACACATAGTTTATTTTTAAGATTTCCTCAAAGTTGTGATAGTGAAATATAATGGACACCGTCAACATACCTTAGATGTTTAAAGTATAAATATTCATTAAATATCCTTTCTTAAATGCTTGAGATTCCAGTTTAATCGAAAGTAAGGTGCCAAAAAAAAAAAAAACGTTTTAAGGATGCTGATGCAGAAAATATTTATTTCGCCGACAAAATGTTCTATGATTTGATTTTGTTCACGATTTTTTAATTGCGCCTTTTTTCAGTCGACGGTGCACTGTCGTGTTAATAACAATAAAATATTATTTTTAACGTTAGGTTTTAATTTTGAACATGATGTTTGAATTTGAAATTATCCTTTCCATCACCGTCGTCGTCGTCATAATCATCGTCATCATCATTATCATTGTTATTATTAATACTCAACGCAAAATTAAGATTTATATTTCCATCTAAATATGCCAAATGAAAAAAGATATATTTGGAACTATACATTGTTTAATATTAGAGAGTGTAAAGGGGTCTTATGCAAATGTTAACTTCAATCCTTCTGATGGACATATATTGGTGCTCCGCACTCCCCAAACCAAGGTCAGTGATAATATGTGATACATTGGCAACATGCGATCGTATGTATCAAGAGTTTTTCGAAAAGACTAAATCTCTACTTTCCGAAACTGATGTATATGAATCCACGATAAGACTGTTTCTTCTGTCCTTTTATTCTTTTTAACCGCTGACTATTGAAACCATCTGAGATATTCTTGATAAACACCAATGTATCAAAACAATGTATCGAAACACTGATGTATCAAATTTTTGGAAACAAAAATCTTCTCTTACATATTCGAGTTAACAGGTTCACAAGATACCTATTAAGTGCAGCATAAAATTATTCATAATGGTCTTTGACATGGAACCTTATATCTTTGAACTTTATTATCTCAGACACTGTCAGGATACATCAACATGATAAGTTTGGTTAAATCTATAATTACTACCTTTTGGGAAAAGCAAAATAAACAAAACAAGACGTTATTTAACTTGGTATTCTTTAAATATATCTATAAACTGTGTTTGATCAAAATCTATTCATACTTCTTTGTATTAATATGTTTGCGAGCCAATACAGATAAAACCCTGAGTCAAGAACTTTGACTTTAAGATCAATGTCAGAGTGCTAACTTACAATTCGTTTATTTGTAACACAACTAAATACAAAGTGTGGTCAAAATTCATTTGAATACGTACAAGTTACTCAAGTTACAAAATTAAATGAACGACTTAACTTTACTCCAAGGTCAATTAGGTCTGGTTTTGAAACTCCTTCACAAAAGTGCGGATATGCTGGAGGTAAAATCTATACCATTTTCAATCATTCATGCAAAAGGATATACCCACTATGGTACCAAGTTGGAGTTCACATGATAGCCCATTTTCATTCAGAACCAGTTACATAATGCTATAGTGTGTTCTGAACATCCCTTGTCGATACGACCATCCATTCAAGAGAAGTGGCAGTATAAATATTTTCAATATATCAGTCAAGGTAGCCATTTTGGAGCTTGGGTCATCATCATTTTACTATACGAAACAACATATATTGTGCAAAAAAAGAGGTTTTTATTACAAGCAACAACGAAAACAAGTCGTTATGGTCATCCAATCAAGAGAAGTAGTTATAAAGAGATTTTGCACATTTTGTCTTTAAGAGCGGTAATTATAAGATTTTCAGGATGGCCACCGGCACAGCAATCGTGTTCGAGGTTTGATCAACACAATTTTCATTTAGAACCAACTAGATATCATAATAAGTCTCTTAGCGAAATACCCATTTAGAACCAACTAGATATCATAATAAGTCTGTTAGCGAAATACCCATTTAGAACAAACTAGATATCATAATAAGTCTGTTAGCGAAATACCCATTTCGTTATGGACATCAGTTAAAGAGTAGTAGTAACCAACCAGATTTTCAAGATGGCCGCCACGACCATGACGGATGTCAAATCGGCAGCATTTTAATTTAGCACCAAATCAAATCGACATTGTAAGAAGTCTTTTGGTGAAAACCCCATGTAGATAAGACCATCCGTTGAGGGGTAGCGATTTGACCAGTAGAGCTAAAAGTTAACATCAATGTGATTTTTCAATGAAAATAAAAAGAAAAAATAAATTTCGTAAGGAAATTTTAACTTGTTAACAAAATGCTATCTCCTTAAATCTACAATTAAATTTTCAAAGCATTTTCAACATTCTTAGACAGGAAACAACTTTTGTACACAGAGTATTAATGACAATAGATCGTCAGTTCCTTTCGAAATAAAAGAGTGCATGCGACTGAAGATAAATTTCCGACTCAATCAAAAACTATATATTCGAAAGGTTCCATTGTTATTTTTCAATGTACAGATATCCTATCATGCGAATTGAACTTCGGGAATGAAATATTGATTTAGCATTTATGCTTGTTACTTACATTCCACATACATTGTCGTCTTTGGTTTTACTTTCTTGCCGAGAAACGATTTACAGAACTCCACAAATCCCAAAATGTAAGTTTTATAATAAGATGTATGTAGAGTTCAATGATTTTGAGCTGCAATGAAGTACACAGACATCATCACTTAACTAAGGACATTCTTTTGATCTGAAATAAGCTACATTTCTTGTACGTGTTAATAGTACTGTCCACGCCACAGCTTGGAAGGGTCAATTCACCTGGATATAGCATGTATATACCTGTACCTGTCAAGTTTTAAGCATTTTGTTGGGTTTAACATAGTTATCTTAAACTTCCGTATGTGTAATGGTTTTCACGCGTTCTTTAATTACATTTGGGTAGAATGTTGACAGACGACATCTCCTCGCCAACAAAGACGCATATATGAATTCGATGCACTGGAGCCGATAGAGGGAGACAGAGAGATAAGAAGAAAGGATTGGCATCTAGCGGAACTTTAATCTACATTGAATGATTGAGCTGATCTGTCAGACAAATATCAGTTGTTTAGGATATCACAGAGTGACAAAACACATAAACAATGATACATAAAGCACGCAAGTCATCTTAGGAGCCTTTGTCAAAGAAAGCTAAACAAAATATACACACAAATAAATGAAATGAAAAGCTCTAATAGTTATTTCGTTCAATGATGGATTTAGAGGAGGATCTAGTGAATTTGGTCGAACCCTGGAACGTCCGTCTATTCAGTCCAAATAGTACAGTTTTCCCAGAAAAAAATATAGAGATATGACCATTTTATGGAAAACCGGCCATCCACTTCTCAAAATCTAACCTCAGTAGAAACAATATTATATAAGTCACTGCTCGTGATATTTTATTTCTCTGTTTTTTATATTGTCCTTGTAGACATTAATAGTCTTATTATGGTGGATAAGATTAAACAAAACCCTTTCTCCTATAAAATGCTGAAATAAAACCAATCTTTCACTTTTTTCTTAAAAATTCCATTGCTGCATATACATGCAGAAAATGTTACCAGTTTTTGACGCAATCTTTTCTGTAGGCTACTTGTAGATCACACCATTGTATAAATGCGTAATTTCAAGTCGCGCACAGTCTTCCTACATGTCGCGTCAAATATTTGTCTGAGCGACGCAGAAACACAAAACCTCTCATTGTTTACCCTCAAAGCACAAAACATTAGAACAGTTCCAAGATTTATTTACTATTATAAATGTAATAAAGGTCTTACCAGTTTGCTTTTATATAAATAGTATGACAACATTTTATAGAGTTCCGCATAAAACATAATTTTCTGATGAAGATTATAATTTTCAACCTGTATTATGTACAGATTATGTATTGTAATTCATTTCTAAATAAAGTATGTTTATTTTTTTTAGCTGGAACTACCTGATTTTATAACACCCTGCGAATAAAAATTTAAGATGGCTTAAATTGTGAACGGAAACAGATAAGAGATATGTAATTTGTGCAAATTAAGTAAATGCTTCTTTCTTTTAATTCTATTATACAATTGTAGCCACCCTTTAGTTTTACCTTGCATCGCCCATCTCCCTATCAGTAATGTATCAGAATGTCTTGAAATCTCATCGAAAAGCCGTTGAAGCAGATATGAGATTTTTATAATTATAAATGAAACCCTTTGAAATGTTCACCACATTCTTACAAAATATGAAAGACATCAAAGGTGCGAATAGTTATTCCCCCAGATCTGATGGGGATGTAGCCAATACTTTATTCCGCGTTTCAATCCCCATCATTGTAACGTGCTGGTATTACAAGTATATCATCACCACTGCTTCGCTTCAAACAAAACAGCGCAACACTTGACTCTTTCGGAAGCTTGTTACGCAGGGTTTCATAAAAACAGCAGTAAAACTGTATATGAAGGACACCCAAAGGACAGCATAATTTTATGTTGTCTTTGTTGATCGAGTTCTTTAATATGGAGACAGAATAAAAAGATTAAATTAAGGCAAGGGTTTCATGGATGTTGCCCTGACTGGGATGTGTCCTTTTCTCTAATCTTGAAGAGATTTTGAGAGTTTAGTTGGAGGATAATGTTTTTGTTTTTGATTATTGGGGATAATCGAGAAATACCTTTCTATGGCAGTTGTTAAAGGCTGTTTTAGACGTATCACTCATTTTCTTAACTTATCAATTTTGAACTATGTGTTATTTTTTTAAATTAGTTCAATATATATTAGATTAATGTGAATAATTTTATTCATTAGGATATCTTCACCGATGACTGCAACATATGCCTTTATACTTTCTTTAGGATATATCCACCACAGAATAAATTAATGTGTGCTGATTTGCTCTTGTTCTCTTAGAGATTTTATTCTCTTAGTAAATTTGTTGGTTTACCTTAAAATTCAGTTTAAATGTTTCTTCCAACGTGTTTTCATCATGTATTAATATGACGAAATATCAAGAAATCTTTATTAAGTTACGTGTGCTTTTGTTTTTATTTAGAAGCCGCTACACGACACATCAGTAAGTTTCATACTGCTCCCAGTATTAAATTCACGTAAGCAAGAACAATAACAGCTGTTTTCATAAGAAATATAGGAATGCGGCAATTTAATAACACTTATATTGCGTACTACTGTATAATTATGCCACTGTGACAATCTGATTTGTCTGTGAGAAAATAAGGGGCGTGACACATAATATAGTCTGTAGAATTATGAAGATTCCTCTGCTCTTATATTAACTGCGTACAGTTTGGAGAGAGAAAAAAAATAGCTTTTGAATTTGTTTGGTATTGGAGACCAGCAAGCGGATATGAAATATAAAAACTAAATTATATACTTTATACCGTATTATTCTTTTATGTTTCTTTCTTCATAAGCTTTCCGCCACATTTAGTTATATTTTATATTTGTCCAAAATGCTTATTGCAGTAAAATTATACTCAGTGCCAAGGTATTACACAAAATGAAAAGCACCAAAAAAAAAAAAAATATATAAAAATTTTAAAAAAAATCAAAATGCTGCGCTTCACTCTGGTATTTAATTTTTAAAAAAAATTATATTATTTTTGTTTTATTATGCAAGATCCTTTTATTTTATGCTGTGTCATTATGTGTGCTTTTCAACAGACAGTCCAGCTTTTGTCCTCCATTGGGGAGGGAGAGTCTTAATTAGGTATATTTAAGTTAATTGTACCCGTACTCTTTAATAAATTGTTTAAAAGTTGATTTTGTAATTTTGACATGTATCCAAACACAGGTATAAAAAACTACGATGACATAAAAGGTATGATTATGCACAGTGCACTGGACATCAAGTGTCAATCATTTCTTAGTATAACACTATTAAAATGCATTAGACCTGATTACAATAGGTTTCGTTTTGGATACGGCAGAAGAAATAGCAATACAGTTGTTGGATATTCGTCTGAAGAGATGATTAATGGATGCACAAATTGTACTAAATCTCGAGATGTTACTATGTATGGAGATTCCTAGATTTAATTTAATTTGTGGCCGAATATTTGCATTATTTCATTTGGAAGAATGCTGCGATTCGATAACTTTCTGCCAGTTGGAAGAACAGCATTTGTCGACATTCTTTTCATAAAAGAGGTGAGTTTATTCACTCCTATAGGTTGACATTTAGACCATTCTTGTCCTGGGGGTGGAATGAAAAATACTGCGCAAGGATTTCATGGTATTATTTGGACCAATCAGATTCACAGAAAGTGATATGTTGACGTATTGACCTATAAAACATAATAAACCGCAAACACTGTATGTAAAGTGTACCAGCTATGTGATAAATCGTGTTATAAAATTGGGAAAACTATACGGACATGTTTTTATACTCAAATTCATGTTCTCATTTAACACTGTGCATGTCTTGCGATCTGAAAATGTTCAAATTGTTATGAACTATACTAATTAGAAATAAATTTATTAAACTTATATGTCTCCTAATAAAAATATTCCAACTGAAGTCTCCCGTGTGTGTACACGGGCACTAATAATAAAAACTAAAATGTAAATATGCCTCATTCTAATAATTCCTGTGAGATCCTCTGACGAAGGTAACTGAGGACACACACACACACACACACACACACACACACACACACACACACACACACACACACACACCGTAGCTATTATGAATGTAAAATTAACATATTTTTTTTTACCTTAAAAGATCTTGTCCTGTACTGAAAAGACCTAATATGGTAATGCATAAAACCAAGTCAAAATCTGAACTCCAGTCACCTTGAAGTTTGAATTTTTTACCCTCTGTGAAATGGAAAGATCTCCATGGTATTCAGCTCAAGGTGTGTCTCTATGTGTGTTTAACACTCGGGTGGCCGAGTGGTCTAAGGCGCTCGCATTTACAGATTACTGACATCTCACCTCTGTCCGCGTGGGTTCGAGTCTCTGGCTCGGCCAAAGTGGATATGTGAGAAAGCTTGCCAGTAGCTTCCCGTGGGTTGGTGGTTCTTTCCGGTTTCTTCCTCCACCATATATACTGGCCGCCATGTATAGCCTATGATGTGCTGAAAAATGTCGTTAAACCCATAACAACAATATGTGTGTTTAACATAAATTGCAAGATCAGTGTCAGCTGCTTTGACATTAGAATTTATTAGAAGCTGCTGCTTGCCCAGGTGTAGTATGCCTATGAAGTTTGATGACAATTTGGTCCATGTAAGTTAAGTTATTATACAGAAACCAATTTCATGTCCATTGACCTTGACCTTTGATCTATCGAATGCAGACTCAGTAGGGATCTGTCCTTCCTCAAGTGTAATGCAGCTATGAGGCTGAAAAAAATTTGGTGCGGGGAACATGAGGAAAGTGGATTCATTAATTGGAACCCACAATGACAATTTTAGCTCCAGTGACCTTGATCTTTAACCTCTAGGTCCGAGAATCATTAGGGATGTGACTCTGTCCAGTTGTTGACTACCTATAGAATCCGATGAAAACAAGTTCCAGCAAACTTACCTATCAAGCGGAAACCCATAAAAATACAATGTCGGCTCTAGTGACACTGCCCTTTCGCCTCTCACCCTCAGAATCAACAGAGCATTGTTTCTGTCCAAATTTACTATACTTATGAAGTTTGATGACAATTAGGTCAAGGGAACTTGACTTATAATGCAGAAAGAAAAATCACATTTCCAGCTCCAATGACCTTGACCTTGATCCTAGCATCCTCAAAATCAATAGGCTTCTGCCTCTATCAATGACTAACATACATATGGTGTAAAAGGAAGAAAAACCTAAAGCAAACTAAAGTTATTTTGCGGAAACCACATCGTCTTCGGATGGACAGACGTAGAGTATGCATGTCTGTATACATGTCTGCATGCACGTCTGTATGTATGTATGTATGTATGTATGTATGTATGTATGTATGTATGTATGTATGTATGTATGTATGTATGCATGTCTGTATGTATGTATGTCTGTATCTATGTCTGTGTGTATGTCTGTATGCATGTCTGTATGTATGTATAGACGTAGAGTATGCATGTCTGTATGCATGTATGTATGTATGTATGTATGTATGTATGTATGTATGTATGTATGTATGTATGTATGTATGTTTGTATGTATGTATAGGGTTTAACGTCACAACAGCACAATTCTGGTTATAATGCAGAGTAAGTTTAGATATCCGAAAAAAAGGCATACAAAACAAAGGTAAAGCAAAAAAATGGTACTGTCGATAAAATACAAAAAAACGGTACTATATTAAAAAGTCCAAGACCTTCTCTGCTGGAACATCATCATGGGATACATCCCAGGGCAAAATGGTTGCCTCCATTAGTTGCCTCTTACGACATGCAGGAGGGCGCAGACGGACATCTCTATCGCCCTATATCCCGCCATACGTTCGGTTGGGGTAGGGGATGAATAAATAACAATGCGCATATATTACAATGTTTTATACTTCTGCTTGTTACACACTTGCTGAAATTCACATTTTAAACTAGTTATTTAAATGGCCGATATATACAATGAGTTCTTATAAATGAGGTAAATTTATATTAACATTTAAATCTTGTATCACACAAGGGTCTGGTACTGCATAGTAAGAGAAAATGGTTCATTGAATCGGATGCCGGTTATGTTGGGCGTCCACGATAGAACTGGGGCTGGAACTCTAATGATTGGGTGGCAGAAACTGTGTTTTCGGTCAGGGAGCTTGTCAGCAAAAAGTAACATCGTGCATGACAACCCTTACAATCTCCTTCTTGCCCAGTTATAATTGAGTTAGAATATCGGGAAAACAGTAGCTTGACCAAGATACTTATTATGGTGGCGTTAACCATTTGGTGATGAAGGACAACACGTGGAGATGACACTGATGGGAATCCCTCGAATTACAGCGAGTGCCCATTAATATGAGAAAGAAAATAATAGGGTTGGTCCAACTTGCTCCCCCCACCCCTCCAATCAGCATAACTATGGTCTCAGCTTTCAATTGATATATTTATTTTGGTATTTTGGTCTGTTTAGCTTCAACGAAAAGACAGCAAAAACATTCATCTTAGACCAGGTAACACCTGTAATACATTTAGATTGACAATTTAAGTTGTGATGTTGTATTTCTAATTTCGCTGGATGTTTACAAACACTTTCGCGTCCGAGCCACACCAGATATATAAAAGCTTCTTTAAATTTCACTGAGGAAATAAAAATTCGTCAAGGCTAATTCTCACATGTTCTTTTCCTTTCCGTCCGATAATATGCAAATTACCACCAAAAGTTGTCAAATGCAGTCTTTATCTGCACTGATCTGGTAAATAAGCTGAAATGTCTTAGGGACAGTGAACTATTTTTGTAGCATTAGTTCAATCAGAAAAGAAAAACAAATACATCATTTAAAGAAGGAAGCTTTTAATACAAGACGAGTTTTCTTGAAAAGGAATCCTAATTTCTGTTTTCTATTTTCGATGGATATTGCCATTTGAAACAAATCATCATTAAATAACTTAAAAATACAAACATGTATAAATTAAATAACACTGTTTATTGTATAACAAACAAATCCTATTCTACAAATGACATACAATTTATATTTACATTAAATTCTTGTTATGTAACCGTTTCTTCAAAACAAACATATCGTGCCATATGCATGAACCCTCTCCGATGTTTTGAACTCTCTCACTGGTTCCATGTAGCGTAAAAATAGTCAATAAAAGATTACACAAACATCCAATACATTTTCAACATGTGCTAAATAAATTTTGCGTGATTGTCTTCTTACCGACTTATAAATTAACACAATTATGTATTACTGGTTAAAATGTACACAAATTATATTTTGTGAAGAAGGTTGTCACATTCGGATCTGTGACTAGAGTCGGTTATCATTCTCTTGAACTCATGATGCACGTGGCAGACGAAATGAGACGACAGAAGCCTTTCAAGATGGCCTCTCTGTAGCAGAAGACATGTTGTTCAAAATGGCAGATCCAGATTGAGGACTGATGCTCTCTACGATTAAGGACAGGTAATCAAGACTGGACGCTCCTCCATTTATGTGATTATGATCGGCATAAGCTGGTAAAAATAAAGAAAACTTGAGGAACACGATCATGGATATCTATAAAGATGTAAGATTATAATAATAACAGATAAAACAATAAAGAAAGAAAGAGAAGAAGAAAAAAAAGCATCCAGTTGAAAGGCAGTAATAGCTACCTTTCCACCCCCACCTCCCAACCCCACTAAATTCCATTTTTTTTATGTAGTTTAGAAGTACAATTTATTGTAATATTGCATCCGAAATTCATCTAGATTGTATGGTAAAATTTGTCTGATGAGTGGTAATCCTTAGTATTCTTGATGAATACTGTCCTAAAATAACATTGGAAGTTTAATTTGGAGCTTTCCATATATTTTGAAATAGTACCTTATGTCTATTTGACATGAAGCACGGTCACTATTTGACCGAATTATCTGTCTGTGCATCAGGAAATCTACCGTTTTTCCTCTGTTAATTAAAACAATATTGAAAAGAGTGTAGATTATATATACCTTCGCATAATCTATTGACAGATCAGGTATAAGTTGCTCGCTCTTTTTATAAATTAAACAAATATCGTAGACACTAATCTGCCTTTGCATTATATGCTAGCAGATCTGGGTCCAAGATGTTTTCAGCTGAGTGTGGTTTATACACGATTAAATACAGGAAGCACATGGTGTACACTCATAGTTTAAGGAATGCACATACAAAATCACCACGAGATTTTTGCTACGCTCGCCAATCACTTGTGTGATCAGTATACATGGTGTGCCTTCAATGGATAGTTCCAAATTTTGCTCAAAGACCCGCCCATCATAATTTGTATCGGAATATATCTGCTATTTACACAAATATTATGAAATTCTTGTTTGAGATATCAAAGCTAAAATTTACTATGTATTTTCTATACTTGAATATATTGTATTGTCCCACAAACCAACCTTTATCTTTATTATGTAACCCTGTGCAATCAATGAGGCAGTTAACATTTCAGAGCCGTGCTATTTTTCACATGCAGTTAGATAAGGCGGTGCTTAGCTCAGACTGATTGACATGATAAAACATAATACATAGATTGTACTCAGCACTGTCCGTTATTCATCTTAGTAAATAGTATAACTGTCGACAGACACTTTACATTTTTGGTCAAATTCAATAACTGTATAGGACTTTAGTTTGCAAGATTTTTATATAAAAGATTTAATGAGGAGAGTGATAGAATTATTATGTTATCCCTTATCGAATATAATTCGAAATAGGCCATCTTATTAAATCCAGGCTCCTAGAATATAAGGGTGTGTGTACCCTTTTCTATAATTCTATGTTACTCGTGGACGGTACTTCTGAAACAATAGATGTCTTTCAAAATAATTACTTATCATGAAATATTTAAATGTTATAAACAAAGAAATCACATTAATTTGGTTGCCATGCAATGTAGTCTGAAACTTAGTAATTTGTAATAAGCCTTCTCTTCTTTCATCATGTTTATCTGTCGATATCGTTTAATAATAATAATAATAATAATAATAATAATAATAATAATAATAATAATAATAATATTATTATTAATAATAATAATAATAATAATAATAATAATAATAATAATAATAATAATAATAATAATAATAATAGATGTGATAGTAATATTAAAGGTTTGTGTATTTATTAAAGTTTATGAATACATTTGGAATCGTAATCTGAAATTTAATAAGGCATAGCCAATTATTAATTTACCCTCTACAGTCGCATTAATTTTTAATCGTTCTTTCAGGGATGCAAAATCGCATTCTTTCTGCACCTGTAACGTACATAGATGCTCAGCATATTACAACAACTTTAAGACAAGTATTATTATTACTGTATGTTATGAAAATATAACATGCATTTTAAAATTGATGTACTATCCCTAAGGTAAGCAGAAATTTATAATGTTGGATGTACAGTATTTCTGGCGTCAGACTTTCAATTATTTAATTCCTCATTGCTGCTGATTAGTTGTTGTCCAATTTGAGATGAATATTCTGAGGCCAAGACGAGTTCGCGATTATGAGAGAGAGAGAGAGAGAGAGAGAGAGAGAGAGAGAGTACAGCAGCTCAAGTCCAGCAATGTTTTTTAGTTCAAATCTGAACGTTTATTAAAGCGCTATCTCCGCAATACCCACCATTCATAGGATGATATCCTCCTTCCATGTCGCTTATGTGCTGAAGTTTTCCTGCATAAAATTGTGGGCTGTTTACTGTCTGCAAAATAATAATAATAATAATAATAATAATAATAATACTAATAATAATAGTACCTATGATGATGAGGAAAGAAAAGAAAGCAATATCGAGTGCCATGGAAGATCACTCAAACCACACTTTGAAACAGGAAAGAGCACAAAATGATTCCTGTATCCAGTTAAGCAAAAGTTCTTAATATGTTTCGACAATACCTTCGACAGTAGGTCTTCCAAGGCAGAAAAAAAATAAAAATGTGAACACCCTTGTTTATATACATACATGCATTAATTCATCCATTATCCTATCCATCCATCTATCCATTATTACGTACAAAATACGTACATACTCCTTGTCTGTGTGTCTGCGTGTTGCAACAAGCATATCCTTGCGCATTGTTCAAATGATTTACTTGTTTCTTCTGCAAATTTTATTTTTCTACCTAGAATCAGTCATTTCTTCTAAAATGCACGTAAATGTAATCACTAGGTTCTATCAAGAAAATAAAATGGAATAATTCATATTTAATTAAAAGCATAAAAGTATGGAAATCCGTCACTTGATTATTTATACTGTAGTAATTAGACTCTCTTGGTGGTCATGTCAACATATAGAAGTCATTCAGTAATCATGACAAAATAAATATAATATTTTGCATTACATTTTTCAGGTTTTTTCATTCTTGACGGATGGAAAATACGTGACTCAGGTTAAGCATATAATTAATCCTTCTGTCATAAGCAATTGAACTTGATTTGCTTAACTTTGTCCACTTGGAAATTTGCAGGGTGGGTATGTAACGCGACCTACACAATTATCGTATTCTTATTAGATAGACAAATCTCTTATGCCAAGCTTTTCTAGATCAATTTTAGATAAGACAGCGTTTTCAAAGTAGTTCTAATAGTCCTATCCGTTCCCATAAAATGTAGTATTTATCTTCCTGACAAAAACGTTTGTGAACATGGGAAACTGTTGAGAAGTGAGAAAACAAATAGAACCATAGTATATGTTACTTTTCACAGCAGTATACGTGCAAAACTACTTCAATGTGTAATGGCTCCGAACTGTACAAGGGCATGCCACAACTACAACAACATCAGCAAAGTTAAAAATATATGGTACCAATAAATCTAGTAACATTTTACTGAATAATTTAATTTGAATTTATCAAATGACTAATGTCATTTACTTTCATGAACCCATATCCTATATTTTTCCATATTACACATATAACAAAACCTCACAACGTCACAAATTACGTCACGATGCCATGCAAAGTGAAAGCGTGATGTCCGATGCATTGGAATGCACTTCAAAGTCACTTCACCATTTTATTTTGCCATTTTCTTAAATAAATGTTGTATTTGTCTTCGTATGATAAATATAATATTACATTTGTGCTAATTTGAAATGCATTTAATGAACTTGTCTAATAATTTCAATCTTGCCACGGCTCGCTTATTAATCCAAATATTTCATAAATTTCATTTGAAATGAGCACACGTGGAAAATTCCTCTAAGTAAAATTTCTTCATTCTACTTTAGACAACCAGATTTTTCCAAAGGATTATACAACTGTATAAGAAATTTTATATAAAAGGTACACCCTTAAAAAATAAGGAAAGAGACCTGTCAAAATAACTATGGATCACTGTGTTTGAATGGACTTTGTGTCGAATGCATATTACCTAGTATAAGTATATGTACATGCACATTGGACCATTGTATATGTTGCTGGTTTTGTTACCTTTGAGAAAAAAATTATATCTTCATAGAGAATCCACCACAAGGGGAGAACTGAGGACTAATTCCAAAGATTTTCCATTTTATGATACATATAAACGAACTCTTTTAATATTGATTTTAACCATCAGATATTTTCCTTGTCATCAGATGTTCCTCTGCTATGGTGTATGAGGTGAATATGTGAACTAGGGTTATTTCTTTGAATGAGCGATAACTCTTCAAGGAAGCAGTCACTTACAGTGCTTTAAAGAAAATGATTTGTTTTATAAACTAATCAATTAATCATAATGTGAAAAACGGAAAATACGATCCTATCTTTCTATCAATTCCAGTTTGGGTCGAGGAGACATACATCAATGAGAGAATGTTAAAGGACACTTAAGAAACACTGGAGAAAACATCCGTGCTTTAAACTTTCTCGGAAATGACGCCTAAGTTCTTGCCGGGGTCATCGTTATTTTTGTGTCTACTCTGATGTTATGACATTATATACGTTAAGGGAGTAATGTCCGAGCCATCCAAATGTACTTACAGCTCTTCTCACTGCACTATTTTGCTGTTTTATATAATCAATTAGTATTTTCCGTCATATGATAAATAGAATCTTACATTTGTACATATGTTGAAAGAAATGTATAAAACTCGTTGAATAATTTCGATCATTCATTTGCCAGCCAAGATTCGCAAAACATAAATTTCATTTTGAAATGAGCACTCATGTAAGATCGTCTATTTATGTTCTGTTTAATTTAATTCCTTTTTATTTCTCAACTAAACATATGTATACTTACAATAAGCGCGCTTGACAAACAGTTATCAATAGAAACGACAGGGCGTAATATTTGTTGTAAAGTATGAATTTATTATTATTATTATTATTATTATTATTATTACCGTTGTTCTAATTCATCTCAATCAATTTTGCTGAATTCGTTTGACACTTGTTTGCTGTCATATACTTTGCTTCATTTATCAGTATTGTGTTAGAATCTGTAGAACAACCTGGAATAATCATATTAAATTTAAATGTGGCAAAATAAATGTGCGCTAGGCGTGAGGATACGTTCATTTTAGCTCTGAGCTTGTCATACTCCTAACGATCCGCACAGAACTACACAAGACCAGAACCGTGGATGTATTTAGAACAAAAAAAAACAAAAAACAAAAAACAATATAAACAAAATACAATAAAAAGAAACCCAGAATTAGGTTGGCACAAATATAGGCAATTGACATTACCATGCAGATTTTATGTCCAACAAGGTGCACTTCATTTCTTTGTTTAGGTTTTACATTCTATGACTGTATAGTTGAATTATTAATTAATGAGTGATACATCATCATACAATTTTTAAAATGCTATTTACATTTTCGACACAAGTTTATTTCTGTGTCTTTCATGTTCTCAGCTTATCAATTTTTCTGCGAGAACTTAACCTACAAAATGACCGATAATAAGTATTCGTTAAGTTAAAGTCAGCACATGATGTGTCAAAACTAGACGAACAAATATGTATAGCCCCTTTTGGGATCAATATTTTAAAGTAATCTTGATAAAATCGCCATTGTATAGCATCAACATCCAGTTGCGCTGACTAGAGAACTTGGTATTCAAAGGGTTAAACTAAGGTTTCCTTGACCGCGACGACCCGACCACATTGACTGACCGCAGCTGACCAGTAGGGGAGATCATTACCAATACTCTATTCAGTGTCCAGATGATTCGACCAGCCAGTGTAGGTTTTCTCCCAACAACCTTTGATCTCTGCAATGAGCAGCTATTGTTTTAACAACCTCGACTTGTTTGCCGGATGAGTTATTAATCGAGCCAGAGTTTAATAGTGGTATAGAATAAACAGCAGAAATCTAATGCTACTACCAAATTAAGATGTGGTATGTAATAAACGTAACTAAACAGCAACAACTAAAGCAGTCGTTCTCGTCATTGTCACTGTAATGGCTGGAGGATGAATAATAATAATAATAATAATAATAATAATAATAATAATAATAATAATAATAATAATAATAATTATTATCATCATCATCATCATCATCATCATCATCATCATCATCATCATTATTATTCTGTTTGAAAGCCACAACGGTAGTATTATAAGCTGATATCTTCTTAATTGGAGGTCATTCAACTTCCTGTGGCCTTTAATCTTAAGAACTTTGCGTCATTTTTATTATTATTATTATTAGTATTAGTAGTATACAGGTAGAACCTGCTATTAATATTGTTATTATTATAATAGCTGTTCCTGTTTCTTTAGATACCCCACATAACAACAACTCCAATATATCCACAATTATGCTGCTTCCAATGTTAGTACCTCTTCCACTACTAATGCACCTATTTTGTTTGGTCTGTTTGTCATTTTGCTACTAATATTTGGACTTACACTAGTGAGGCCCTACTATATTCAGACATAAACCTTTCAATTTTATTCCCTTAACCGTATACAGACAATATTTTTCAGTTTTATTTATTTGCTTATTTTTACTTATATATATATTCATATATATATATATATATATATATATATATAATTTATTTTGCACGTTATACGTTATTTTATTTGAAAACAATTTGATTATGAGATAATTTATAGGAAATGCTGAACTAAATAGATACTTTGTTAATAAATATATCTTATTAAATAATCATCATTTATTTCCCGGTACAAGTTTAGCTGCTGACACTTCATTGGATTTGACGTACTGGACTAGTTTTATCAACATCTGTCAACAGTAGATGGTGCTCATGGTTTCGTTAAGTAGGTAATAATGATAAGAACGTTCCCATTGAAATTCGCCGTATCATACAAACCCATGCAACCCTTGAGGTACTTACAATAAGATTGGTGGGGATCCACGAGAACAAGATCCACCATCAGGGACCTAAAAGCCATTCCAGGTTGCGAACGGATTATCTTCGTCAATTGTGTGCAGCAAGGTTAGTAAATATTTGTCATATTCCTAAATAAAGCATGAAGCGTATCCAATAGATTATTCTTAAGCCTTGTGGAGAAATATTAAGCAAACAAATGATGTATGTATACATATTACGTCATGAATATTATAGTCTGCTGTATATTTCATAAATGCCTTTAGAGTTTATATTAATCGACACATTTTCAAAATGAAAGCTGACGTAGATTGACTCATTTGCACAATTTTCCAGCAGGTTCATTTTGGTATTTTTCACTGAAAGTTTGTAGAATACATAATGTAAATCTAAACCAACTGCATTTTTCTGACAGTTCAAAAGAAAAAAGAAATCAAGCTTTGCAGCCTTGTCAATAGTCAACAAACAGACAAAACTATCCTGTAGCATATCCTCTTCTCTAATCAATCCTAAAGTCAACAAAATTTGGAGAAAGTAGAAGAATTCTTTAAAAAAAAATTCACTGTTATATAAAGTATTAAACCAAAAGCATTTTTAATTATTATTTTTTAAAATTTGTTATTTATTTATTAATTTAAATTTATATAAATGTGTTCATGATTGTAATTTTTTAAAAAAGGTAATACCTGTAGTGTGGGTTACATATTTTTTTTTTGGTGAAAATTTTCTAATTGTAGAAGCAACAGGCCTTAAAGGCACTCACCTTGTGCACATCATTTAATTAAACATTTGGCTAAACACTAATGAAAAATAAATCTTTTGAACGTCTTCATGGTTTGAAGTTATAAAAATATTAGACTTTTAAAAGACTGTTTCGTACAAAGTTATGGCTTTTTATTGCTTTGGTGTTTCTGTTCGATTAAGTACCTCTATCATGTACTAAATGTGTCGCATGGTTCAGGTGTACTTATTTCTAAATGCTATCTTTTCCATATGTCCTTCCTTTGCAATGTCAATTATGTTATGAACATAATGTAAATTTACGTTTAACGTGTTTTCATTTGAACAATTATAGTGAAATCCAAACAATTAGATCTACTCAGAAGTACATTATATTTATTTAATATTATAATTCTTGATGGCTATCATCAAATATACAAAAAGAATGATCTATTCTTGAAGCAATGTGGACTATGCATAAATATTTATCTAAATCATTTAAATTCTTTAAAACTCACCAGACACATTTGAGCCATTGTGTCCAAATGTGTCTCCTAAAATGGGCGAAGATTCCTTCTCAATAATTGGGATATGAGACTATCGTCCGTAGTAAATATGTGCAATTAGACCATATTGTTTTATTCTATGTCGCCAAAAATGTTCATGATGTTCATAAACATTTAATATGCAAATTATGTTGTCGAAATAATTGTGTCGTTTGGACATTAATCGAATACATATTCTACATGTCATAGGTACTTCTTTTGAACTGTGTCTATTTCTAATTATTTCAAAGTTTAAAATTCATCTTTTTCAAAAATAATATCACACTATGTTGAAAATAACAATAACACGGATATGTTGTATACGAGTTCGTGTATTATTTAAATAGAGTGTCATAAACATCCATATATATATATTCAATATGTTGCTTACTCTTCTATAAGATTGCTTATGCAGTTCCAACGATGTTTAGAATGTTCATAAATAAAAACGATTTTCACGTTATCATAATATAATACCCTTCTCTGATTTTCTAAAAAAATGTATGTCCTGGTGAGAGTATATGCATATAAAATCAATGAAAGGTCTCTAACTGTCAATTGCTGTTTTGAAAGGCGTGGTAAAAACCACTAGCTAAGCACATCTTGAAAACATCTGACGCTTGCTTTTCCTTATCCTGAATACTGACTATTATATTACTGTGTTTATTTTCAAATCACTCGCACATGTTCATTTTGCAATGTATTTGGTGAGAAATACCACAAACTGTTCCCATCATTAACATAAAATACAGTCAACCAAATTTAACCGTTGTTTTAATTTTCCCAGTAAACCTATCGCCAATGTTGGTGAAGGGTGTGTTATTTAGCAAATCATAATCCAATCAACACACTGCTTACCTTTGGACGATCTTACTTATATTGCATATGTATTCATTCATTGATTTACTCATTATTTCAATTTATGATTTCATTTCAAGTATATAAATGCAGCAAACATGGAAATTTAAAAAAAAATATTATACTAAGAATTTATTTTGAAACAATGACCAGAGACCGTTGAGCCTGTTTACATTATATTCATAAATATAAGATATTCACTCTAAAATACATTAAATCTTCCGATAATTTATTATCTTAATTTAACAAGCAATATTCATGACATAACTTTTGAAAACACACCTCTGATATATAACATGAAAATGTATAAAATAATTAAAGAGTTGATGTCGTACCTACTGTTAAAATAAAGATTTAAATAAATAGTCGCAATTACCTAACGAGGTGCAGAACTAATTTTAAAAAATAAAACGGAACTTAGTTCCCAACAGCATTGTTTTGAAAAAGAGAATTCAATTATGATGGTGAATTACATAGCTGGAGTTGCATTTATTTATCAGTAAGTTAATCTATGTAATAAAATCTATAAAAAAAATTAACAGTTGCAAACTGTAAGAATATATTAATTTTATTTTATTTTACCACCGAAAACAACAATCGGATGCGTAATTAAAAATCTAGACTTAGTTTAACAAAGCATTTTATCTTTTCTGTTCAAACAAATTTTATTTACTTTCCAAAGGATCATATCAAAAAATGTGAATGTAGTCGTTTCAGAATGAAGAATATTCCACAACAAAAACAATATCTTATTCGTCAGGATATTCTATACACTGCACGGTTCATATCATTTCCGGAGTAATTTTACCAAAATAGTATAATAGATTCGAGGCAGAAGTTCTAGTTAAGACGTGTAACTTGTATGACGGAGAGATGTCTATATCTTTCGAGATTAGATTTGTTCTGAGGCCTCGACATGAGTGGTATTTGCAAACGAAAGAAGCATTATCAAAAATCGTATATAGATTTCTCGAGAAAACCACATCGTATTTGGACACTAAACACACACACACACACAAACATACACACACACACTTAAAATATTTGTATTCGTGGTCTCTGTCTTTTTACTTCCTACTGCGTACCTAACGAATAAATAGCAAACAAACTGTAAAAAGCAAAACAGGGACAAGACTATGGATGAACATACAAATAAAGAAAACAATGAAAACCGAAAAAATACTCTGTGCTGCAAATGAATGATTTCTTTGCTTTGTGAGAAATAAAAAACCTTTCAAAAATAACTACCAGCACGCGTTAAAATAACTACCATCATGTGCTACAATAAGCATATCAGAAGTATAATATTATTGTATACAATGAAGATTTCTAAAGCGTAAACTTTTAATGCAGATATCTTTTATGAAGCTCACAAATAAGTATATATTTTCAAACTGCAATTTCTCGAAATAAGTACTAAAACTATTGTGATTAGAAATTGTTACGCAAAACTCACGTCATTGTATACCCATTATCTATATCTATATCTGTGTGTATGTGTGTGTGTGTTTGTGTGTCTATCTGAGGGTTTATGATAAAGAGAACTCACCACTGAAATTGACAAATTAAACTAAGTTTAATTCAGTTTACTTGAATATATCCATAAATGTTAGCGTCATGCCTTAGTTCAGTGTGACCCATTACTTACCATATAGTCTGATCCACTGCTTGTTGATCCAGAATCATTGAAATGGTCATCTGTTCTAGATATTCGAGTTCCATGTAGTAACTCTTCCAAACTCTCGATATATTCGATAGCATTTCTTAAAATCTCCACTTTTGGAAGCCTTTGATTTGGATTTGGACAAGTCCGTCTTTTCAATATTTCAAAAGCTTCGTTGACCTTTCGCAATCGCCTCCTTTCCCTCATGGTAGCGGCCTTTCGCCTGTCAATTGTCACACTTTTTCTCTTACATGCTTTACATGCCCACAGGAGACACCGTCGGTTTGGTCCATGAAAACCAGGTGCAAGAACATGGGGTATGTGTTCTTCGTCGTCATCACCTGAATGTTCGTTATCGTCACTTTTATCTGAACTCTCCTCTATTACAGAACCACACGATTTGGGGCTATGCTCTGTCTCCTCGGGGTCCTCTGAATCAATATTGGATTTGGCTCTAGATTTGGTTTCTTCTTGTTGTCGTGAAGTATCGGATAGCTTTCCCTTTGTGTCCACACTCCCTTCTTTTGGTTCAGTTCCTGAGGGAGACATTTTGTCACATTTGTCAGAGGAAATCCTAAAAGCCTTGTTCCTATACGCTGGGCGAGTACCAGGGTTAAAAAAAGCGTTGGGAATATCGCAGTTTTGATTTAATTGATAGCAGTGAGGATATGGTCTTCCATACTGGCGAGTTGCTGGATGATAAGATCCGGTAGCACTGCCGCAAAAATCTCTATTCCCTGCCGGGCTGGCAGAATAAGATAGGTCGGTAATGTGCCCAGAATCTGACATGTCTAACGTTCCAAGAGAGTTCCCATGGAAAGAAACCGAGTTGTGTGAATGGAGATCGTACCTACAGCTACGATAATCGGGCGTCATCATCGTCATTTTTACGCAAATACCTGCTTTGTCTCCTCAGATCTGAACTTTTAATAAGAGGTCCAGTGAATTTTGATGTTATCGTTCGAAAACTGCTTACTTATCTGCTTGTAATCTTCCAATTTAGAATACTAATCCAAAAGGCATTTTCTGTTTTTATAATTACGGAAACTTCTTTTATCAAGATTATATTAAGTTTGAAAAACATTCAACTCTCGCGAACGTGTTGTCTGTTCATTCCAAAGGAAATTTTAACTAGATACAGCTCGTAATATAAGACGTATAAGAACCTAGAGACTCAGACTCCACCAATTAATTAACGCTTCTGTGGGAAAATAATTCTCGTAAGTTCAATGAACACACGCGGTGAGGAACCGTGTCCTCCCAGCAACAGAACGACACCCATTGAGAAGTCTGTTAGAAATCAAAAGTCTTTACACCAATCCTAAACATATCAAATCGTGGGGCTGGGCTAAAGTTTCCCCAAACGTCACTTTGCCTTCATCGTTCTTTCTTTTATCCACCACTCGACCAATGGGAGCCCAGGACGGATTGCCACACCGATTACTCCTCTTGGGAGCTCACGCCAGGAAAAAGAAACTTTTAAACAGATCAAAAGTCATAATATTCATTCTGGGTCACGATCTACGGGTCAACGGTCATTCAAAACTACAACCACGTGCTCCCACATCCTACGAACGTAGATTGGTCTTGCTAAAATCTTTTGGTAAACGCCTTTCTTAATTGCCCACCTATCTCGCCATTCTAATTATATACCACATTTATTGGCACTCGGGTTCTTGTCTGTCCCTATCAGCTCGAATTAGTAGATCTCTCAAGTACTGTAAGCCATATTATGATATAAATTGTGCTGCATTCCATAACATAACTATTGTATTTAAGTATTTGAGGACTTTTAGGTTTTTTAATGTAAGAATATGCATGTAAGAAATCAGCCAAGAACTGTATTGTGCTATAATATACGTACAATTTCATAATCTTAATTTATTTTAAAACTCCGTTTTCAAGAACACTCGATGAAAGGCTTAGTCGAATGCAATAAATTAAACACAAATGTTTTCTATTAAGGAAGCTTTTCTGGTCCCTGTGGGCTTTAGGCAAGTTTGATGACAGCTTAGCCTTCTGTTGATTCGGGACACGAGAGCATATTAATGAGGTTCAAAGTTAACCTTCTAAAGGATAATATTTTCTGAGTAATTTCTATTTCAATAGTTCACTTTAAAGTCTTTACAACACTCTTTAAGTGACGATATGACCTTTTACTTACTGCAAGCATGCAATTATTACATGTCCTCTAATGTCACTTTGTGACCAATAGTGAAATAAAAGTTCTGTGTTATTCTGTTCTCTCCTGTTTTGATATGTGCAACTATTCTTCAAAGGCCTTAAAATATTTATTCTTAATTTTATATGTGGGCATGAAAAACTATGAAATTTATTTTTAATTCAGGCATGAAACGTTAAATGTGTGTCCATTCGTGCTAAATCTATGCACTGTTTGAAGACATATTTTTTTCAAGGGTATGAATATGTAATTTATATAAAATCCAAATATGTGATTTATAGAGAGTAAGTCCAAATTTGTTTTACAATTTCAAATGAACATTAAATCTTAATAATAATAATAATAATAATAATAATAATAATAATAATAATAATAATAATAACAAAGTTTATACTACTGCTACTACTAATAATAATAACTATTATTATTATTATTATTATTATTATTATTATTATTATTATTATTATTATTATTATAACCAACATGGAATCTATGAATCGAGTGTATTACCGAGATAGAGAATAAGCTTGTACAGGAAAATTATATTTAAATCGTGTGAAACAACGATTGGAAATTCTATGAATGTGTCTATGATAAGAAAGACAAAATGTATTGCATAACATAATAAAAGAAGGGAAATGACTTGTGGAGAAAAGTACTCTAATTACGGCACACATATGCGTGTACTTTCGAGACGTTATGGTCATGCAGAAAAATAGGCAGTTTCTGTCAACAACAGAGACATACATTATCGGACCTTAAGCTAATTCATGACCAGTAATTGCATAATTGAAAAAAAAGAGATTCTTTTCTTAAAGATAGTCGACTGTCTCAACCATGTTCACTTTGTGGAGAAAAAAAGGGCCTATAATAGTATTACAGATCTGATAGCACTCTCAGGACTCAGCCCAAACAATATAAACAGAAGATATCACTCAGTCACGAACAAAACAGTTGCATCACAAATTCTTGCACTCTGTATACGCTTAATAGAGTTGTGCGGTGAATACATCTGCAACTTTAGAACTGCTGGGCAGTACAGGGCTAATATATATATATATATATATATATATATATATATATATATATATATATATATATATATATATATATATGTATATATATATATGTATATATCGAGCTGACCACAGTACTTCTAGACCAGTCCATGTTTTCTTTACATACATATTTACATTTGTGCAGTGCCAGTATGTGCAATCAGATCTGTAGATAGTTTCGTTCGAAAATTGTATTGCACGCGACTTAACCTCTTTCAGGAAAATTGTGGCCAATTCAAATTGATTAAACATCTGTAAAGTATTAGTGACATAATAATTACCTCAACATAAGATGATAATTGATTGCCTTATTATTATTATTATTATTATTATTATTATTATTATTATTATTATTATTATCGGTTTCATTATCATCGTTGTTTTTTTTATTTTTTATTTTCTGTTGTATAATTTGTTGTCATCCATATAATGAGCATCTTTCTGGTCTAGGTTTAATAGTCAGGAATTATTTTAAATTTACTGGTTTAAGCAAGTTATCATGGTGTGGTTTCTTCATCTTCGAGTGAAAACTGAAGCACAAACACAATAAGCATAAAATATACCAGCTTTGATTTAATAGAAGGAATATACTGCATGCACAGTCGTGAAATGTATGGCATCAACAGCTTGGTCTATTTTTGTTTTAATGAAAGGGCAACTATTTAATGGCATCAACAGCTTGGTCTATTTTTGTTTTAATGGGCAACTATTTAAAAAAGAACTACTCTATACATTTTCATAAAGTTTACTTTGCATTGATTTTGTTTCTGTTTGATTCAAAATGTCGAAAGATGTTAAAATTAAGCTTGTGTTCAATATAAAAAGGCTGAAGGTCAAGCATTGATGTACGTAGGAGGTTTCCTCGTCTAAAAATAGAGTTTAACTATCTGTAATATGGTCACGTGGACGCATCAAAAAGGGCAATCTCGGCGCAAACGGTAGGTAAGCCTAGTGAGAGTGTATGTTGACGTTTTTATAATAATTTCTGTGATAACGAAAGACATCTACTGCTGTCGTCGATTGAATGAAATAGTTTTAATACATAGTAATGTTAGTCTTCTATTAGTGAATCACTTTTGATACGCTGTTTTAGAGCAATAGATAATGCGGGCCATTTGTTGTGTAATGGGATCGTAGTGGTCAGCTCAAGGTATTACCGAATGAATGTTTACGTTATACCATTATCGCTCGTAAAACAAAATAAGTTAAGGGTGTGCCTTCTATCTATACATTGGATGGTAAAGATGGAATCATGTCCTTTTCATCTCTACCAATTTTAAATAAGTTTCTGAGAGAGAGAGAGAGAGAAAGAGAGAGAGAGAACATCCTTAGAGAAATTGAAAAATTTATTAAGTTGCAAACATTATTCAACCTTTTATTGCTTGAAAATTATAAAGCATTTCAGAAATGTAGAGGAAGGGTGGAAATCTGCACGAACGATCCCACTTTGGATAGGTTTTGAAATGCAATATTTATTTATTTATTTATTTATTTTAATGTGCATTTATGTCAAAATTAATAAAGTTATCTTCGTTTCAAAAATCAAAATGTTAAATACATTAAAATTTGAAGGGAATTGTGTTAGAAAAGGACCCTATACAGTTTAAGCTCATTAATTGTGAAATCTGAAGGGAATAGTGCTAGCAAATGACCCTAAACAGCTTAGATGCATTAGTTGTGCCAGTTAGCTGTGTTGTTAAGATTTTGTTCTAGCTTTACAAATTTAATTTGATGAAATTGTACTGGTGCAATTGCACCTGTTACACCTCCCCTGGCTATCTCCATGTCTTGCTAATAACAACTAGAGTTGTTAGTGAGCAGGAATTCACAAGATTGTGCTACCAGTCAGTATATTTGAGAGTGGCCAAATAACCATAGATTGAAGGTCACAACAACCCAATTTGGGTGCATGACATAACTGATTCCCCATATGCTCCTGACATGCATGTTTTTTTGGTAAGAGGTTAAACGGTGTTATAAATTAACATAAGACACATTTTTATAAACTGTTACAAATTCTGGAAAAGAGGTCATAGTGATCAGTTTTAATGTAAAATGTTTTCATTCTAAGATGCATTATGAGTGTATTTCTTTGGCTAAAAGGTGTTATAATTTTAGCACAGACACCATATTTAAATAGTGTTCAGAATCGTGGAAATGTGTGAAATGCCTGTGAACTTAACTTTGAGGCAGGGGCCTGGCTGTGCTATATGACACACTGTCTACATACATGAGCAGAGTTTCAAGAAAATCTTTCCAGCTGTTTCAAAGTTATTGGCTGGACAAGCAAGTTAACAGAAAGATTGACATACCGATGGACGGACAATGCCTTAACATAATATGCCGGACCTAATGCGGGCCTATAAAAATGCATCAAGATTCATATATATAATTTAACATGACACCAGAGTTACATGTCACCAGAAGTGTTCATGCCTTGACACTGAACTGGAGAAATGACATAGAACATGGTATGCAAAACACTCTATAGACATTGTATATCATATCAGTAACCTTACATTCTTCCCAATATATTAAACAGTTTCAGAGCTACAGCCTGGGTACAAAAATTGAGAATCTTGAGCTTCAAGAGAGAACCATAAAAGTGGTATATGAAACACTGTCAGGTCATCAAGGATATTAGTATATTCAGTTTCATCTTTCTAAATATGTTTTTTTTTTTAAGTTTAAGACTTTGCAAGAAAAATGTGTACAGTGACTGACATGTGATCATAACCTTGAGACTAAGATTGTGAAAGTCAGAACAAAATGCCATGATGTAAAATGTACAATGTTTGATAATACTACTTTTAATGGCTTCAAATGTGCAGCTAAGACATTACAAGCAAGTAACCTTGAGATGACTAACCTTATCTTTGCAGATAGGCTCTTGATTGTGCTACAAGACGTACTGTTCAAAATGTTTTCTTTTCATTACTTAAACAGCTCCTAATCTACAGCCCAACCATGAAAAATGGCCTTGACCTTGACAAATGGGTCACAAAAGTGTCTTATGTGACAAGACCTTAGGTCATGATGCGTGAATATATAAAGTTTCATCTCAATATTACTATTTTTGAGAATTTCTGAGCTAGATCCCTGACACAAAAATAAACAATGTTGATATATGATCTTAACCTTGATGGAAATACCATGAAAAAAGCCACATTCGGAAGTTATGATGTAAACATAAGTTTCATTACACTACCTTCTATGGCCATAGACATATGTTTTAAAGATTTTACATGTGTTACCTTTATCTTTTATTTTATATACATTTTACACAATTTTAACATTTTACATTTTATATTTTATCTTGTTATACTTCATGTTTACATTTATTTGGAAGGTTTACCTTACTAAATTTTTGTGCAAATAAATTTAACATTTGTTAATTTTCTCTTAAGTTGGCACCATATAGTCACTATTGTGCTGATGTCCAATAAAAAGCTGCTACATACTTACATACACATGATATGTGCAAGATACAACCTCAAGCTGTGAATTTACAGAGTAAAACGTTTCACTCCATTATCTGTAACAACATAACAGCTTCTGTGTAACAGTTTGGACACACACAAAAATGATGCTGACCTGAGACCAGGCCTTACAGATAGGTCCATGAAAGTGCTAAGTGACAACATCAAGTCATGATGCATAGCTACACCAATTTTTATTTCTATTACTTTGTTTTAAAGTTTGCGAGTTACAGCTCCAAACAAAAATGTCCATCTTTGACCTTGAATTGAGAACCATGAAAGTGGTAAATTTCACACCCTGTCTTACATGTAAAAGTTGAGAAATTTTCATACTTCTAATTCTATCAGTTTCAGAGTTACAAACAGCACACTAAAAGTAAATGAAGCCTTGAACTGTGTGACCTTGACCTTCAAGAAAGGACAGCAATGTACCCTCTAGTTCCAATGTGTAAATTTTACAAAATATCATCCAGCCAATAGGCTGGTTTCAGCAAACCTTCAAAGCAGAAACATTTTGGAAGATTTTGTACAAAATTACACAAGTATCTATACACACTGATTCCACATTTTCTTCAAGAAGCATGTGGGCAGTGTCACTTGTATAGTTTTCACTCTAGATGATTGCTTGGGCAACCGTAAAATGTAGTGTAATCCAAAGTGAGATATCAAATACACACACACACACACAAAAAAAAAAAAAAAAAAAAAAAATCAATTAGGTTAGTGACATGCCATTGCATATCACCACACTTCCAGGCTGTGCCACTAGGAGCAAATATTTTAATACTGTAAATGTGTATTTCTCTTTTCATATTTAGTTAGTGTATATATGGTAATATGGCGGGAATCTTTATAGTTTCCAAGTTATGAGGCAAGGACAAGTATCCTACTCCAAGGGTATGACCCAGGATATATGTTGGGTGTACGCGTGCATATATCCCCTTGTGGCTATTAAATATATATATATATATATATATATATATATATATATATATATATATATATATATATATATATATATATATATATATAGTATGTGTGTGTGTGTCTCGACAGTTTCCAAGCTATGACCCAGGAACAAATCCCCTAGGAGATACATTACATTCACTACATTACTAATAAATGAACAGACAGACAAGCAGACTGGAAGACATAATTCCCCCCCCACACACACACACACCTTTTTTAAAATGCACAGGGATAACAGTCGTTCTAATATTTCAGGACTTATCAAACATTATGATTGCCAATGATAGTTATGAAAAGATTTCAAATACTATCAACACTTAGAGAAATATCTTTGACTGGTTGACAAAGTACACCTTCCATGAAATAGCTTGTTAATGACATGAAAAATACAGATTACAAATTTATATATATTTGAACATAAAGATATAACCAATAACTACACACAGAAACTATACTGACAAGACTTTTATTTTAATTTTCAATTATAATTATACTTCTGTCACAATTATAAATGACCGAAACTCCAGCTAAAACATTATTTTCCATCTACCCATTGCAAAATTGTCTTCAAACTATTCATAAAATATAAATTGCTCTTTTCCCTTTAAGTGGAGAAGGAATGTGTGCGTGTGCGTGTGTTTGCGTGTGTGCGTGCGTGTGTGTGTGTGTGTGTGTGTGAAGCTGTCAATAGGCGATTCCATGGTATGGTGTTATCTATATTAAGATACTGGACACCAACACTGTAAAATAAATTCACTGCTAGGTCGGTTTGAATAATTCTCTTAAACAGGGGTTTTACAGGTCCTTTATGTGATGTGATACCTGAAAAAGAAAATTAAAACTGTAATGAATAAGGAATATAAAGTAAAACAAATTCACAGAGTAGGATGCACACCTGAATGCACCTGCAGCACATACAATGTGCAAAGAAGAAATATTCAGTAAAGCAACTGGATTGTGGTTTAACAGTAACACTATTTAGATTTAAATCCTTTATATAATAATTAATCTTTTTCTGCTGCTGCTGCCAGCTAAGAATGATCTTTTTTATTGACAGAAAAATAAATATTGATGTAATGCATGTTTTAAACTTTTCGATTTTTTTCTTTCTAATTTAACTACTTGGAGCAAGCCCTATTTTATAAGTTTCAATTATTGACATTCCACATTATTCTATACAAAATGCCTTAAATAATACAGCCCAGTACAATACTTAGGACTGCATATCTCCCTTCTTCTCCTTCTCTCTCTCTCTCTCTCTCTCACACATACACACACCAAATTAATGGTACATAAACAATTGTGTCAACAATGAAGTCTATGAACATTAAAAGACTTTAATTTATTATTCTTTGTATAGTGGAGAGAGAGAGAGAGAGAGAGAGAGAGAGAGAGAGAGAGAGAGAGAGAGAGAGAGAGAGAGAGAGAGAGAGAGAGAGAGATTATATACTTCCATTCAGAACTAAACAATATTAATGACATTAGAAAGCAGTTTCTGGTTATGTAGATGGCATACAGTGATAGAAAGATTATATCCCCCCCCCCCCAATTCACTCTCCATGTCATTTCCAGTAACGATAACTTTATCTATCATACTGAATGCATATCCATTCCTCCATCACTCATGTGTGTGAAAATCTAATTACAGTTACGATATAAAGTTGATGAAAACATCAACTGTAAATCATGTTAGAATGCTTCAAATCATTAATAATCCCTCTTTCGTAGGTATAGCTTGTTTTGAGATGACCCTCTTTCTCTCATGTCAGCTTACTTTAAGCCATTTGCCATATGTTGGAAACGTCTGGCTCCTTTGTATCTGTTGCACTATTTTTCTTTCTCCGTTTTCTTGATAAATTTAATTCCATCTGTACAGTCGGTTTTTCCACAAGACACATTTCTTTCGGGATGTAGGTATTCGTCTGTTGTCAGCAGTTTGTGCGTTATTTATAAAACTCAAAAACGACGTCGACACTCTTTAAATATGGAAGACTTCGAGTATCTATGTAAACCCAAATATTTTACATGTACTTTATTGATGGGAAAGCTGTATTTTTACAAGTACAAAAATTCGCTACAGGTTTTTTTTTTTTTCTATTTTTGCTGTCCTTTGTATTTAATTTTTCCATTAATTTTCATAAAATATTGGTCTCATTTACTAACCAGCAGTGTTTGAATATCAGTTGTTTAAAAGAAAAAAAAATGTTTTCCAGCAAAGAGTCTGAAACTCTTTATTCAAGGCTAAAGCTATCGTTAAAAAATGTATATACTTAACGGTCTTCTGGGGTCAACAAACTCAATCTTCGTCTCGATAATTGACACTGTCATTAATATTAGCGATTTTCTTTCCTCCAGATTCTCCATTTATACATATTTTACTCCATACTCATTTGAACGAGAAGCCATTTTTTAAAATGTAGATCATAAAAAGAAAAAAGAACGGTAAAATTTGTATTCGTTCATTGACCTCAATACACTGAGAAAAAAGTATCCTTGCGTAGAATTTCATAAAAACTCCAATTCAGTAGATGTATAGTAGAATCGTGAGTGTGATTACTTGGTAATAAAAAAGGTGGGGGATATAGTCAACATATGCTTGTTATCCTCTATGGCGGCTGATACGATATCAGCTCCTAGAATTAGAGGAAAACATGATTTATTAACGCTTCTTCTGACGATAATATTACCACTCTTAAGTGTAAAAGCGATGCCTGGTAGCTAACAAAGCAATGCCTCTAACTGCAATGTGTAGCAAAAGCCAATGAATATATTGTAACAAATTTCAACGCGAAGGCCGTGACTGGACAATGTGACCAGGCCTCAGTTTCACCAATATAAGTCTTAAGTTAAGGCAGTTTGGTGAAATTCAGACCTATCTGATAAATTTACTTACAGAGGCCCAAATAGATAATAATTGATAATAATATTTAATTTCAAATAATTAAAATGGCAATTTTTCTACTTATATTCACTACACGCTCTGACAATAAAACGTTTTGTTTTAGCATGGCTTTCTGTACATTAATATTTTTGTATACATGGTTTCATATGCTTCTAAATTCGTCTTTTGATACCAAAGTCCGTCATATCAGAGGTAAATTTTTCATAAAAAACGTATTACATGAATATATATCCCATATGAGACTACCATACTATGCCATGAAACATTTGATGATTTCCTGAAGTCTGTGTCAGGAAAAAAAAGCATGATAACAGTAAGTGTAAACCAAACATAGCCTTGAAATATATGGTAGTTTTTTGTACAAAAATGATAAACCATTTATCCTAGAGAGTAAATATAACTAGAAATTAAAACTTTCCAAGTCAGTCTCCCTGCTGAAAATCTGGTTAGGTTTTATCTGTATTGTTTATTTCCTCTAAAAGATTTCTTTTTGTTAGCGCTGAATGAGAAAGATTGTTTCATGAAAATCAATAATTTCAACACACGGATAGTATTTGGAAAAGTGTTTATGGTTGAAGGTTTTTATACAAGGTATTAATGAAAAGAGGTAATATTTTCGTACTGTTCAGAGCGTTGTCAAATCATGTATATTATCCTTTGGAATCATTGTGCTTCATTCGAGTTTTGAGTAGGCTTTGTGCAAGGTGATATCTTGTCATCGATACCAACTTTGGCTTTTTTATTTTTCATATTTAGAAAGGTAACAGTAATAGTTTTTTCTGTAAACACATTTTATTGCCATCTTAATGAAGCAATTGGGCAACAAGTACTCCAGCTTAAGGACAACCATTTTCCTACATAAAGAACTAGTATAATGCGTGGAGAGAGAGAGAGAGAGAGAGAGAGAGAGAGAGAGAGAGAGAGAGAGAGAGAGAGAGAGAGAGAGAGAGAGAGAGGGGGGTAGACGACCATGAGTGTAATATACGCATATGCGTCATATAGATAATACTATTTACATAGGTATTGTACGTAATCATTTACAAGCATGAAAAGAAATTCAGGAAACATCGTCGGGTTTCCTTTATAAAATCTTGAACAGCTTTAGACACTTTACAATTTAGATCATATAATACTTGAGATGAACCTTGAAGTAGCAGGTCAATCGTTGCAAGCAAAAGTAGGAGATTTAGATTCAGAGCCGTCGCCGGACGAACAGGCGCCCAGGGCGAGCGTCACCTTAGGCGCCCCCCCCCCCCACAAACTGTTTATTTTTAAATTTATTAATAGTCATGAGAATAATAACTAAACGTAGGTATTTTAATGAAAAAGCTGTTCGTTCATTTAAGTAAAATACAGAATAATGTAAACAGAGCATTAGAATGGAACCTTTCGCGCCTTCTTCATGGCAAAGTCCTCAATACAGTCTAAGAGATTCAGGGAGTGAGCAATGCAATTTTCAATGGACAGGATGGCAAGTGACGTCAATCTGTCTTCGGCCATCGTCGACCTAAGGTAAGTTTTAATGAGTTTAAGTTTTGAGAAACTGCGCTCACCGCTGACAACGGTCACAGGCAGTGTCATCCTCGTCTTGGCCTTCGCAGTTAAAATGCTTCATTTTCCGACGGACGCTAACCTTCTCAAATTTGGGCTCAGCTCCTAGCTTTTCTGACATTTCCTTATCTGTGGCGAGAGCTTTTCCATATCCGGCTTCTTTGTAACGTCTAAGAAAGTCAGTGTACTTCTCCATGAGTCCAGTTGCCAATGCTATGTCCATTGATTCAGTTTGGAATTTCTTACTGAGGATGTTTAACTGGAAGAGGACATTGTACCAAACCACAATCGATATGAGAAATTGAAAGCTCGTGAGAGTGTTTGGAAGGCACTGCGCCTCGTGCCGGATTCCAACATCACCTTCTTCCTTTGAGTCAATTCTTCCAAGGGGGCCTTAACCTCAGACAACTGAAACCTTACTACTTTTACGCTGTCTATACGACTCTCCCATCGTGTGTCAGAGAGAGGCTTCAAAGTGAAATTCTAAACTTGGTTCGTGAGAATCTTACATCGATTAACAGAGGCAGCAAACAGCACATAGATCCTCTGCAGCACAAACAAAGTAACCGATGGTATAGACGACGATGTTGCATCAGACACAACAAGGTTGAGTGAATAACAGCCGCACGGGAAACAAAAAGCTCTAGGATTCAACTAATGGAACCTGGTCTGGACCCCTTGCTCTTTTCCTTTCATATTTGCACCATTATTGTACCCTTGGCCTATGCAATTCTGGACACTTATGTTATTTTCTTGAAGTGTCTCAGTCAGAACGTCACTTAGGGCTTCACCAGTGGACGAGGTCACATTCTTGAGCGCAATAAAATGTTTCTTAACACAGATTACACCACCATTGTCATCCACAAATCTCACAGTAAATGACATCTGTTCATTATGACTTATGTCGGGTGTACAGTCAAGTATTATGGCATAATATTTGACTTTGTTCAGCCGCATCAATATGTCTTCAATGACTTTTTTGCCCATCAGGGTAATCAACTCATTTTGAGATTCCGGGCTAGTGTAATGGGCAGAATGGGTGCTTTTTCGGGTGCAACAGCACGACGTACGTGCTCACGCATGACATCGTCAAACCGGCCCAGGAGCTGGACCAAACCAAGAAAATTCCCATTGTGTTCTGTGAAGAACTTTGAAGAAGAACCACGACACGCCAAGTTTCTCTCAGACAGAAAACGAGTAATAGCAATAAGACGCTCAAAAACAATTTTCCAATGTTCCGTCTCCAACGCAATAATTCGCTGGTGTTGAGTATCAATACATTTTTCAAGCTTGGGCCTTCTCTCAGATTCCAACCATTCAGAATAAGCCTTAAAATGACCTGGTGATCTTTCATGTTGCTTTAAATAGTCTGCTGTGTGTTTCCAATTGTTGTGACCGGATTGCGCAAGGAGCGATTTAGAATTCTTGTCAAAAAGTTTACAACAAAAACAAAACACCTTGTCAGCAGACATAGAATAAACAAGCCAACGCCTGCTTAACTTCTCACCGTTGTCGAGTTGTCTTTCTAAAAGGTTGGTCGAAAATCGGCGCTTCTCATCATTCACTGGAAAGATCATATCAGCATCGATTTTACCAGGCCCTTTAAAAGTAAAATAATCTTTCAGCACAGAATGTGTGACTGTGGGCCACAAGGCAGTATCTGATGCATGAATAGTGGGCGTGTTGTCCTCCTTATTTACATTTAAAGGTGCGACAAATTCAGCTCCATTATCAAACAAACCCTCCTCTTCACCATCAAGAGAACTGGCGTTAAGCTGTCCGTGAAATGCATTGCCTTGGCCTTCACGAACTGTAGAAGATGATGAATCAGTAGATTCCACGAGCAAATCGTCAACGTTTTCTTTTATTTCTTCTGCGCTAGGCTTAAGACAGTCGGAAGTGCTGCTACTAAATGATTGTTCCCCAAGGCGAAAATATTTCCCTAGAAAGGTTGCTCCTTTCTGCAACATTTCAGCACGCTCAGCCTTAGGCTTTCTATTTTGTGACCCAGATACCTTTTTAGGTGGCATGCTTGTCTAGTAGTTCGTACCTGAAATTCGGAAAATATTTTACAGAAAGAGAAAAAATCCGAACGATGCAAACATTCAATTCGAATAAACTGAGTAACAGTTGTTTAGACTACCTGACAAAAAATATATTAAATTACTTTCAATTTAAATTAAAGTTTTTAACTTATACTGATTAAATCCAATTTCTTAAATAATTTAACGTAATAATTTATATTTTATTCTTATTTACCCATTTTTTGTGATGGATAAGATTTTTTAATTAAATTACCCACAAACCTAATAACCCAGGCTCTCTTTGGCAAAAGAAAGGTGAAAAACTTACATTATTAAAAAAAAATTTAAATCACACCTGTCAAAATTTATTTCATTATTTGTTACTTATTTAATGGAATTAAATCTTTAATACTCTAGTAATAAAACGTCAAAAATAATTCATTTCTATTAATGTCATCAATTTTTAACTTCCAAATTTCAAACAGATTAAAAAACTAATAATTTCTCTTCCGACAAAACAAAAATATCTTTGAAATAGAAATATTTCAATAAAGTCCATAAAGAAATATTTACTTCTAAAACAGACAAGACCATACTCAAAAATATACCATAAGGTTTTCAATTTTAAAAAAAAAAACGTATTCTCTTTTTCTATTTCAATATAAGTTCTCACACTTAATCAATGCACCGTAAACAATAATAACGAAAGATGTACTTACTAGGATTTGTTGTATTGGAGTTTACGCCGGCAAGGGGCGAGATCTGGACCAAGAGTGACAGCCGCATGAACCTTCACTGGTTTTACTAAGCGAACTGCGCGCCCTGCGACATACACTTAGACGTCATCGCTACTATGGAGTCAGTGAACGAAGAGGTAGCATTTTCTTGTCGGGAGCTAAGAGATGGTTATTTATTACCAGTCACACGTCCAAGGTCCAACACAAAACACTAACTAAACACGACACACGCCATTATCACGTTGCTTGCCCGCCTGACCTGCGCGTTGTCACCACAGAGTATGTGAAGTGCTTCGCACAGAGCGCCCCCTGAACCAGTTTTCAGGCAATTGCTAGATACTGAACTCAGACCGAGTAGCACCGTCACGCCAACAGGCGCCATTTTTTTTTAAAGAACATGCTCCGCAAAATGGCGCCCACCTGGCCTTGGCGCGTCGGGCGGTCGCCCGTGTCGCCTGCCCCTAGCGACGGCCCTGTTTAGATTAGAAATAAGATCCTGCGTTGATCTCCATAACGGTAACACTCTAAAAAATACTGAGATGAATTTTCATGTGCCTCTCTGCAATAACATACTGATGATTGAATTACATGTTAAGTAAATAAGTCATTATTTAGAGCTTGCATGGAGGGTAGAATATCGTCTAAATTCACAAAAGGCTGGGGAAAGTCTTACATTGTCAGGGTAAGGTGGAAATGATAAATTACCTCCTCTATATTTCTAATCTAAAATGTGGAATTTTTTAATCAGATCTGTTTCTTAGATTATAACTTCTTACATCGGCAATGAGATGTGATAATAGCTAATAAAGATTAAATGGACATTGACTGTCTATAATTTTATGAAATTTTCATCTTTCGCATATTTTTGACCAACAAGTTTCAGTACGGAATTATATAGATCGCGTGGATGTGAAGACCATTTTCAATCACTGCTAAGAATTACACCCACATGTTTATGATATCGTGTAAAGCTAAGTATTTCGTTATCAAAGACTAGATTTTGGAGGGAAACTGACACTATAGTAGTAAACAGCATCGAATATGGTTTGCTGGTATTAAACTTTACTAGCCATTGGTTAGAGAAGCCTTTTAGAAATTGGAGGTTGTTGATCAAAACATATTCAATTTCATAAGTATTTTGGACGCGTATGCCAAAGAGCTATCGTCTGCAAATAATCTCGCAAGACTAAGCAAAGCATCAGCAATATCGTTTGTATATAAAAGAAAGAGTAGCGCTCGTAAAACTGACCCTTGTGGAACTCCTGCTTGAAGTGGCTTAAATTCCGATTGACATGAGTTTAGTCGCACATGTATATTCTCAGACAGATAGCTTATAAACCATTCTAAAAGTGGATGTCTAATTTCACAGGTTCTTAGTTTTTATAAAATACCACGATGGTAAACCCAGTCAAAAACCTTAGAGATATAAGAGAAGACCATACAAATATTTTCTTTATTGGTAAGAGTTGCACAAATTTGATGACAAATATCAATGAACTAGTGAGTAGTAGAATGACTGGGTAGGATTCCCTTCTGGTACGTGTAATGTGTATCGTTTTCATAAAGATGTTTATATAAGTATTTGAATAGGACCCTTAATTTTCCCTACACAGCTCAATAGTGATATTGGTATATAACTGGTACGATCACTTCTGTCGCCTTTTTAAAAACAGGCATAACGACTGCAGTTTTTGCATATTATTGGGAAACAGTGTACTCTGAGTGATTCATGTCATAACCACTTGCTTTATGAGTCTGAATATTTTTTATTACGTTAAAAATATTTTGTTCCAGTATATTAATAAGATATTTTGGTTCGGTCTACTCTGGAATACTTGCAACTTAGCCTGGGTATCATCTACAGTGGATATCGACGTAAATAAGTCCTTGAGACAACTAGCTTTCTCATAATCGGAGAAGTATTTAGTTTCATATCCATTATCGTTTTGAAGAAGTAATGGAGACACAGTACAGGAGTTGGTGTTATTTTTACCAAGCGTCTTATCAGTTTCCAAAATTCACGAGAGTTGGATCCAACATTGTGTCATATTTTCATAGCTGGCTATATTTTTTTTTCCGATACTTTTTTAAGATTGCTGAAGTGACTTCTAAGTTGTTATACCTTTTCTAATGGTGGGGACTCCCGCTCTTGATAGCTTGTTTTTTCAATCGGTTCCTTGATCAGCTACATTTTCGAATAAGGCTGTCATACAGCGATTTATTATTTTATCTTATTCTGACCCCAGACGCAACAACATTTAGCTTATTTGTAGCTATGATGGTATCTAAAAGAGTTGCTGTGTCAGATATGACATGTGTAGGCTCCGTTATAGTATTTTCCATATTATTTGCTATTGTTATATCGACAAGATTGTAAAAACGATCATCGAGCAGATTCTCATTTAAAGCGTCTAAAATAATAATAATAATAATAATAATAATAATAATAACAGTAATCAACCGCCGGAACTGGTATAGAATTAAAAAGAGTTACTTGTATGTTTAACTTTGGGCTTTTTAGTTATTGTTTAAGATGTTGATTACTTTTAGAGAATGTTGAGGATTACCCAAAAGTTCTGTAATAAGTTGAATGATTATTGTACTAACATGACTCTCGGTAATAGTCTTGATGCAACGAAAAATATGTTTCTTACAAAAGTGATTGAATACAGAAGGATAAAGTATGCAAGTATAGGTCTAAATAATATTGAAAGGATTGAAACTTTCAATTACCTTCATCTTTGTTGAGGGGGGAGGGGTTGCAGAGAATGGATCTTTTTGTAATACAAAAAAAAAAAACTTTATTAGATAGGATTTTGAAAGCAATTATGAGGCTTATTAGTAATTAGAACAAGATTTTGTTGAATTGAAATTAATGTCTAAAAATATGAAGCAGCTGAAAAGTGCTGTGTTTCCAGAAGGATGATGCAGTTTAAAGAGTGCGACGAAAATCTTTACAATTTACTAAATGTAACATTTTTTAGGCTGTTTAAAATATTGGCGGCGTTCACTAAAATGACAAAAGTTAAAAAGTTACTTAGTAGTCTAAAATGTGTGACCTCTTACTAAATTGAGATAGTATTCTGTGCTGCGCAAATACAGTTGATATGTGGCAATGAATATACTACTATACTACTACTAATAATAATAATACAGTAGGTTTTACTTGTATTCACTACTTTTAATAGATTAGGTTTTGGTGAAGTTCTGATACTTCCCGATTCCGTTCTCTGCCACATCTTTATTTATGTTTTATAACAAGGTCAAACTATATTTTCATCGTCTGTGTATCATATGCGTTTGACAGCATACGCATTCATGTACACTGTTCTTCTTCCAAATAGATTAGTTTCAAAATCAATGTTTTTCACCCAGGACTAGGATCTCTGTGCGCTTTTCTGGCAACAAAATGTTTTCATTTGCAGACGTGCGTTTTGTACATCAGTTCCGGGTATTCGAGAATATAACAACTAACAGCAGTTAAAGTTAACAACAAGATGAAACCCACTGCACACAAAGTATGTATGTATGTATGTATGTATGTATGTATGTATGTATGTATGTATGTATGTATGTATGTATGTATCTATGTATCTATGTATCTATGTAAGTATGTATGTATGTATGTATGTATGTATGTATGTATGTCCCCACGTTTATGTGTATTGAAATTTATTTCAGTTGTGTATAGCTATGTGAGGTTTTGCATGAAGGTAGTAGTTGGGAAGTCTTATTTGGTTGTTGAATTTTTAAAAGCAAACAATAAAAGAGAAGAATGGAAATATGTCAGAAAATACACACATTAGTGGCAAGAGTGAATACATGAATTAATTACAAAACTATTCTTCATTCTCTTTGAATGAGACCTATCTTACATATTCCTATGTAAAAGGTATTGTTTACGTAAAACTACAACTATCACTCGTTCATTACTCGATAACATTGCGTATTTAATGACAATTTAATAATTTAAGTTGTTATGTATAATGTTTACATATTTAACTTTTGTCCTACATATTTAACTTTGTCCATGGTTATAGGATGTAAACAAGTTGTTTACTTAGAATTCGAGGTCAAGGTTGCTTTTGCTTACAATTATACTGGTTTTTCGACTAGAATTACTGATATTTGGCAGGTAAGCATTATGATTTTCTATAAAATTATGTCAGGTGGCTTGTTGTTTATATATAGGGAGTTTGGTAAGCAATATTTCATTCTTGTTCTAATGGTCAGTCTAAACTATATGTGCGAAAAGGGGTATAAGTAAATGCTCTCCATTGATAATTATTTTTATACGTGAACAGTGAAACTTGGTTGTACCTCCAACAAGTGTATTGTATGCAAAACTGGGATTCCTCCTATGTAATAGTAAGCGTAGAACTTTGTAAATGTATGTGAATTGTCTCAGTGATGAAAGCAACCGGTTTTAGAGCAGCATTACTTGGGAAAAAAAGATTTTTATGCATTGGAGAGAGCTTTTACCTTTCTTTCCAGCTAACACGATAACAGATGGAACCTTTTTGAGAAATTCCATAACTATAAGTAATCAACGGTCTAAGTTTTAAACCGGTCAGACCATAGATATAGGTAATTACTCCAAGAAACATATGAATTATGATTGGTCGAGTAGATGTAATTTAGCTACCTAACCATATCAAACAAGGTTTACATAAGAAAAACTATTGGTCAGTATCTTGGTGTACTGAATAATGAGATTATTACCCTCCCTCCACAGCCAATTAACATTGGCAGGTGCTCAATAAGGTGTTAATCACTGTATCAGGTAGTTTCAAATGCCTAACGATCAATCAGATCACGATAAGTATCAAGTTTTCTTGATGACAGTCGAATTCCGGTTGAAGGAATGGGGTATGCGCTCCCATTTATAGTAGTGTACTCTTGACCCGTAAACAAAAAGTTATGTCATCTGTTCATGTCAACATGTCAAACAGATTTCTTAGAAATCAAGGACAAATATCAATTACTTTATTATGATTTTCCACATATGTCCCACATGGAAAATTTTATATTTTTTATTAAACATTTCCTAGGTAACAGGTTCCACTAATATGCACTCAGTGTACTTAGATATGATTGTGTAATGAAGCCAGAATGTGAATCATAGACAACCACAAAATTCCTATACCACACATGTAGACAACCAAACAGTTTCTCAGAACATGCAGGAGGAGTTACAAAAGTCTCCTAGAGTACTCTTCACGTCTCGATTGCTTTTACATATATACAACCTGCACAACCTTTATTTTCATGCAGAGAATATCGAGTACATTTTACTTACAGCGATAAAATTATCAGAACTCAGGGTCCTTTAATGACGCATCAACAGATGTTTTAATTGTGTAAGTACTTACCCTAACATATTCTTCTGTGGTGATTACCGAAAGCACTTAATCTGTGTCATTTGGTGCAAAAGTATCACGTGTTCTTGCTTTGGGATTAGAGTGTTGGTCATTATGCTCTTACAGTCTCTGGTAAGAATAGAAAGTGATTCCAATAAAGATTGTAAGTTTATCATATGTGGTGATTGTAATGCCCAAACGTCAACACGCCCAGATTTTGTTGTTGATGACAACAGTCGATATATGTATGCATTACCTAACGAGTATAGTGTTGATGATTATAGTATTAAACCACGTGTTTCACAAGATATTGTCCATCCAGACTCTAATGGAATACAGTTACTTGACTTTTGCAAGAAAACAGGTTTACTTATAATGAATATTGGGCAGTATATGTATGTTGGACACGGTGGATGTAGTTTAATAGATTATGTTATTGCTTCTCAGTCTCTTTTCAGTAATGTACTATCGTTTGATGTTAGTGAGCCTAACATTTTGTCAGATCATTGTGTTGTACGCTTTACGATGGAATTTAATACTGTTAATGATGCCAAAGCAACATTTTTGAAAGAAAGAGAATATAAAAGTATAGAGGGAGAATATGTTTGGCGACCTGAGTTCACGAATGAATATAAATCAAAATTAAGTGACGATTCTGTAACCGAACAATTAGATATCATTGATAATGTTAACTGAGATTATTGAAAGTTGTTTGTCGGCACTACATGATATTGTTCACAATGTTTGTTTGCCAATCTTCAAAAGATTTAAAACATGTCATGATATAGTACCGAAGAAATATGATGAAAAAATATAATCCTTGGTTTAATGATATATGTGAAGAAAAAAGGTTAATTTTTATGAGTAAATTGAATCATTATCGAGTTGTTAAAACACCTAAAGCAAGACAAGAAATGACAGGTGCAAGATCAGACTATAAAAAACTACTATGAAAATATAGGCATGAATATGATGAACTTAAAACATTAGAATTTGAAAAAGCAAAATTTAGTGATGTAAAGTTATACTGGAAAATGTTAAAAGATGTTGTGAATCCTAACCCCTCAAATATTACAATGGATACTTTTGAAAAATATGATATGGATGTTTTACAATTTAATGAAAGATATGTAAAAGGAGAGTTTGACGCCACGTTTAATGAACTAAATCAAGATATTTCCCTTAAAGAGATAGAAAAAGCTTTACATCAAATAAAATTAGGCAGCAGTGCTGGTCCAGATATGATTATCAATGAGTTTCTTTACCATGGTAAAGATATACTTTTAAATACATTTTGTAATTTATTTAATGCTGTATTTAAAAGCGTTAACTTTCCGGAAATGTGGTCTGAAGGTCTAGTTATACCATTGTATAAAAAAGGCAATTTAGATGATGTTAATAATTATAGAGGTATAACGCTTCTTAGTTGCACAGGTAAATTATTCACACGTATACTTAATAATAGACTTACTGACTGGGCAGAAAACAATCATATCTTTATTCTTTATTGAAGCACAGGCAGGATTTAGAAAAAACATGAGTACAGTTGACAATATTTTTATTTTACATGGGCTTATCTCACATATCATTAATCAAGGTAAAAAATTATTTTGTGCGTTTATTGATTTCACCAAAGCGTTTGATTATATAGTAAGGGATAACGTATGGTATAAATTAATAAAGCTTGGTTTAAGGGGAAATATTTTACATAAAATCAAATCAATGTACAGCAATGTAAAGTCAAGAGTTAAATATGATAATAAGTTAAGTGATGAATTCTCTTGTATTCTTGGTGTCCGGCAAGGTGTATGTTTATCACCATTTCTTTTTTCAATATTTGTAAATGATTTAGAGGAAGAGTTTGCCATGCATGGTATTGAAGGTATAGATATTGGCATGTTACATCTTTTTATTCTTTTATACGCAGATGACATTACCATCTTCAATCCGATTTAAATTATTTGAAAGATTATTGTGCTAAGTGGAAACTTGTGGTTAACACCTCAAAAACAAAGGTTATGATTTTTAGAAAAGGTGGTACTTGACATAGAAATATGGAATTCACTTACTGTAATGAAAAACTGGAAATTGTAAATAATTTTACATATCTCGGACTTGTTATGACGTCTGGTGGTGCCTTTACTGAAGCACAGACAACATTGGCAGGGCAAGCCAAAAAAGCGATATTTTTACTTGAAAAATACCTTTTTAAATTTACGTCCTTAAAAACAAGTTATGTCATGAATCTTTTTGATAGACTGATAAAACCTGTCTTAAATTATTGTTGCCAGGTTTGGGGATTTATTCCTGCTAAATGCATTGAAAGAGTGCATTTACATTTTTGTAAAAAGATATTAGGAGTGAAGAAGACGACACAAAATGATTTTATTTATGGGTAGTTAGGTCGTACGACAATGATAATAAATAGATTTTATTACATTGTGAAGTATTGGTTTAAGATATTATATGCAAAGGAGAACAAATATATAAAATATATATACCAAATGATGTTGAACGATTTAGAAGCTCTACCCAATAAAGTAAATTGGGCATATTTAGTTAAAGATTTATTGTCAAGATTAGGATTCTATGAAGTTTGGGTTAATCAAGGGGTCGGTAACACTGACATATTTGTACAGTCATTTAACTTAAGGCTATCGGACAATTTTATCCAAAATTGGATGGATCGTCTTAAGAACAGTAGTCGAGCATTATTTTATGTAAATATTGCAAATTTCGGATCAAAACTTTACCTTGATAGCATCCATTCTTTGAAATATAGAAATGCAATTGCTAAATTTAGAGTATCCTCTCACAGACTCGAAGCTGAAGCTGGCAGATGGATGCGACCATATAAACCAATTAATGATAGACTTTGTTCTATTTGTAACCTCACTGAAGATGAATATCATTTTGTCCTTGAATGCGTAATTGTATAAAGATCTAAGAGCAAAATATATAGAGAAATATTTCAGAAAAAGACCAAATATGTTTAAATTTATAGAACTTATGAATATCCAGAATACTAGAATTTTGAATAATTTGGACACTTACATTTATAAAGCTTTTAATCATAGAAATACCGTCGTATTTGCATAGATCTTGTAAATATTTTGACTGACCACCATTTTAATATGAATTTGAATTACATAACATCTGATTTTATCTTCATTTTATTACCTTTAATAATGTAGATATATCTTTCTCCCGACGGAGAAGTTTTGTGAATGAATCTTATTTCATTTGCATGGATTTGCATCTGCATGCATATGTAATTTCGTTTCTTACTATGATTTCTTTGTATATTGTAGACTACAGATGATGATACTTTGTTGTTTATTGTACTATCTGCCATTCAATTCAATTCATTGAAAAATGTATCCTCACAATCCGTTTGGGCTATTGGAATGAATAAAGACTCTCTATCTCTCTCTCTCATTTTGTGCAAAAGTATCACGTGTTCTTGCTTTGGAATTAGAGTGTTGGTCTGCAGCTTTAGTTTTAAGAACTTTCCAGAGTAAAGGAGTAACGTAATATAGATTAAACACTGGTCTCAATGTCTACAACTAGGCTGCTAGTAATGCCATTTTTCAAAGTATATGCGGAAAACACGTTTCCCCTCTCCCATTTTAAGCAACTTCCATGTAATAAAAGCAGGACGATATGAGATATGCAATAACAAAATGAAACTCGATTCAGTTCCTTTATGGAAGCTTAGAGTCAATGATTGTATAAATACAAACACAAGGCATAACACAAGGCACAATGAGACAATTTGTCTCTATACTCATTTACACAAAGTAATTATTGTCTCTGTGACTCTTTTTTCAAATACATTACGCTTAGAACACTATGTTGTTTGAGACATATGCCTTGCAAGGTCGTTGTGTAGTATATATATATATATATATATATATATATATATATATATATATATATATATATATATATATAACTGAACTTCATATTTGACAGGATTCCTCAAACTTGAAAATCGATGACACACTGCAGGAATGGCCGTCGCAAAGCAAAGGCTGTTCATACATTGGGTGTAATCGATTTTCAAGGTTTATGACCTGATGAATCCTGTGAATTGTGATGTTCAATTCTCATCATAATAAATAGTTATTAAAATACTAACAAATCTAAAGAGTTAAATAAATAACAGAACAATATTTTAACAATTATTTACAAACGTTGCTAAAGCACACAAGAAGGTTGCATGAAAACATAAGCAGTTCCTTTCTGATGTTGTGAACAACTTCTAGTTTTCTGCATCACATTATGCGATTTTAACCAATCTAAATGGTTGTTAAAAGGCTTGGTAAGAAATCAAAAATATATATTAACATCAAAGAGGCAGATTCCGAAGAAACGTATACATACGATGGCACATAATGTATCACATGGAGTTGTGTAAATGGCGTTCATTGGACCCGTTTCAGATCTTTAATATGTTCACGTGTGTAAATAGCACGTATGGCGCCAGACTAAAAAAGTACATCATATCGCAATGTCACAATGAACAAATGTGTAACGTTATCAGCATACGAATTTAATTTCTGGCTAAATCAACGCAATTTTCAAAAGCTTTTTTTGTTTTTAAATCTTGTATTTTGTCGTGTGATAAATATAAATGTACAACTGAGCTCATTGTAAATGACATTTGCGAAATGTTTTGAATGATTTTAATATTTTGCTCGCCAGTGCTTAGCAAAGGATCGAAAACATTCAAGACATCTCAGAAATTTCATTTGAAACGAGCACTCGTGTATGATACCCTAGATGTTCTCTTCTTGATGATGAAAGTTTTTAACTGCGTACCGTATATACTCGCGTAAAACCCGATACCAACTGCAAACTGCATGGACCCAGATCTGCTGTCGCATAAAGCGCCGGCAGATCTGGGTCTATGGAGTTTGTAAGGACAAATCAGTCGAACAAACAGCATAGACCCTGATCTGCCGGTGCATTATGAGACAGCAGATCAGGGTCTATGTTGTTTGCATATGGATTAGGTTATACTCAAGTATATACGGTATATTTCTATGTTACTACCTCAAAATCATTCAGATACTACCTCAAAATCATACTTGTATTAATTTTACTAATCATGACATGAGGACCTTTAAGTTAATATGCATGTTTTTTGCATGTTTGTTTGTATGTATGTGCATATGCATGCATACATGTGGAGATAAAATATGTACAGCTTCCTATTACTCAAAGAATACAACCTAAGGAGATCAGAGTTATATTTTCCAGCTGCAAGGTGTACAGTGAAATTATAGACGGTCGTGGACGGGATTTATTGCTGCACTTGACTGTGGAATTTATCTGGATGGGGCAACATCTAGGTTAATTATATTACGACGCGTGTATTAATTGGTTCATCAATTAGACATGCATTATTTAACAGTTAAAGGCCTGCTTAATCATTTTATGTTACGTGGCTATCCTACTTGATAACCTGGGAGAGCGACTTTGCACATGCAATAACAGGGAGGAAAGTAACGTCGAGTCTGCCTCCTTTATGTGGAAACGTTTTAAAACAATATTAAAATTTGACATTTTTCACTACCTGTGTACAACTCTTATCTTTTTAAATAAAATTTATAAGACAATCTACCTATCTATCTATCTATTTTTATGTATAGATTTATCTATATATCTATTTATGTATAGATTTATCTATATATCTATTTATGTATAGATTTATCTATATATCTATTTATGTATAGATCAATCTATATATCTATTTATGTATCGATCTATCTATATATCTATTTATGTATAAATCTATCTATCTATATATTTATGTATAGATCTATCTATCTATATATCTATTTATGTATCGATCTATCTATTTATGTATAGATCTATATTTCTATATATCTATTTATGTATAGGTCTATCTATCTATATATCTATTTATGTATAGATCTATCTATCTATATATATATATATATATATATATATATATATATATATATATTTATGTATAGACAATCTATCTATCTATCTATATATATATTTATGCATAGATATATACCTATCTATCTATCTATCTATCTATCTATATATATATATATATATATTTATCTATAGATCTATCTATCCATATATATATATATATATATATATATATATTTATGTATAGATCTATTTATCTATATATATATTTATGTATAGATCTATCTACCTATCTATTTATCTATCTATCTATATGTATATTTAGGGATAGGTAATCTATCTATCTATATATCTATTTATATATGGAGCTATCTATCTATATATCTATTTATCTATTTATCTATCTATCTATCTCTCTCTCTATCTCTCTCTCTCTCTCTATATATATATATATATATATATATATATATATATATATATATGCATAGACAATCTATCTATCGCTATATATATTTATGCATAGATCTACCTATATGTATATTTATGTATAGACAATCTATCTATCTATTTATGTATGGATCTATCTATTTATGTATGGATCTATCTATGTATCTATATATATTTATGCATAGACAATCTACCTGTCTATCTATATATATATATATATATATATATATATATATATATATATATATATATATATTTATATATGGATTTATCTATATATCTATTTATGTATAGATCTATCTATATATCTATTTATGTATGGATCTATCTATCTATATATAGGTATAAGTATAGATCCATCTATCTATCTATCTATCTATCTATCTATCTATCTATATTCATGTATAGATTTTTCTATCTGAAGTAGTGAAGTAGGAGAATCATGATAATTATACTTAATTTAATTAGATAAAACAAACGTGATGCTTAAAAAAAAATATTTTGTGATGTCTACGCCTTGTGTGTGTGTTTTTTTTTTTTTTTTTTTTTAGAGCGAGAGAGTTCTATATGTGTTTTTCACCATTTGATTACGGGATAATGGTTATGGTCCATCATATCAATAGCTTCACATTTATTTCGATTGTTACGACATGTTTAGGAGGTGGTGAACTCAAATGCAATTTCCAAGAGACAGACAACAAAGAAGTATATATATTTTGAATGTAAATATTTCACGTAGGCTTAGTTTGTCATGCAGAAAGAAGCAATATATTCAAAATAGAGTTTGTAGAGGTGAAAAAAAATCATTTTCATTTTACTCAATCGTTACCTTTGTAACCAGTGCCTTAAAATGTGCAGTGTCCGATGTAACGCGAGAAACACTGCGACGACCATAATAAATAAATAATGTTGATACAGGAGAAATATTTCCCTTTCTCCTACCATTCGAATGTGGCAGTTTACCGCAGTAAACTTTGCGAGGAAAGGTCAAGCAGGAAAAGAGAGATGTCATATTTCCCTTCAGTTAAATTAATTCAAGCATAAAAAACGTTAATGGAAAATCTTTCTTTTGAAGGATAATTGACTCATTGTGATTATTTACTCTCAATTCAGCCGTTGTATTTATGTCAGCACATTCTAATATATTTATTTACCAGGATGAAAAACGGTCTTCTTCAAAGACTCAGACACGTGCCATATGGATGTTGGCTTGTTTTTAAAACGTGATCTCTGGTTGATGAACATTCATTGATAAAAGGATATAGTTGTGCATATCTCAATATACCTGCTGACTGCCTTCAAAAGAAAAAAAAAAAAAAAAGACTTTCATTGAAGGGAAGCATATTTCCTGACAGCTATAGAATTCGATATTGTACGATACTGTTGGATTTCGTCATCATTTCAATCGTTTGGAAACAATGTATATGTCAAGCCAAGCTTGGGCTTCTTAAACTCCAACAAGCGAAAAGAATCTGCATATATAAATCACTACATGAAATCCAATTTGATATCAGCTTAGATGTGGCCTGCTTTTCGACTTGTTGTGTATGCTACAATTTTGATGAAGGAAGTATAATTAGGTTAGTACCTTGCATACAAAGAATGTAAAGAGTTCTTATGTTAAAGAATATATCATTTGTACCACCCCCACTGTGTCTTTTTAAGTGCTGGGATATTCATATCCTCTGTCTGTCCGTTCATTTGTCTATCCGTCGTTCTGTCCATCCCATTGTTATTCATGCTATCATCTCCTTATACACTGAGTAAAAAGTCAGTACACTTGGTAAACAATGGCTTACATCTACACACAAACATAGCCTTATATAGGCATTAAACAGGATAGAGAGAAGAACAAACGGAGATCACGTTTCTAAAAGCAAGCCAGCATCCATAAGCAAATTTTGTAACAGACTGCATAAGTATGTTTGTATGTATAGTGTGTATATATTTCTACCCTTTTTACTCGCCTTGCACTCCACTGATAGGGTTATAGGGATTATAAGGGTGGTAAGGGGGTGATAGCTTGGGCTATAAGGGGATGATAGAGAAGTTATTGGGGAATACGGAAGTAGGGGATCACTCCGCATTTTTAAGGACAGAAAAAAATATCTTTTCTTAAGAAGCAGAGACACTCCATGTACGACACATCAACTTTTGCCGTTTTAAAAAACACAAACAGAAAATGTCACTACCTTGCAGTAAACCCTTAACTTCACGCGAAATTCTGACTTAGATGGCATTGTGGCAAATTTACCTCTTGCCTTTCTTCATAGGGCACATTTCACTCAGCGAACGATACAAATAAATAAATAAAAAATAAATCGTTGTAACGACACGAACTGACAATGGATAAGGTCAGTCAGTTTACTAACTCTATGGTGATAAAACGTAAATTTGTAACAAACTGAAGAACCAAATCTGCCTCATAAAATATTGGCACTGCAAGACACTTTCTGCCAATGTTTTTCAAGCGATAATGGGTAGCCGTTTAATGAGAAAATAAAATATCGGACAACAAAAACGAAAACGGTATTACAAAATTCTCTCCCTCTCTCCCCCCCCCCCCCCCCAGGTCCGTACAGCATTAACGTCAATGTCGGATAGGTTTTAGCACACTTCTAGGATTGTAAAAGAAAGCCAATGCTTGTCCTTCAGTGTGTGTTTGTTCTTGACTCCATCCTGTTTAATGTCCACAGAAGGCTATATCTGTGTATGTGTGTAAGCATTTCTACTCTTTTCTCTTCTTTCTCTCCATGTGTGATAGTGCATAAGTAAGTATGTTTGTGTATGTGTGTAAGCACTCCTATTCTTTTCTTTTCTTTCACTCCATGTATACAGTGTATAAGTAAGTATGTTTGTGTATGTGTATGTATGTAAGCATTTCTACTCTTTTCTCTTCTTTCTCTCCATGTGTGATAGTGCATAAGTAAGTATGTTTGTGTATGTGTGTAAGCACTCCTATTCTTTTCTTTCTTTCACTCCATGTATGACAGTGTATAAGTAAGTATGTTTGTGTATGTGTATGCATGTAAGCATTCCTACTCTTTTCTCTTCTTTCACTCCAAGTGTGATAGTACAGAAGTATGTTTGTCTATGTTTGTGTGTATTCCTACCTTTTTTCTCTCCTTGGACTTCACTGGTAGGGTTATAGGGATTATAAGGATGGTAAGGGGTGTTAGTTTTGTCTGTAAGGGGACGGTAGGAAAGTTATACGGGAATAGGGAAGTAGGGGATCACTCCTCATTTTTAAGGACAAAAAATTTCTTTCCTTAACAAGTACAAACACTCCATGTAACTATTCATATGTCACATTTTACTCAACATACGATGAAAAAAAAGCAAACAAGAAAAACAAAAACAAAAAAACATTTGCAATAAAATGAACTGACATTGTTAAGATCATTCAATGTACTAAATCCAGGGTGACAAAACGTAAGTTTATAACAAATTGCAGAACCAAATCTCCCTCATAAAGAACTGGTATTGCAACACACTTTCTGCCAATGTTTATTCAATCGACAATGCGTACTCGTTGAGTGAGAGAATTAAACCTAGGACGACACAAACGAAAACAGTATTACAAATTCTAAACCCCACTTGGCTCCATCAACATTAATGTCAGTATCGGATATGTTTTAATAAACTTCTTGGATTGTAAAAGAAAAAAATGCCTGTCCTTAAATGTGTGTTTGTTCTTCTCTCCATCCTGTTCAATGTCTGTAGAAGGCTATGTTTGGGTGTGTTTACAAGCACTCCTACATTTTTCTCTTCTTTCACTCCATGTATGACAGTGCAGTGTATAAGTATGTTTGTCTATGTGTGAGCAGTCCTACTCTTTTCTCTTCTTTCACTGCATGTGTGATAGCGTATAAGTATGTTTCCGTGTATGCGTGTGTGTATATTTCTACCCTTTCTTCTCTCCTTGCACTTCGCTGGTATGGTTATAGGGATTATAAGGTTGGTAGGGGTGTTTAAAAGGGAATGGTAGGGAAGGTGTAGGGAATAGGAGTTTTACTTTGTTTATAAGGGGCTAATAGGGAAGTTATAGGGACATAGGGAAGTTAGTTTTGTTTATAAGGGATATAAATTCCCAATGTAATCTTATCAAAGTTTGAGTCAGGCATCAGTTTATTACCCGTACGCAAATCTTGCGACAATATTTACCGAAGTAAATAATCCTTAAATCTTTACACGAATTGTTGTTGTTGTTGTTGTTATTATTATTATTATTATTATTATTATTATTATTTCCTATTTTTCAGTATCCGCTAAATAATTCTCATGACACATTTCCTTTACTATCACCTCCACGCGAGAAATGTTTCCTTTACCATCACCTCCACGCGGGAAATGTTTCCTTTACTATCACCTCCACGTGGGAAATATAATCTTTAGTATATATTGTAGTATCTGGTCTTAGATGGCGTTGATTTTCGCCCTGCAAGATTTCCATCCCTTGTCCTTAGCCTGGAATTTTATTCTCCGTACAATTAACACGCAATTACACAGATATGACCCCATATTTGATAAATTTTATAACATTTTTCTATTCTGACAACAGGGGAAAAAAGACACGTAGTTTACTAAGTTTATGAATTTTTTCATGTGTTTTCTTACTTGTTTTTAAAACTCTTTTTTTTGTAGTTTCACCCTTTCATTCAAACATGTAATCGTTCGGGTTTTCTCTCGGCTTTTGTGTTAAGTGTTTGTTTTGTTGGTGTTTTTGTTAATAATATTTGTCTAATATTTAATGCAATATTTATTTCTTTCATTTTCAGCGTTTCAGATTGTTACGAAAACTATTAGCATTCAAGAGAGCATTACTTCAGAGTTTGTTTCAAAAGATTCAAGCTGATAATTGGAAACCATTTTATATAAATGGAAGAAAATATACCGTACTTATCTTTATGATTGTAGTGGTAATCTAGGGTTATAACTGCTAATAAGGTCTATCCACATGGTTGTAGTTGTAATCTAGTGTTCTAACTGCTAAAAGGTCTATCCACATGGTTGTAGTTGTAATCAAGTGTTCTAACTGCTAAAAGGTCTATCCACATGGTTGTAGTTGTAATCAAGTGTTCTAACTGCTAAAAGGTCTATCCACATGCTTGTAGTTGTAATCAAGTTTTCTAACTGCTAAAATGTCTATCCACGTGGTTGTAGTTGTAATCTAGTGTTCTAACTGCTAAAAAGTCTATCCACATGGTTGTAGTTGAAATCAAGTGTTCTAACTGCTAAAAAATCTGTTCACATGGTTGTAGTTGTAATATAGTGTTCTAACTGCTAAAAGGTCTATCCACATGCTTGTAGTTGTAATCAAGTGTTCTAACTGCTAAAAGGTCTATCCACATGCTTGTAGTTGTAATCTAGTGTTATAACTGCTAAAAGGTCTATCCACATGCTTGTAGTTGTAATCTAGGGTTCTAACTGCTAAAAGGTCTATCCATATGGTTGTAGTTGTAATCTAGTGTTCGAACTGCTTAAAGGTCTATCCACACGGTTGTTGTTGTAATATAGTGTTCTAACTGCTGAAAGGTCTATCACATGGTTGTAGTTGTAAACAAGTGTTCTAACTGCTAAAATGTCTATCCACATAGTTGTAGTTGTAATCAAGTGTTCTAACTGCTAAAAGGTCTATCCACATGGTTATGGTTGTAATCGAGTGTTCTAACTGCTAAAATGTCTATCCACATGGTTGTAGTTGTAATCAAGTTTTTAACTGCTAAAAGGTCTATCACATGTTTGTAGTTGTAATCTAGTGTTCTAACTGCTAAAAGATCTATCCACGTGGTTGTAGTTGTAATCAAGTGTTTTAACTGCTAAAAGGTCTATCACATGTTTGTAGTTGTAATCTAGTGTTCTAACTGCTAAAAGATCTATCCATATTGTTGTAGTTGTAATCAAGTGTTCTAAATGCTAAAAGATCTATCCATATTGTTGTAGTTGTAATCAAGTGTTCTAAATGCCAAAAGGCCTATCACATGGTTATAGCTGTACTTATCTTTATGATTGTAGTTGTAATCTAGTGTTCTAACTGCTAAAAGGTCTATCCACATGGTGGGAACCGCGTTAATCTAGTGTTCTAACTGCTAAAAGGTCTATCGACATGGTTGTAGTTGAAATCAAGTGTTCTAACTGCTAAAGGTCTATCCACATGGTGGGAACCGCGTTAATCTAGTGTTCTAACTGCTAAAAGGTCTATCCACATCGTGGGAATCGCGATATCTCAGTTGGTTGAGCGTCAGACTCGTAATCAAACGGTCTCGGATTTGATACCCGCCTGGGCCAGCCTAGGTTGGTTGCCTCGTGTGTCCTTTGGAAAGGCACTTAGCTCACATTTTCTCTTATGATATAGCCAATAATGTTTTTAGAAAGAAACCAACCGACCAACCAACCATCCAATCAACCAACCAACCAACCAGCTATCCATGTGGTAATTCAGTCTGCTTGATCGGCTGATGTTGTTTCCCTCCATCTTAGCTGTGGATGCATGCTATGGTTTACAAACTATGGACTTACTGTCTTTACTATAATTAAAGTCCTTCCCACTTTGAATACTCAATTACGATTCACTTATTATGCTTGAAGCAGTCTGAAAATTTGCATTGTTGAACGTTGAAAATTTGCATTGTTGAACGTTAAAAATTCTGTTGTTAAAATGAACGATTGATTAAATTCAAAGTTTTCAAATGACACTGTTTGAAAGGATATATTTATATTGACTTTGTATAGGAATATCGAGGTTGATGCTCGTCATGACTGAAAAGTTTGTTGCGAAATAAGTTGGTCGTATCCGGTTTGTGGCGAAATTCTTCCGCGACACTAATCGACATTAATGTTTGTTCAATATAAATGTCTCTTAGCTTTGATACAATTGTTCAGTTTATTAATATAATCATTTAATATGTATACAGAAATAGCCCATCAGAGATTGCATTTAACTGTATTTCTCTTCAGATCTTACCGGCGTATGCTAAGAACAATTCCTCTTTATACAATTTTGAATGTACCTACTGCTGAAAGAAACAATTAACTGCCATTAAAAGTTGCATAATCACGAACGTTGGCCATTTGTGTTGAAGTTCCAAGCTACTTAGACGTGTCTGCAAATATTTTATTAACTTGGGAAGTAGTCTTTGAAGTCAAACTAACATTTTGCAAATAAGTCGTGTCGCAGACTTTTTCTGTTTGGAAAAAAAATCGAAGAGAAACTGTTAGATCTATGATAGTGTATATACCATAAATCCACTAAAATTGGTTTTGAATAAAGCCTTAAATATTCAGTTTAATTTTCTCTTATTATTTATCATTCTTTCAACTTCAAATGTCAAGAATAAAAAGGATGGAATGAGTATATTTACAACATTTTCGTTTGGAATGTGCAGACACTCTGAAGTTACTCAATTACATTACTCCTTAATTTCTCAGAAAAAAATGAAGAAAGCAGTTTCAGTTACATTTGTGAGGCCTCTCTAGGCTTAATTTTGTCCAAGCTACTAATTGGCAAAACATAATTTCTTTTTGCTTTTAACATTTTAGAGGTATCTCTACAACAATATTTAGTGTATTTCTGTCTACATATATTTAGAATCAAATTGCTCCAGAAAACATTTATAATTCGAAGAAATAAAAAAGAAGAAGAAGAAAAACCCCAACATTTCCATGGGAATATTTTTTTTTTTTAACAACCAATCACTTTGATGCATTCAAAAAATTAGTTATTTAACATTTTCTTGTAAAGCATAAGCTGGTCGTATCTTTAAAATTGATGCCAACTGATATTCTGTTGAATTCATTAAGAAATCTGATGTTAGGTACAATAACAATAACATATATGAATATATACGAAATAGATGTACGTCGTCGAATTTCGCGTCGTCTAATCGTTTCCTTTCCTTTTATACCCGACCTTCGGGAAATGAAATCTGCATCACATTCATGTACCAACACACGTGTTTTTTTACTCGTATGATAAATTCTGATTTATACTCTACTCAGCTTTTACAACACTTTATTCAATTTCTTTCAGTTCGGCATAAAAAATGTAATCCTTTGTTTTCATAAGATTCAACTGTAAAAATAAAGGGGATACTTACTTATGGATGTACTATTGTCCGACGTACGTGCACTTTCCAGAATTCTTGTTCAGAAATCTAGCAGTAAGAACATAAATTTGGAAACGTGTTTCTGAGTACAGTTTATGAAACATATATCTGCTTATAGTGTATGAATTGGAATATTTTAATTCTTAAATTGGAACTCGTCGTTTTCCCCTGCTATTGTTCCAAGAAAGAGTAGCAACTTGCTTTCTTTTTGCTTTAAAGTAAAGGAGGGGTTCATAAACATTTAAGTTTGTAGTCCATGCCAACGCCAACTAGTAGTAGGGTAAATGGTCGATTCTGGCGCACGGCTACTATATTAACTTTTTTGTACTTAACAACGACATCTCAGGACCTCGCTTTGCTCGGCCCTTTGATGTCGTTGTCAAGTCATAATCATTTGTTATTGTTATTTACTATTGTGCATCATAATCATTGTTATGTGGTAAAATTACGCACTTTCCCCTGCTACTGCTTATCTTATTTTTTTATTTTGTTATTTTTAATTATCATCGTACACGGGTAGTTGTTCTTCTACCGTGATATGTTCTGCATTAGCAATATCATCTTCATTAAACCCTGCTTCTCCAACTTCTATTGTTGTTACTTCTGCAAAAACACTAAACGTAAACAATTCAAACACGAAGTAAACATAACGATTAACAGCTTTTCCAGGAGCAAGCTCTTCTAATATTTTATTTTTTTCTGCTTTGATTCCGTATTTATGACCTTCAGTACAATTTAAATCAACTATTTTTTTATTTTATTTTTAATACTACGTAAAATTTCACCTTTGTAACTACTGTTTATCAGTTGCTCAGCAAATTTATCGTAAATACTAGATTTTAAATAAATCAAAATCTGTCTCTCATTTTGTCTTGGAGATATTGATTTTATTATTTTATAATAAATCGCTATTTCTTGTAATCTGTTATACATTAATATTGGAACAATCGAATTTCTTTCTGGTTCATCTCCTTTTATTATTTGAAATATTGTTCTTTCTTCACAATTTAAATCTAGTATTTTTGCTACTTCTTCTGGTTTGTTTTCTCTTAATAATTTGATAAGATGTTCTATCTTCATTTATATTTTAGTGTTATATTTTAGTGTTATACAAAATTATACTTTACAACAAACCAAATTAATTTAGCAGATCAGTAACATTTGACCACTTCCTCAAGTGACGCTGCCATGAACTACACGCTATCAATAAATCTTAATTTACTAAGAGAGATTGACACGTACTTCTCAAAATTATTTGGTATGCACTTGATCTTACTGTTGCCATTAATTTTTGTTCTATTACCTCAGGGTTTCCAAATACCTCAACAACAATGTGAGCATCATACCCACGCAGATTGTGAAATACAACGGGAATAAAATCTGGTATTTTCTAATCAAGTTGCAATTATCACGAGCAGCACCACGATACTGCCCTGTAATGTGGCAATGATCGCGTACTCTATCATTACCAAGTGGCAAATTACAAATAACAAAATTTTTTGCTATTCTAAATTCATTATCCTGCTCAATTGTTAGTGGTAACATTGGATTTACCTTTTTTTTATTATTTTTTGTTTTTATTTCTGCTATCAAATTTTTAACAACCATGATGCAAGATCAGCTCTACGAAAGATTTGTTTTGGTTTTGATAGACTACGATCAACAGCACATATTAGTTTGTAAGCAACACTGCATGGAATATGATTTTGAGTTTTAGTGATTGAAGATATATTAGGATTACATTGTGGACCTTTTATAACGGTTTCCAACAGAGATTCAAAATCAGCGTAAATGATAAAAGGAATCTTCATCTGATGATTCAAATTTTTAAACTTTAATTCTGATTCTTCTTTTGTTGGCAGAGTACCAGCTTGCAAGTTTTTCCAGTATTCGAGATGCTTGTCTAATATTTCTTGTGTCTTGCAACCGTGGAGACAGCTATAGCAGAAGAATTTTTTATGCTGTGTTTTGTTTTACCGTCCACCGACTAGTCCGTTAAATGTTTTGATCGAGCAGTAGTGACCGTTGTAAAACAACAGATTAATCGTATCTTGTGATGCTTTTTCGCTTATGAAACGTGGATAACTTTTGTCATTGTCATCAACACCAAAAACGTAGGATGTAAATATTACTCACCTTTTAAAATTTGGGAATTTGTCGTTCATTAACTGGAAACTTAATATCATTAAATTTTGTTTATTAACAAAAGCAGAATAGCAGGAAACTCTGTTTGAATTTGTATCAGCGGGAAACATAGCTGCTAAAACTGCCCATTGGAAGCATTGGTTATCGTTCTTTTTGACGTTGGAAGTTCAACAAACGATGAACCACTCAGTGGAGTATATTTCATTGTGTGAAATATTACAGATTTTTTGCCCCTAACTTCCATCCAGAACCAGATGAAGTATAATCCTCAATCTTTTTCTGTATTTCCTGATAAATTTCTTCTGCTACTCTTTTCAAATTTGTACCTTTTAATATTCTTTTTGATCGAGCAGTGACGTAGGGTTCAGCAAGTTCTTCATCATAATCATGATCTCCAATGATATTTATTTTACTCAGCGTAACCTGATCTTTCACAAGGATTTTTAGTCCTCCATGTTTTTAAAGTTTTTTGAATAACAGGTGAGATAATATGAAATAAATCCTCTCTGGACAATCCTCCGGCTAAAACAAGATGATTATGAATCTCCCAACTTTTATCATAACCAGCAAAAACTGTTGCTGTTTGTTTTGCTACCATCAGGCTTCTACGTGACATGGACCTTAGACTTTTCATGCGTATATTATACTAATAGATTGTTTCATCTTTGAGAGTTAAATTTAAACAAAAATGTTTTATATTTAATAAGATAACATATCCTGTAATATTAAAAATACGAGGGATCTTTTTCTTGTAAATACAAACAATCTGAACCACAAATATTTTTTTAATCAGATCTCCTGCTGTCCATGGCAAGAACTTTTATAATATCATATTTTTCTATTTTTTTATTGTAGTTGTATCTGTGTAATTTATTACATTTATTTATTTGTTCCAGATTTTAACAACAGATTGCTTGCTGTCTACTGCAAATTAAATATCTCTCAAAAGCTCTGTGCAACTACCATTACGTGATAACAATAAATTTATTTTTTCATTCGACTCAGAACAAGAGCGTAGTATTATTTCATGTTTTATTAAAACAGTATGTAGGCGATCTTTGTACGGCAAAGGTATCATTTTATTTTGCACGTTTCCTGGTTTTATTAATTTTTGGGTTTTTATTTTAAGTTCTTCAATTAATGTTACTGCTCCCATGTTATTTATTGTTTGACACAATGTTTTATCAGGCAGATACAAATCATCTGATTGTACCTGATGTAATAAACAATTAGAGGAGAGTATTTATTATAATATGGCACCAGAAAAGAACATATCATGTATTACACATGCGAGTGATCTTGAAATCTTTAACTTTCACACCAAGTATGATTTGTACGCTGGAAATCAACTTGGAGTTATCAAAAATACCGAAACAGGAAAAACGATCGGAAAGATGACTCCAGCTGGTTTTCTGATACGAGTAAAAGGGAAAGATGATACAACTTTTACTGAAATTCTCGCTCACGAATTTATTTGGACATTGTTCAACGCCGATATCCCAAAAGAAAAGAGAGTTTATCATAAAAATGGAAGTAACGTTGACAACGCGCTGGTCAACTTAGATCTACAAGAATATCAACATCAGCAATATTTTTATCTGTATTAAGCTAATGATAAAGGTATCATTAGACACGTTAGAACAAAAAATGTAATTAGTCGGTTAAATAACAACGGTTACCTATTAGTAACAGTTCGAGGTAATAACACTGATCAAGTTAGTTATCTTTCACATCGCTTTGTGTACAAGGTTTTCCACTGGTTGATTCCAGAAGGATTTGTAATAAATCACATAAACAGCATCAAAACTGACAATCGACTTGAAAATCTTGATGCTGTTACACCACATGTGAATAGCAAGCGGGGTAACACTGACGGTAAACGGACACCGCGACATGTGATATCAATAAATCTTGATACAGAAGAAGAAATTGAGTGGCCTTCGATTTATGCTGCAAGCAAACATTTTAATAGTGTTCGAAATTCAATGTAGTTAATGGTGTTACAAAATCTGCCACTTCCAAACGTTTTAACATTAATGAAATTGGAGACAAGCACAAAATTTTAATAACAGAATACAAAAAAAGATGAGTACGTAACAGGAACGGCAAGCATTATGTGAAATAAGATCAGGAGATGATAGAAAAATGGTACTACAGCTGTTTAACAGACGATGAAGCAAGAACAATTATTGGGAAAAAACTGATTAATTACAGTACAAGAAAATATATATATATATATATATATATATATATATATATATATATATATATATTCTTGCACTTGTCTCTTATTCCTATGTGTATTTTATTGTTTCCGACATAACTAGTTTTCAACCACTTTTCTTTTGTTTTCTTTACTGTTCTTTTTACGTCATAAAAATGACAATCCCTATGGTTGAGGAGCCAAGGACATACTGCCTTAAAACATGCCAAAAGAGGTGTAGAGTGATGATAAAGAAATACAAAAGACGGAAGGAGAACAAATGTGAATTTCCTTTTAAAGAAGAGAATGAGACAGGGTGGAGGGAGAGAAGAAGAAGAAGTTAAATAATGAAGATAGCAAAAAATAAGAAACTAGGTATAAATACAAGTACATAAAAGGATGCTATATCTTAGCTAACATGCAAAGAAGTATGAATAAATATGTAACAACATTATTCACTTAAAGCAATGTATTTTACTGAAAGATATATGCTTGATCTGCAAATTGATACTTTTCAGAAGTCATTGTGCCCCACTCGGATACATACAATAGGCTTGATGCGCTCTCCTATATATCGTAAGAGGCAACTGATGGAGGCAGGAGCCGCGGTAACTCAGTTGGTAGAGCGTCGGACTCGTAATCCAACAGTCGCTGGTTCGATACCCGCCCAGGCCAGACAAGGCCAGCTGCCGTGGAGTGTCATTGGAAAAGGAACTTAGCTCCCATTTCGTTCGCATATTATAGCCAATAATGTGTTAAGAGTACCGTTTAAACCAACCAAAATAAAAAGAAGTTATTTTAGAGTGGCAGAGAGAAATATTATCAGAATTATTGACATTTACTATGCCTGATATTTATTTCATCTTTGTTTCATTTATTTTATCATATGATAGAATTAGATAGTAGTCGTTTTAGTCATTTTAGGTTTTAGTGAAAATTATTGGCATGCGAAGACAAATACCAATTTGTATTCTTTCTCTTCATCTTCTCTGTTGGACTATATAGGTCCTCTCCACCCGACCCCTCTTACACTCCTTTTCTTTGTTAGTACAACTTTATCCCTGATGGTGCGACGAGACTAAAATTCCCGAATAGTTTCTGATCTTTGAATCCGTCTTGTTCATGAACATTACGAATGTCATCTTGCGATAGGACCCATTCTCCAGCTTTAAAGGAGTGCCACTTAGAAATGAAGATGGTATGTAGAATAAAAAAGTACAACTGCGACCCTTAAGGGGCTTATATTATTATGAACATTTCATGGCCTGTACTACTTCATGTACGACTCATTGTTTTTGACAATTGCTTTATGCAGAATTATTTGCTTCTTAGTCAATAAATAGCTCTAACTTGTTGCCCAGTGGCTCCACATTCCAAAAATGTAAATAACCTTATTCTCTCAAAGTATAACCTAAGTTAGAATGAAATTGTCCTTAATCAATTTTTGTATGATGCAAACAACTTATGCTTGTCTATCTATCCGACTTAAACTTCCTGTTTCGAATTTTATAGATATGTCTAGTGTAGCATCTTCATTGTATTGAGTTTTCTTGCTTTTTAATTCTTTACTCTTCAGTTTTCTGTCTAGTCAGACTTGCGAAAGGGAATGACCGTTGAACTCTGTCTTGGCTTGAATCTTTCCAATAATAACATGTGCACATTTAATCAGTGGCGGCGCGAGGTTCGAGGCGCACGGGGGCAATGTTCTTTAGTGGCGCTCCTACTTTGCCACAGAGAACAGGTTGTCAGTTGCCAACCTCCAACCCCCAACCCCCATTTACGTCACGGTTACAGCTAAAAAAAAAAGCTCCCGACGGCGCCCCTTCCCCTCGCCCGGCCCGGGGGGGGGGGGGGGCAATCGCTCCCTCCCGACTCCCCCCCCCCCCCCCGTCGCGCCGCCACTGCATTTACTCAACCTAAGTCTTTTTTCTGGACAAGCTTCTGTCTGCTTTAATTTATTACATTTTATTCGAAGTTTATTCTGGATTGTGTCTATAAAAGTCAGACCTTTGTTTGCTCATCTCGCTTATTTTTCCTCTGATTCCTCGAGGCTTCTTCAAATCAAATCAAATCCTTATGACTTTGGCGTCAGTTCTCTCCGATTAAGAGATAATGATTCGTAAACAATTCCCGGCAGGCGCCAACTTATACACGTAAGATAAGATTAAGCCTTTTTCAGCTGGTGGAGCGATACAGGCTACAATTATCCATCTTCTCGCACCCAGGGCTGGAATCTGACATTTCAGATTTCAGTCGCCCAAGAAAGGGACACAAAACCTTCTGGAGCTTTTATCTGAGATGCGCTTAGAAAAATGTGGAAAATATTCTGATCCTCATTAACGTTTGTAGCATAGAAATGGCGAGTTCTGATCGAGACGGGAATCGGATTTGATTTGATTTATGCAAACAAACCGATAGTATTATCATTAGAAAGTGTGTTACTTAACTACTCTAGAATCGGATGGTACATATTCCAATAGCATGAGTGGCCTAGGGATGATCTCGTTGTTTTCTTTTTTGAAGCAAGAGTTGTTTCTTTTGAAATATCCTCGTTGCATCTTCGGTGCAAGAGTTGTTGCTTCATAAGTTCCTAGTACAGCTATGCTGATATAATCGAAGGTTTGTTGTCAGCACTTAAAACAAGGTGCGCTAAATATATAGAACGCATATCTTTGGTTCGATAGTCGTTTATTTACTACTTCCTAGCACAGCTATGTTGACATCATCAGTAGCTTAGTAACATTCATGTACATCTGAACGATATTCTACTTTTTTCACATTATTAATAGTCTAACAATGTTTTCGTTGCATTTTCAGCGCAGGAGTCGCAACATTCCAACTTCAAGATGATATACTACTTCAATTACATCACGAGTGACCTAGGTACATTACAGTACCCATACATTATATAGTGGTGTAGTGACAACTAGTCTAGTGATACTATAGTTAGAACTTCAGTGCCAGAGTAGTTTCTTTTGTAGCATCACCATTCTGCAAGACAACATACTGCTTCGTTCACATCACGAGTGGTCTAGTTAATGGCCTATTGTCGTTTACGATTCATGTATAGTGCAAAAGTCGTTATTTTACAACTTCTTCGTACTGCTATATGATATTCTACTTCGTTCACATTATCAGTGGTAAAGTTATGCTACAGTACTACTACATTATATACTGCTTTGTTAACATCGACAATGTTATAGTTATGTTACAGTACCCCTACATACTGTACTGCTTTGTTCATATCATTAGTCTTATAGTGACGTTTTAACAATGTATGCAAGAGTCGTAGATATGAACATAGTCGCATAGCTATACAAATAGAGTTGTTGCTTTATCGCTTGCTCCATCAGTAGCTGCACCTCCTATGCAATGCATCTTCATCGTACATTCATGCCGATATTGTCGCTGAGACTCAAACTCACCTTGCCGTCAGAGTTGTCAGCGAAGTATCGCTGTTAATGTTTGGATTCCTAGTACTTATTTACAACTATGTTCACATCACGCGAATGGCCTGGTTACATTACAGTAACCCACACTATAACCTTGTTCACATTATAGCGATGTTCTCTTTTAATATTCAGTATAGCCATTGGCTGTGCTGACAGAGTTGTTGATTTGCTACTTCATCATTGTCTCTATCAAAGAGGTGCACCGTAAGTGCTTCATTGCGCGCGCACACACACACAGACACATTCTAACATTCTGGTTGGGAATCAATAGGTAATCTATTTATATATAATTTCACAGAGTTAAGGACTCCTGTATATTGTAAAAAGGTGGTCTCAACATTATATATTGCATTTACTTTTTGCCATGAAAGGAATTCTCCATTACTCGGGACAATATCATTTATAAATAGTATACCTTTTCCAAACCATGGGTTTTTTTTTACTCCAAATAAAGCTTCTCCGACAATAATATTTTCATTACACATCAAGGCTTCAGCAAGAAAATCTGAAAAAGTCTTTGAAATAAACTTATTAGAGTATATGTTATAAGATCCTCCTTCCTAAGTATATTGTCAACATGTTCTTTTCTGTATAACTGATACCAAACTTGTTAATTTCCTTAAAAATATTAAAGCAATGAAACATTAGTTTACTCCATTTTGCATTTTTGGTAAGTATTCTTCTGACCCAGTATATTTGAAGAGAATATATGAAATTTTTTAAGTAAATCATTGATTTATTTTCCCACCTGTTTTACACTTAACTGTTAAAAAGGTGGTCATATACATTTAATTGTTGTTGTTCTTTCTAAAAGAAGTCGTAAATGAACAAAACCATACAACTTATTTATTTTAAACAAACGTTAGGCTGTACCTAAACACAAAAGGGTTGCAAAAGAATACAAAAAAGGCATTCACAACAAAAGAAAGCAAGCACATTATTAGATTATTATTATTTGCAGAAAGATCTATATAACATTATTAATTTGCAGAAGGAAAGAGAGAATTATTTTCAAACAAAAAATATTAATTTTTGCAATATGTTTGTTTTCTAAGTATTCTCGTGTATGTTTTAACAACCTTGTTCTTTGTCTGTCACTGATAATTTTGCTTGTTTTCTCAGGTGGTGTAAATGTCACTTTTACCTTTTGTAAAACATTAGGTAAAAATGTAGGACCTTTTTAAGCCCGTCTTCATGCTTACATAAAGAAGCATGGTAAGCTGATGTAGGAACACTTCAGTAGTTGTAACGTGGGAATTTTGCCCCACTTTGCATCACTTTTTGCAGCGTAGATGGTAGAAGGCCATGTTTGACCCCAAACCCAGTGGGGGTTTGATCTCACCATACATCACAATTGCTAAGTCACGGAGCAGCAACGTTTTTACTAGACCCTGGGAGTTCTTGGTGGGTTACTTTTTGGTAGAAGGAGGGGGTAAAGGAGGATGGCGGTCACATCGGGGGTAAAGCATGGCGACCATAGCGAGTAGCTGAAAAAGGGATCCTATTAGTAGGCACCAGCCAAATCTTCATTTGGTACCTATGATATATCATCACAGACATGAGCGATAGCAACATGTATCAATAGGGGTCCAGAGGCGGTTTGGAGTAGTCGAGCTCAGACTACGAAGGTATCACCTTTGAGTGCGAAGTGACCTACGACTGGGATGAAGAAAACCGATGAAGTCGATGATTACTTCCGCAATCAGGAGGCCTTTAAGTATTTATTTCCGGTCGCGGTCAACATTTATCTGACTAGTCTGGGCGAGATGGATCTGAGTCGAAACGACTAGGCCACAAGGGTCCTCACCTCACCTTATGGGGGTGCTCAACCCCTCCGCCTACAACAGATGTCTTGCGTGAACCCTTCTTAGGCGTATCGGAAGAAGAATTTATGAAGCATGTAGATATACTCGAAGACCTGTACGAAATCGGTCTGCTAAGGCTGGCAGGCACATATGCCAACGGACCCATACCAAGCAATATGTCTGTGTTACCACAACCCATGTACATCAATCAGAGCTCATAGGCCAGCGGCGCGCTCGGAATACGGCGGAGGAGGCGCGCTGGGGGAGAGCGGTGGTCTTTCGGCAGCAAATGCTGGCGGCGGCAGACGGCGCACTGCACAGCTCAAGAGGACCTCCCAACCTCACCCAGCATTGCCAGTATCTCTACGCGGGCCTCGTCGTTTGCGCAGGCAGTTAGCTAATTTTTCGCAGCCTTGTAGGGTGATTGCGCAGCGTTCGCCACCTTCGCGCTCGCCCAGGTCTCGTCCTTGGCCACCTCGTACTTGTCGCGCACTTCGACGATGAGCCGGAACTCTTCCTGTGAGATGTAGCAGCTGTGCAGCGCCAGGGATACGCGGTCCAGGATAGTGTTGAGCTCGGTCTCCGCCAGGACGCGGATTTCGTCGTGCTTTTTGGCCTTAGCGGTGAATCGGAGGCTGGCGTACGCCCCGACCAGGGACAGCTCAGCACAGCCCAGGGACAGGACTTTCAGGCCTACCGCGATGGGTGCGGCGAAGATTGTGGTCAACAGAGCGACGCCTATAATAACGCCCGCCATGGAAACGACGGTCAGAGCACTGTCGATACCATCGACCACAATGGCGGCACGGTGATACTTTTTTCTTTGTTAAGGACCCGTCGCTGCTTTGCCTTCGCGCCAAGAGCGGTCTCTACCTCCGATATTCTGTTAAGTCAAAATTCTTGTGGATCGTCGAGCTTTAGGTACTGATTCATAACTCATCGATGAGTAGGCTGAGGTAGAACTTTACCTGATTGCCAGCAACTGCCGGTGTTCGGGCGTGTCCGAGCTCGCGGACCTTCAGCTTTTCACCTTGGCGTGCCCGCACGACGGAAAAAAGGTTGATGTAGATGTCGATGTTTTCCCGGACCGTTATAGCCCTCACGATGATGCGGTCATTGAAACGGTCGCCGACCAGCTAAAGCAATTGTGCCGTCGATCCGGACCTTGTTCAATTGGGGGTGTTTTTGTCCGAGGAGCGCGATGCGGCACAGTATATCCTTTCTGAAAAAGAACCGGGTCTTACGCATTCTGATGCGGGTTAGCGTGGGCTCTTCAAGCCACGTCAGTGGCGATTGCAAGGGCGCATCGAAAATGTCTGCGGCGTTGTTGGAGAAATAATCACGCACGAGCCGACCCAGAGGCGTCACCGTCTGTTGCTGCAATGCCAGCGCGATTATCACCAGCTCACCGCGGATTCGCCCACCTAAGCAGGAATCGGAACGCGCTGACCCCGAGCTGACGAAGGTACTCCTGCACCAGCAGACTGTACTTTTTGTCAACATCAGACGCTTGTTTTGCTAGCTGATTCCATGTGTCGTCGTCCTCGGGGCTGCCAGGCCTCTCAAGCGTGGCTTTGTTATGTTGCTGCGGGTTCTAATTGCGGAAGCCGAAAATGATTAAGGTGGACAAGGAACCGGTTGCCTGCGCGTCAACGTTGCTGCCATCTTACCGAATGGGGTCCCCATTGGCCAACAGGGACGGGCAGTTGGTCGAGAAGCTCTCGTATTCGATGCCCGCGTTCTGACTGCTGCTGTGGTTTTGAGCCTGCAGGCCCCCGTTTACGTGAATTGAGACTGCCGCCCACGGGTTGTCGCAGTGGCGCCTGTGGAAGTTTACCAGGTAGAAATCCGCGCCTGGACGGCGATGGTATAGCTGTTTTTGCTGATGACGAACCCGCCCATGTTCTGCGTCGTGCTCCAGCAGTAAAAGACCGACACGCTATATCTACCTTGGTCGCATACTAGGATAAATCAAATGGTGGCGGATCGTCTCGTTACGAGCATCCGTAGATGTTTACAGGCATTTTGTTTGCTAAGAACAGCGCAAAAGTTGCCAAGGCCGCCATATACTTCGACAACATCGTCTAATGTGTAAAACTGCAGACGCAAAATAGCGGCGGCTCTAGTCGCCATGACGTCTAAAAATGAAAGACGGTAAGTTCCATAATCTACAGAAGGCGGTGGGACGATATAACACACATTGGTCTTTCGATAAATATCGGCGGTGTTTTCAAACATAAGAGCTCGATGGGGTCTTACCCTTCCAGCCAGTACGTGTACCTATTTATTTATGTTTCCTCCAGCCGGAAACATGTGAGTACTCTCGAGGGATGCCCCCTCCTATAAGAAAAATTTCCATATTTTTTAACGACTCAAGCACCACCATCTGAAACCAATAATCTGCTTTGTTTATGGCAGAGACCCACGCAGTGTCAATATCGTTGTCAAACATACTTAGCGGGCAGTTTTCGTTCTGAATAGAACTCGCCGCAACGACAAACCGAGCGTTTCTGATTTTAGACAGCCACAGAACCAACCCATTATTGGTACAAATTATAAAAGATCTGCCTCCTACCACCGCGTTCAGCTCGTCAGCATATCTTTTGTAACCACGTCTTGAGGACTTGCTGGGGTTTGCCAAATTTACGATCTTGTTCATGCCCATATTCAGGAGGCCTTTGAGACACATCCCGCATCTTGGCTGTCAGCATAAGATTGTAAACCCCCGACGAACTCGTCCACATAGCTTTGGTTGTCACATCCTGGGCGCCTACAGGCTCTGCCATGCCCACGACCCTGTTCGAGGTCACATCCAGACGCCAGCCATGCTATCACCAGCCTTGGAGATTTACGTATACTTCTAAGGTTTGGCAGGGCCCGGTGGTTTAAGTATTCTTTTAAGGTTGCGACCGACGTGTCGACGTATTGTTTTCTTGCCGCGTTGTGGTCGCCAGTCGGAGCCGCCAGACCCGAGATCTTGCTTGCCGTCATGCTTAGGTCGCCGGCCATGGTGTCGTCACTTTTCACCTCCGTGTCTTTGTCGTCTTTGTTGTCTCCGCGTCTTTGCACTTGGCCTAGGTTTTTTGCGTCCGCCTCTTTGCGGTCGACATTTCTTTTTGTAGCGTCATTTTCGGGTCGAAGAGGGTCGCCCACGTTGCGAAGGGCCCCCTGGTGATCTCCAATGTCTGCGACCAATCGAACGGCTTGCCGCCATCGCGTAGCGAGCCGTTAGCCTGGAAGACGGCGAGGTTGCTTGGCGCCTCTGAACTAACCGGGCGGGTCAACAGCGAGGAGGCCTTTACTTTTCCGACATCGTCGGCGAATACAACCAGTTCGTTCGGGTCGGAGGTGCCGATGCGGTTGCTGTAGGCCGGGATCCCGGCATTGGTTTCGTACAGGGCGAGGTCCGTCGGGGCCCTGGAGGCTGCCTCCTGTTTCTGCGAGCTCCAGAAGATGTCTACCGGTATGATGCTCATGGACACAGTCGGCCTGTTTCTAAACGAACCTGCGGAGCAGCAACAGCACCGAACACAACAGAGCGCCGGGCGTCGGGTCGCGATTCAGGGCTTTAGCACCTCTATGGACCGGAGCAGTTGGCGACTGACGCGTGGTAGAAATTGCCAACGGCTCATGAGCCCTCTTGGTGGCCTCCACGGTGTGTGGGGCGAAAAGGGTCATGTTTGTTGGAGCCGCCAAGGTAGAAAAATTGCGGCGGTGACATCGCGGCCAGCCTCAGAAAGCTGCTAGTGCTACTCTGGAAGAAATATCCCTTGGAGAAGCATCTGCCGCGTTAAAACTACTGCGCTCCCGGGATCCAGCTGGACGCCGCCAGCAACCCCAAGCCGGGCGAGGTGCCCATCAACCAAGTGGACGTAGTGTGCTACCGGCACGACCTGTTGTACTCGCGCAGCAACGACATGCGCGACCGGCACAAGGCCGACTTGGATCTGATCCACGACTTAAAGAACATCCGGGGATCCGCCATCGGTGAGCGGCTCGGCCGTATGCTTGTTACGGGCGGGATGAAGGCCAATCTCGTGGTAGCCGGGCGCGCAGTCATCTAAAGGGGGGCTTAACAGATTGGAGCTATGAGGCCCGTCTTGCGTCCACAGGTCAACCAGAGGCAGAACAATTATGTGCGTAAAATGCGAAACACACATTTGGTACTATAGGCAAAGCCTGGCGCTCCTTTGATGCTTGTACCATTCAAAGGTTTGAATGATTGTAAAATGTTCAGACATACCGACCAACGGAAAGGGGAAAGAGAGAGGTGGGGGATAAAATCAATCTTATGGTCGGTAGCAATGTCAATTAAAGCATAATAATGACTTAGATCAACTGTAAATAAATGTAAATGTTTGAATTACCCTCTTATTGGTGCGTCATTTCGCTTAATCTATAATCCCTACTCGTTTCAATATACTCGCTGGTGACTGAATGGCTGCGCGTTCAGTGTTCAAGTAGCTAACCATATTGTGATCCGCCTATGGCGTATAAATACGCATATAATTATGGTTTCGATACACATATAATTATGGTTTCATGAGAAGACTATTGCTTCTGTACTCTCTCGATCAGTGATGAATTTCAACTTATTAATTATTAAGAAAATAAGAAAATAATGAGACAAATAATAATTCCCGTTTTTCCGTAAGGGACAGAAATACGTGGAAATCAGTGGATTGAGAGAAAAAAGAATTTGAGCTGGATGAAAACCTTGAATTTGAACTTACACCAAGTAACCTAAAGGAACTTAATCCTTATAATTGTATCTGTACACTTTCCATGGGATTTTTCTACAGTTTTACTAGATACTAATGATACAAAGTTGCAATAGACTGTGGAGACGAGCAGAGGCCGAACAGTAAATTCCTTGGCATATACATACTCTAATCTATTGGATGCTTTATTTTGTTTTCGTTTTTTTAACCAATAATAATGTTTTAAAACAGATGATTTTTTAATATTCAAATGTCTGCAGAAGGTTTACTTCCCCTCCCCCCCCCCCCTCTCTCTCTCTCTCTCTCTCTCTCTCTCTCTCAGTCTGTGTTGGTTGCTCAGTCAGCATGTCAGTTTTACCTCCACTGATCAAAATCTCTCTCTTTCTCCTTCGTCGCAAGCCACGGGTGAAACTCCGTGAAAAAGGAGTGTAGCGGATTTTTGCCCTTGACGTGCGACAATTTCTCTGGAACTATGATGGTGAAACTGGCAGACAAACCGACCAACAGGATATCGAATCATGTGTCATTGTCAATAGTCAAGTATCACAATAGTTTCCTATTGAACACTGTTGCGGGCAAGGTGATCCCTTATCGCCATATATTAAGTTAAATATCAAGACCAAATGCATACAAATTGATACTATAGAATATGTTTTATCACAATATCTAGACTATACCTCTGTTATTTTTGATGCTACTGAAATGCCATTGAGAGTTACCTTAGATTATTGACGTTCTTTGCAAAGATCTCCGACCTTAGCATAAACATTGAAAGAGCCGTTTGGGCATAGAAAAAGGGAAAATAGCAGAGATAAGTTTTGTCAGGAAAATTCTTTAAATTGGGAAACAGGTGTTTTCACACTGCTTGGCATTAGATTCATAACAAATTTAAGAGAAATTATAGAATTAAACCATCAAGACAAAACTGAAGAAATAAAACTTATGTTCTTGCAATGGTCCAAGAGAAGTTTGACACCTTTTGGAAAAAATAGTTATAAAGAGTCTTGCTGTGTCCAATATAAATGACTTAATTCTTTGTTTACCTAATCCATCAGAAATTATTATGAATAAACTTAATCAAATGTTTGTGGGTTTTTTTATATTTTTGTTTTGTTGTTTTGTTTTTTTTTTTGTTTTTTGTTTGTTTTTTTTTTTTGTTGCTGTTGTTGTTGTTTCATTTTCTTGTGAGATAAATCGATGATAAGATAAAAAGTCTAGTCTGTACTCACGAATATTCTAAAAAGGGATTATAAATGATTAAAATTAAAATAGTTATGACGGCATGAAAAGCAACCTGGATACGTGGAGAAGCGTATTAATTCTAACATGTCCAAAAATATTATATATAAACATCTGTACAGTTGCAGAGTAAATATAATCGTGGATTTCAGATGCAACAATCAGTTTATTAGTTTTAATTCATTTTTAACAATTTATCCACGTGTAATAAACTTTTCACAATATGATGGTATTATAGGTCCTATGGATAGATTCACAATAAGTACCAAACTTGGAAACATTTAAGAAATAAATATTATATCAGTACAACTTAGAAAGGTATACAGCCTTCAGAAACTGTGATTGGGAGAAATTCAGTCATATAGCTTATGAAGGTATAATTGATATATCATTTTTAAAAAAATCATTTGCAAGCTTTAATGTGTTAAACATAATGCATGTATTATCATATAGTCCATTCAGCCTCTCGCTTGTTTGCACATTTTGCATTTTGAACATTTCTTCCAGCCAACATTTGTTTTCTGGAATTCATCAAGATATTTTAGTTCATTACCTGTATTGCATATAATTGTTAACACTTCACACAGGGGGTTGGTACGATAGAAGAATAAAACGCTATTATCATTATTTCTTTAAACAAGACTTGTTGATTCACAACATTTTCATTGTTTCTTTGAAACAAGAGTTGTTGATTCGCAATTTCCTCGTTGCTTATTTATAACAACAGTTGTTGTTTATCAACACACTCAACCATCTTGAGTGATAAGGATATTATTCTATAATTTCTTAAAATAAGTACTTCTAACGCCTATTCATTCTATAAAGATAAATGCATTTTTAGTGTTTTGTTCTAGTGAATAAAAGGTACCTCAAAAGTACTCACTATTTCATACTGTTATTTTCATTTTAGTGACATTTAGTGAGAATAAGAACAATTATGAAATATCACTATGTGAATCCCGAGTCAGTATATCACTGTGTGTACTATTATGTAGCAATTAATGCCTTTGTGTGTCATATAATAACAAAAAATAACAATAGTAAGTCAAATATGGCTACTTTTTTAGTACTTACTTTTTCACACCTAAATAGTTGGCAATGCCTAAACAATATCCAAACTAACCTCACTCGGCGAGAGATATGTGGAATGTATCTATGTATGCGAATTGCAAGCACCCTCCATACTGACCTCAGTGGCGTCACTAAGGTTGGCGTCACCCAGTGCGGTAAACTCATGGTGTCACCCCCTCCAGACTTCCCCCTTGGACCGCCTCCGAGTCCTCCTGTACCAGACCATACAGAATCGCCTATAGTAATGTTTGTAAATTTAAGTCCTAAAGTTACAAAGGACATAAGAAGAAAACAATAAAATTTGAGGTAACAGCGTTTAAGAACTGCAACAAAATTATGTTATTTTTTATTTTAACATTAAACATTAAACATTAAACTTTACAGTTTAAACTTTTCCATTTTGATGTCACCCCCCTGTGATGGTGTTACCCGGTGCGGCCCGCACCCCCCTAGTGACGCCACTGACTGACCTCACACAGCTAGAGATATGTGGAATGTATCTATGTATGCGAATTGCAAGCACCCTCCATACTGACCTCACACAGCTAGAGATATGTGGAATGTATCTATGTATGCGAATTGCAAGCACCCTCCATACTGACCTCACACAGCTAGAGATTTGTGGAATGTATCTATGTATGCGAATTGCAAGCACCCTCTATACTGACCTCACACAGCTAGAGATATGTGGAATGTATCTATGTATGCAAGATGTGGAATGTATCTATGTATGCGAATTGCAAACACCCTAACAAGTTAGATGAATTATAGTCTCACTGAGAAACTCCTTTGAAGCTGCAAAGACTTTGCAAGCAATAACATCAAATGAAGCACCAACAAAGTACAAGTCAGGAGAAACTACAACAGCTTCAGAAACAAAATGTTTCTGAGGAAAGTCTAGCTAAAGCTAAGAAGAAATTTTCAATAGATTAAGCGTACGATTTGACTTCGAATGAGTTTAAAATTTTGAATGAAAAAATAGACCTCTTGTATCAAATGATTGATGATATAGAAGCCAGCATGAATCGGAAGATAGCGAGTTAGAAGAAGACACGGAAGAATTATAAGATGATATTGAAGACCTAAATAATGAATTGCTGAATTGGGAAAAACATTATTATAAGAATTGAAGAAGGAGTAAGATCCATGTAATGGTCAACATACATTAGCATCAGTTTTGCAATCCGTCTAGTAATTAAAGTTTCAAGATCAAAACCAAAGTTAGTTGAAACAAAAGTTAACAAAGTACCCGATCTAGGCAAAACAAAAGTAACAGCTACAGCAATAAATTCAAATAATAGCTGTATCCCTGAAATGTTGTGAAATGTTAAAAAGAATTTCTTGGATTACAAGCTAGGGCCGCCATATAAACTAAGTTTCGAAGAGAGTATGATATCGTTTTAAGAGACCTCACTACCATATCTGTTCTTGGAAGTTGTAAAGCAACGACTATAGGACTAACGGTGCGTATAGTATATATTTAGCGCACCTTGTGTGCAGTCCTAACAACGGACTTTCGATTATAGCAGTATAGCTGTAATAGAAAATTGTTAAGCAACACTTCTTGAAATGAAGATGCAACGAGGATATTAAAAATAGAAACTCTTGTTTGAAAATGAAAACAAAGAGAATATCACTGAACCACTCAGGATAATAGAATGTGTACGGTTCGATCATAGAATAGTAAAGAAACACACTTTCTAAACATCATAGTATCAATTTTATATTCATAATTAAAACACTGTTGGGTTTAAAATCGGATTTTAGGGTAGTTAAGAAACACACTTTCTAACCATCATACCATGGATTTCCTTCCATAAATCAGATCCCCATTTGAATCAGAACTCGCCACTGCTATACTACTAACGTTCTCAGTAACGCTAAGTTATCTTCAAAGAAATATGGTATAATTAAGAAGCTATGCCTAATAAAGCAACTAAAAGGAGTGGAAACGAGTGAAAAATACAAAATATCGAGCGAAAAATTATGATCTTTCAGATAATTTAATTCGATAAGATTTGTTGTCTTGTCTCCCAGAAATATTTGTGCATTGCTATGAAATTAAGTGGACCCAAACGTTCACATAAAATATATTACTACACAACCATCTTAAACTAATTCTCATAGATTTAGCACAATATTATAACTGAAATTAAAAAAGAAAAAAAATTGTTAAATTATCAAATTTTGGTACATGACTGTATTTTACCTATGTCTGTCAGAAATATGGGTAATACGTTTATGTTCTAAAGCGTTTTAAACATCAATAATTAATTTATTGCGAAAGTAAATTGCTGATTGTGGTAAAACTCCAAGAGAAATAGATAAAATGCAGTTTTTTTTCTGGTTCACAAAAGCATTTCGTGAAAACAAATAAATATTATTTAACAAAATTATACCTGAATAAATTTGATCCAGTAAACTATTCGTCTTAAAGATAATTTTTCCTAGCCTATATCAGATGATGTACAATTATATTAAATAACGTTTGATCATCCAATTACGTTTACAGTTTCAGACCACCTGATCTACTAGGAAAAGACGAACACATGTAGTGACAGAGGCGGCAATATATATAGACATACTGCATCAAAGGACTCGAAGGATTAACAATGAGAAAATTATCAAATCAATATAATCTGACGAGAAGTCTTGCATAAATTTGCAGGCTTGGATACACAAGATAACGATATCATTTTATTGTAAAAAAAAAACTCAATCGAAATTAGACACATTTCGTTGGACCATCCAGTGTATAGAAGCATACGATTAATGCTGATATTATTGACAATGACCCGATATCCAAGTATCAAGTACGGTATCCAATGTTCCCCACTTCGAGAATCTTACACTGATTAATTAATAATTAGTGGTCTTATTCCTGGAAATAGGCATCATTTGCCTCTCTGTGTCTTAATAGTCAAGGGTCAAAAAAATTACCATTTTATTTTAACGAACTATGGCAATTAAAAAAGGTATTAACACTGAGCATTTATGTTAAATATATAAAGTATTTAAAATTATTTCATGATTGAAAATTGAAATAACAAACAACACAAATGCCGATAAATTTGTGCGACTAGTTTCGCATTTACTGTATGCTTCTTCAGGCATAAAATATTTTGAAAGAAACGGATGACATCTATATATTTATCAAGAATTACGTCATTGTACATTTGTAATTTGTATACTTGTAAAATATGTAAGATATTTGTAAAATAATAAAACTTATCATGGAAAATAATCATTTCCGATTTAATAGTACAGATTGCATCCAAATAATGGATACGGCAATGGGTAGTCCTATGACTCCTTCACACGCTTCACTTTTCATGGGTAAATGAGAACACATTTTTCTTGAAAACCAGAATCTTAATCCAACTGTTTGATTAAGAGTTTAGATTACATCTGTATGATCTGGAACCATTCAAAAGAAGAACAACAAGAATGTATTGATCGCCTAAATAATTTTCACCCCACAATTAAATTTACTTATACTGCATCCAGTACGCATGTATCGTTTTAAGTGTAAATGTCATGAAAAATTCTGACAGTACTATCTCTACAAATGTTCATATCAAAGAAACTAATATCCACCAGTATGTGAAATATTCGTCTTGTCATCCCAGGTCATGTAAAAACGGTATAAATTATAGCCAAGTGAAAAGATACCGACGTATCATTTCAGATGATTATCAATTAAAATTCTTTGAAGGAATTAAAAACATATTTCCAAAGCAAGAACTATCCTATGCATGTAATTGATTATGCTTTGAATAAAGCACGTACTTACTCAAAATGAATCTTCACAGAAAAATGTACGAAAGAAAACAAATATATTATTTCTTTCATAATACAATATAATCCTTCATTACCTAATAACGACTTTACAATTAATAAATATTGGAGTCTCCTCAACTTATCCGATAAAAACAACGTAAAAACTCTTTACAAAAGCAAGCCAATTCTTGCTTATAGAAGACCTAGGAATTTACAAGATTTTTTTATCAGAACTAAAACGACAGAAAATATAAAAAGATGTTTTTCATCATCTAAATGTAACAAACGTCGGTGCTCTGAATGTGCAAATATTACAGAAAGTACCTGTTTTAGTAGCTCTAATAAGAAAGAATTGTTTTCTCTACGTTTATAACACCGACTGTATATCAACTGATGTAATTTTTTTGATAACCTGTAAAAAATGTAACATGCAATATGTTGGACAAATACTTCAACAAGTTTCTAAAAGAATGAATAATCAACGCTTTCATATAAAAACGTTAATGGATTTTCAGTTCTCCTCTAATGTTTCAATATATTTTAATACAAATAATTATTCTTGACGTGATTTTTCTTTCGTGCTAATCGATATTGTGCATGGACAGATGAACCGACTGATTAAAGAAAGTTACTGGATTCATCTGTTAGATACTTTGTATTCCACTGGCCTTAATACTAAGGTATTATATAAAATTGTATACAATTTTAATAAAAGAAACGATATGTTGTATACATATATATCAGTTATATGTATGTATGACTGTTTGCCTCTGTATTGTGATTTCACTGAAATTATTTCATAGCGATTCTAGATAAATTAAAAGAATATATGGGTATTTTTCAGGACTCGTCATCATTAACCAGATGAAAAGTATGCTATTCATGTCCCGTTTTGATCTATAATGCTCATGATTTTCGGAAGATTTGAAACTGATAATAAAAGAAAAAGGAAATAAGAAAACTTGGTCAATAAGTGTGATGGATGGTTGGTTCTTTTTTTTAACGGCACTTTTAACAGATTATTGACTATATAATGCCTAGAGAAACTAACTAAGCTACCGCGACTCCCTTAGTCAATAGGTAAAGAAAAAGGTTGAAGAATATGTAATTCGTTTTAAGTCATTTTTCAAGCTATAATTGTTTTTTCTTAAAATGGAAGAATAAACTTCCGTTATCTCGAATTATTATTTAATAATGCATGGAGCCGCGATAACTCAGTTGATAATCCAAAGGTCGCGAGCTCGATACCCGTCTGGGCCAGCCAGGGTTGGCTCTGTGTGTCCTTGGGAAAGACACCTAGCTCCCATTTGATCGGCATTTTATAGCCAATAATGTGTTAAAAGTACCATTAAAAGGAATCAACCAACCATCATTTGGCAAAGCTATTTGCAATTTGTATTCATACCATGCTAACGTTACGTTAGATTCAATATCGGAAGAAAATATTTACTCCATGTCACGGACACATGCTATTACACACTGCCTCCTATTGCAATGAAATTATTTTTCCGAGATCAAAAATGTTGGTCGCATCATGAAGCTTATTTGAATTTTACGCTAAATATTTATGAAAAGATAAAAAGGATTCGATCGAATGCTATCAAGGACTTGCAATGTTATTTTATGAACTCAGTTTATGAACTCTCTATCATCTACCTATTGGTCTATAATTGCGTATTTAAGATTGGACACAAAACACTACTATAATACCGTCTTTATGATTGGGCACAATACACTACTATAATAAGGTCTTTCTGATTGGGCAATACACAATACACTACTATAATATAGTCTTTCTGATTGGGCACAATACACTACAGCAGTTGCCTATAATAAGGTCTTTGTGACTGTGCGCAATACACTACAGTAATTGCCTTTCGTAACGTCTTACTGGCTGGGTACAATACACTACAACAATTGCCTATTATCACGTCTCTCTGACTGTGCACAATACACAACCGTAATAGCCTATCATCGCGTCTTTCTGACGCAGCATAATACACTACAGTAATTGCATAGCATTACCGTCTTTCTGACTGAGCACAATACACTACAGTAATAGCTATCATAAGGTCTTTCTAATTGAGCACAATACACCACAGTGATTGCTGATGTATTTTAACTGAGTACAATGCACTACATACATTGATTATCACAGCGTCTTTCTGATTGAGCACAATACACCACAGAAATTGATTATCACAGCGTCTTTCTGAATGAACACAACGAACTACAGTAATTGCCTATCATAAAGTATTTGTGATCGAGCACACAACACCACAGTAATTGACTAGTATAGTGTCTTTAAGATTGGGCACAATACTCTACTAAAGTAATTGCCTATCATATGGTCTTTATGACTGAGCACGATACACTACGGTATATTGGTACCGTAGTGTATATTTTTCAGTATTCGGTTTTTAAATTACGCATTACCAATTGATCTGCCACAACTGTTTGTTCATGGGACAAATGTAGGGTGGGTGTTCTCTCTCTCTCTCTGGAATTATATTTAATGATTAAGTTTATTGATGGAATTTTGATCACATTCTCGTAACTGAATTCTCATATCATGAGACAAATGACATTCTGTGATACGTATTTCATTGCAACCACACTGCTGGGTTTCTAACAGAAACACATCGCTCACCAGATATTTATTGAAACTTGATCTCAGGTGTTTTATCATTATTTTTATTATCATTTAGGGAGACAAGAGACATATTTACGCTACCTCGAAAATAAAAGCAAACACAAGAAATAAAACAAGAAAAACAAGATGGAAAACTTATGAGTTTTTTATTGTTGTATTTTGCACGTCGTTCTCATGATATCTTGTTACTAAATACTGAGAAATAACGCTTATTACTATGACTTTACTACTTTTCTTGAATTGCTAAATTTCCAGAACCATTATCACTACAAGACCATATATTTTCGTACTTGTATTAATACAAACTGCAATTATCAAGGATAATAATGTCAAATTTGTACTTGTATTAATACAAACTGCAATTATCAAGGATAATAATGTCAAATTTGTACTTGTATTAATACAAACTGCAATTATCAAGGATAATAATGTCAAATTTGTACTTGTATTAATACAAACTGCAATTATCAAGGTTAATAATGTCAAATTTGTACTTGTATTAATACAAACTGCAATTATCAAGGATAATAATGTCAAATTTGTACTTGTATTAATACAAACTGCAATTATCATGGATAATAATGTCAAATTTGTACTTGTATTAATACAAACTGCAATTATCAAGGATAATAATGTCAAATTTGTACTTGTATTAATACAAACTGCAATTATCAAGGATAATAAAGTCAAATTTGTACTTTTACGAAGCTTAGCAGTTGATAAGACAATCATCACAATCAACCAGAATGATGAAAAGTCAAGGTCAATTTTGGAAATATACATTTTAAAAAAATCCTTTTGCCTTTGCTATCATCATCTCACATAAGATATATATATATATATATATATATATATATATATATATATATATATATATATATATAATCTTCGTTTTCATCATACCGCAATTTATTTTCTAAATTTCTCAAAGTTAAAAATCAATTAAATAAAAATATAAAAAACTATGTCAACAGTAAAATACTAAATAAATAAACGCAAGAGAAAGAAAGTATTGCAGAAATCAGTTTATAATACATTATTTTTATTCTAAAGACATTCATGGATGATTACTTGCTACTGGTACAATTTAAACATCTATGTGATTACAAACTACTACAATATACAGCACGAATATGCAAACTAAATAATTGAAGATATACAGACAGTTGAAAGCTTCCGTTATACATATTGGACGGTAATCATGAATTATACATTAAACTCATCATATTTTTTGGCAGACGTATCATTATTGCCTTTTAAAATAGTGGTGTTAGGCCTGAAATTGACTTTAATAATTCTTTATCATACAGACTGAAATGAATTCATTCATCAGAAACTATAGGTGTGTAACATATATATCCCACTTCAGCCAGAAAATTCGAAGCCCTACAGGCACAAAACAATGATATAACTTGCAACAAATCATTCAAATGACCACAGCCTCTAACCAGGTTATTTATATATGCAGGTAAGCATGCATACCACATTTCATTTGCACAGTTCAAATGCTTTCTACGTAATAGTACTAACAAGGTTGTCCCCACACAAAGTCCAAAAGGTACAAAAATCAAAGAAAAAATACAAAAGAAATGGCTTAAATGATATACATATATAATCAGGTCATCAACATATTCAATGGACCAAGCAAGCCTACTAAATTTAATTGGTCTGTGCTTTGTGGTTTTGAAAATTTGTTCTAGCAAAATATCATTATGCTAGTTTTACTTAAAAAAAATAGGTGTATGTTTGGATGTATGTATGTATAAGGGTTTAACGCCAGGGCAGCACCATAATGGCTATATGGTGGCTATTAAAGATAAAGTTTTAAAAAAATGTAAAAATTTAAGAACTGCACCAAAAAAAATAATTAAAAAAAAAAAAGAAAAATTATAAAGTTAAACCATTCCAATAGAATGTAAACATGAAATACTATAAAATAAAGCTAAAAGGTAAAGATGTTAAAATTCTGTAAAATGAATACAAAATAAAATATAAACGTAAAAAAAAAAATCTCTAAAATATAGTTTTACAATTTGTTATCTAGTCCAAGATGTTCTCTAGTGGTACATCCTCATAAAGTTATATAATTGAGTTCACATTAACAACTTATGTCACAGAGGGTGGAAGTAAATACACTTGATAAGAATGTGTTTCACTGTCAGTTGACACTGGCAGGGAATGCACTCTGAACAAGGTTCACCCTTCAAGAAGTATGCATGTACCAGTTATGTGCGTCCTATACTTGATCAGCACAATACCACCTCATCTAAGCAATTTGTTATATATAAGGGAAGCCAAAAATGATCTTTATAGATAAAAATAGCTTACATTGTTATTCATTTCTAATAAGGTTATCTGCACATGCAAGTTCTTTTTTGCGTGATGGTTCTTTTGCCTCAACAGAGAGGCCTTTTAAAGGCAAAGTCCTGAATGCTCCCAGACAAAGTCTAAGTCCTTGACTGTCTATCGGATCAAGCATCTGTAGCTAAGATTTGCAAGCTGATTCGTATACAGTCGAGCCATAGTCAAGTTTAAATCTTACTGAAGTCCTGTATAACTAAAGTAAGACCTTCCTGTTTGCTCCCCAATCTTTGTTTGCCACGACTCGTATTAAACCCTTTTAAATTTGGTTTGCTCCACAACAGGGATAAAAGAACAATCAAGAGAGAATTTTGGTCATCATGAGTTTTGGATTTCTAAAGTTTAAATCCGTTTTCTTCTGACCATTTCTGAACTCTGTTTAAGCATATATGTAATTGATATGCAGGATATTCCACATCTGTTGAAATCATTAAATCTTAGAGGTTGACTCTAATTATTCTTGTCGTTGGTTTACGGAGAGAAGTCGTCGCCTTATCCCACTGTCTTAATTATCCCTAGATAAGAATTAGGCGTTGAAAGCTATGTGGGCCTTATCGGGGAATGCATAGAAAACTGAGGAAACGGAAATTCATACCGATGAGACTGGCTAACATTTGGCCAATAATTCATCAAGATTACAATATTGTGTAGGTTAGACTCGATTTTTTTTTTTTTTCAAGTGATGGCTCCATTTTGTACAATTGTTTTATTAAAGGATGTGGCGCCACTATAAAAGGGCGCACACACTACTTTCCTTCAGTCCGAATTCAGCAGTCATCGAGAAAACTTGCTCCTTATTATGACCTGATTAGCTGTTAGACAGTGGAAACTATCGACAGGTGAAGCTTTAACACCAATGTTAAAGGGAAATTTGGGCTAAGGCATAATAATCGCTTGTGCAATGTTTATTGTTTAAGTCTGTACAAATTGAGCATAAATGGCCCACCCGTTTAGGAGGAATTAGCCTTTAATGTCTCAGTTGTCTTCTGACACAAGAAGGTTCGCCATTTTCTCGTAGAGGGCGCTGCATTTGTGATGTGTGACGAGCACTGCCAGTTAATGCCGTGTTAGCAGTGTCAGGTCTATTAAATACAATACTCCCATCCTATGTGCGTATGTGTGTGTGTGTGTGTTTGTCTCTGTGTGTGCGTGTGTGTGTGTGTGTAAGAGAGAGAGAGAGAGAGAAAGAGAGAGAGAGAGAGAGAGAGAAAGAGAGAGAGAGAGAGTACGTGCACATACAAAGAATGAGCAAATGTTGTCCCAAATTTCATCTAAATCATAATACCTATGATCATTAGAAAATAAAGTTGTCACGTGATGCGAAGGACGTATTCTGTGAAAAATTAACTATGTTAAATGACACCTTCTATCCTTGGCCAGTGATGACCGGGTTTGTGAAATGCATTTCAACAGCTAAGGTTGTAGACCGACTCACACTAAGTTATAAAACAAATAAAAAAAGAATATCATTATAGTATTTTATTATTTATGATGTGTAAGTAAACTTATCTATTTCTACATTTTGCTTTGAAATATGTCGCTTTCTTTTGAGAAAAGTGGATTTTGTATGGAGTTTGTATGGATTTTGTATGGAGTTCGTATGCATTTTGTATGCAGTTTGTATGGAATTTGTATGGAGTTGTATAACTTATGTGTGAAGAAGGTTTGATTTACCGTTTACAAAAATGTAGAATTCTTATGCGTGCATTATTTTTTCTCAAATATAACGCCCAATTTAATTAATATCGCGTGCAAAAATTTTGTAAATACAATTGTGTTAAAATCCATTCTGACTATCTAATTTCCCATCTCTAATTTTATATGTAGGTTCCAGATAATACTTGTTAACCAGTATACACTGGTTTCAACCAGTATACACTGTTTTCAAAGAAGGAAAATTAAAGAGAATGTTGTAACTGAGTCCAGCCTGCTTCAAAATAAAGACAAGAACATTTATGAGAAATATTAGCAGAACTTAACAGATCCTGTATTAGCGTGCTACCGTTTTACACTCTCAACAGTTTTTTTTTTCAAGTTGTCTGTTAAAAGAAGATGGCAAGAAATATTTCATATTTTCTTTCTTATTCTATAAACATCATGAAATTGTCTCGTGTATCAATCTATCGTAAATACGAATTATATAAACAATATATCTAAGGACTACGAAACTTTAATGGAAAACAATATTTATTCAGATTCACCTATTTTAAATTTATAAGTCAAAAGTCAAGACGTAAAAGATATAAGAAGGAGAATGGGAGAATCGTCCAATTAATATATGAGTCAGTACGATGTGAGGTGTAAAATTACTATTATGCTGAACTGAGAAACTTTACTAATCTGTATAGAAACGGCAATGTCCACTTAGCAACGCCTACGCTAGGGACGTATTAACCCGCCTGAGAATTCGAGCTAAAAGTTTGCAGTTACACTATGAAGGCAATGCCACCTAGAGAGTTAAGAAATGGGATTCCTGGGAAAAAATAGAGACATTATTCTTACATCATTCCATATGATACGATATGGTATGGTAAGGTTTTTGATATTAAAGCATTAATTGATGAAAAGTCTGAATATTCTTAAGTGAAAAAAATGTGATGCAAACAACGAAATAAGCGAGCACCTGTGAACTGTATGCACAAAACTCCAATATGCGGAACTCAGCAATATACAATACAACTTATTGCCTAGATAGATAGATGATAGACTTTCAACAGATATCTCTTTATCGCCGTTTGAAGGACTTGAATGTTAACAGTTATGTGGTACTTGTCTACAAATCCTTACCTTTGATTTTAGAAGCTTTATGTCAGACGTGGTTACAAACATAATCATACTGCCCATTCATTGAAAGTCAATTATTTCTTTTTCATTGCTTTTAGAAGTAACAGCTGCATGTTTCTTTTACTGTAGCCAGAGGCACTTTATAAATTATGTGAGCGGTGGTACACAAAAGTAAAAATAATTTCACTTTAATTGAAAATTACTTTGTCATTTTAAAAGTAAACCTTTCCGAACACAATGTAGGCAATTTCCAACTATTTGTGATGAATTAGATCAAAACTAAACCTGACATTTAAATTTGAAATATTTGTGCATGGTTCTCACAATTTATAGCATTGTAAAATTATGAAAATCCAAATTTTAAACGGAATTATGATTAAAATCACTTAAACGCTTATTTTTAATTTCGAAATATTGTAAACTTCCATGTATGCCAGACAGACCGGAAAAAGGTTAGTAGCAATATAATTTTGACTTATTCCTATCTCTTTTTTCAGTCAAGAGAATGTTGTTATTTTTATTCAGTGAAGAATTTTCTCCATCATGGATAGTTTGCGCTATTGAAGTTGATATTAATTTAAATGTTTTTCTTGAGATAAATTGGTTACCTACAATAAAGTGTGGACTAGTTTTATAAATAGACCCCTTTAGTCGGGACAATATAAATCTCAGAGCTTTGGTTTTAAAGGAATACAATTCCAAAGTCTGGACATTTTCTTTATACACTCATTTTATAGATTATGACATTCTTTGGAGTTTGCCGTTTTTTCGTGGTCACTTTGCATCAATATACTTAAATGACCAGATTGTGCGCAATGTGTCTAAGGTATAATATTATTGCAATACAGAGATTACATGGAATATAAACCAATCTCATATTTGAAAGTTTGGCTATTTGTAACTACATTTTTTTCTGCGGCATTTGACGATCATTTGTCAAACTCGCTTTAAACGATTGCATGGAACGGTCAATTTGATTGTTTAAGTAAAATGGGAGAAGACTACTTGTTTTCCTTTACTTCAAACGTAATTTTTATTCCGCTTGTTAATTAACCTGTTGAAATACAGAAATAAATACATATTAACCATAAAACTAATGAATTGTGCGATTTATTGTTTTCAAGTTAAATTTCACGACTAGAGAAAATTTGTAGGGAACTTATAAGGGAACTCTTGCACGCAAATTGAAAGTATCGTTTCCACGGCACTAAGACAAAACACGCAAGGCTTTAGGAATTTTAACTACTTCATGATACATATATCTCCAATACTTCAATATCACAATTAAATCGTAGCCCAATCGGGATAAATTTGTTTACGTAACAAAATTAGGTAAAGTTGTCTTTGTGAGACTATGAACATGGTTCTACAGATACCAATTATCTATATTTTGTCCAACGTCTAATATCGTAATGTATTTGAGCTTCTTTTTCTAGATGCAACCTGCAATCCTCGATTAGCATACTAGTTCTTTGTACTAGTGAGTTCATATTGCTAATTGCCAAATTGCATACTAGTTGTTTTTTCTAGTGAGTTCATATTGCTAATTGCCAAATTGCATACTAGATGTTTGTACTAGTGAGTGCACATTGCTATTGCCAAATTCAAATTGCAAACTTTCTAAGACGCTCTAGCTTGATCATCCTTACTTTCTTTGCTTCACATGTTTGACAAGCTAATGATTTTCCCTTAGAATATCACATTGTTTAAAGACTTCAAATTGCAGACATTTGTCGTATGCACAGACGGAATACGTTTTGAGTTTGACTATTTTTCATCATCGATAGATAATATATTTTGCACACTAATTTACTTGGCGTTTAGCGGATGCATGCGAGCGGTGAAAAATTGTATACCAACGAAGGTTGACAATTTATACAGTTTATATTTGTTCCGATGCATCTGGAGTAATGACTCTAACTTCTGATAGTGTCCATGTTGTAAACTATTAAAAAGACCTTTTGATAACCTACTGGTTGGTCTCGACCATCTTGTGTGTCAAGAGATGGATTTAATCATGGTTAATCGTTCCGTAAAATGTAATAATATTATTTTTTTACTTAACATCTTGCAAATCTTTGTAGAAATGTCATTACTTTTTCTCCAATTTCAAATCTTGCGTTCCACTCATGGTTTTGAGTCGTTTGTTAATTTTAAAGGATATCATAATTGTACTACTTCTGGTTTATATCAGATATCTTTTATTTACGAGAGTTCTATTTTCACCCATGCTTTTGTTGCTTTTTCGGTTCTTATCCATTTTCTTTGAGAAAAATATTATTATTATTATCATTATCATTATTATCATTATTATCATTATTATTATTATTATTATTAAGAAAGAGGGGCATAATAGACGATTTAAACGCAGTGCAAGAAACCTAGACCATATAAGGTCCTTGCATTAAAATTAAGATTATTGCTATGAAGAAAAAAACAAGTGATTCTCAGAAGTTTACAATATTAATTTTTCCGCATCTTAATCTCGAGTGCACACGACATATGTCTCGAGCTTTTCATGTTAATTAACAGGATGGATACAAAGATTGTGTAATATCGAATTTTTCATTGTTAATCAACAGGATGGATACAATGATTGTGTAATATCGAACTTTTCATTGTTAATCAACAGGATGGATACAATGATTGTGTAATATATGCGATAGAAATGCTTTCCAAAGATTTCACTTTTCTTGTCCAATCGTTGACGTCAATTTTAACATTTAACGAATGTCTGAAATTGAACTTTTGTCCACTCACGTCGAATTTTATGCAGTTATATTAATTGGATTTTGTAATAAAAATAAAATTCGTTGTTTTTTTACACAATGTAAATATACACTTTAATGTTTAAAATACCACATTATGATGATAGCCGGCATGGATAGAAAAATATCTTGTAGAAAATATGTAACGATGATTTTGTATCTTTACCTATTTTTAGACTGCGGAGACTCTAAAACATACATGATAGCTATGAGTAAGATTTGACATCCAGACGTTCTTCTCTTAAGTAGTCTATATCATTGTTGTATATATTGGCTACTGCTGTATTTACTTAATCAACGAAAACTTCGAAACTTCAAAGAATCGTGTGTGCAACCTAGTAAAACCTTCTTTAATCAAATGATTCTCTTTGCATGAAAAACTTATTGCCTGCATGATATAGAGGCAATTAGAAGGGTTAACTGCTTACATTTTGTAGGGTATGACAAATCCATTTCGGTTTTCTTTGACTAAACTAGAACAGAAAAATTAATATATTGTAACATATTTCTATATGACACTAACATCCTAAATCGGTGGGGTGTGGAGCGCTGTATATTAAGTGGGATAAATTACCTGATGTCGGATAATTTCGTTTCGTGATGAGAATAAGTAACTGACAGAAAACACATTTTGGGGGCAATTATTTTAACAGTTTTCGGTATAAAATGATTGTTTATATATTATGAATCCGAATTTAACAGCTTCCACCTGCATGTCACTTCCTTCTAATTAGCTATGTCAGTTGTAACGTGAAAACGACCGAACCGCTTAGAACCCCCCCCCCCCAAAAAAAAAAGCTATATAATTGATGAAAAACTATATTCTCACATCCGCATTTTGACGGAAATGTAAACTGAGTGGAAATTCGCGAAAAAATGAGGCAGGAAAAGAAAGATGTAAAGTTTTCGCTCATTGCAAATCAACTCTAGCGTAAAATAAGTGCACATAATTGGATCCGTATGAAAGGTAAGAGACCCATTGTAAATTCTCACGCCGAAGTCAGCCGTTAAATTCACGTCAACACTTCTAAGAATATATGTTTTTCCCAGAATGAATAATGACTTAATTCTCAGACTTTTCGTGGAAACGAATGTTTTTTTTTCTCTTTCTTTTAGCACTATAGAGTGATTTTTAAGGGAACAGCTTTGATAAAAAAAAAAAACCATTCTATAGTCTGAACAAAGGCTTATTTTTATTCAGTTCAGCTTTACTCTAAAGGAAACTATGTTGTCAACGTAGTTCAATCATGTATAGGTTGTATGTGTTTGTGTCTGCGGTATCAATGTTAATCTGGTTTTTTTAATAATATCTCAATTTAGTCAGAGTACTTTTCAATTTACTTGTAATATTCAATATATTTGTAAAAGGGAAACTACTCCGCCATCAAATGTTTTATTGTAATTGTTGTATGTGTCGCTCAGTTTCCCGTAGACCTATAGCACTGATAATAAACATTTGAAGGTATTCTACATTTTTAATGAAATCCAGTGCATTAGTGTACAAGTTCAGATGTACCAAAACTATCTTACTTATGTTAGGAACTAACCTGAACACAACATTTCATAAGATCAGTATATGTTACATTGTATTTTCTACAATTGTTACGACTAGAGGTAATGTAACAAAAGAAAAGACTCAAACAAGCTTTCAAGATTTAAAATACAAATATTTAATTTCCTAAAATATTAAAATATTTCAACAAACAATCAAAGTGAAAGAATTAAAATAACTTACAGTATAGAATATCCTTAAAAGTCCTAAATTGTTCTAAAGTTCATTGATCCGGAAGTTAATCCAAATGTTCCGAATGAAGTAGGTTCAGAATGAAACCTTCACTGTACAGATGTGTTAATAAGAATCAGTTATATCCAAGTGTTATAAATTCCAAATAGTCCCTGTGAATGGAATATCACAAGTTCTAGAAATGTTTCCGATAATTCCACGAAGCTCTTGTTACGACTCTATGGTCTAAGAAAAATGTAACAGAAAGAAAGTGAAACCAACAAATCAAGTAAAAAATCAACAAGCAATTTATTACTAGATAATTAAAATGAAAAATCAAAAAGTCACTTACAGTAATGTGTTTTGAAATCCTAATAATCCAAAAAGAATGATTGTTCTAATCACAAGTCCTAAATATAGAATGTGTCCTTGAATGTTATTATGTGCCAATGGTCTCCAAAGTCCTGATGTACTAGAAATCTTGAGGTGCTGAAGTCAAAATGAAGTATTCCAAAATCTCTGAATAAGTTCACATAAATTCCAAAATTGTCAATTAAAAATCCAATATCCAAAAGTTTATGAGCACTGTTATAATCCAATGAATATTTAAAATAATTCCTCTCTTAGAATTTGGAATGAATTTTCACAACTGTAATAGCTCTTTACAAGACTGATGGTAATGTCAAAACTGAATAAATGTCCACCAAAAATGGCATATATAAAGATTGGTCACATGACAGAATGTTCTAGAATATGAGTCATCTTAATGTAATTTTACTTGTAAACAAAATTCAACCTTGACCTTCAAATTGAGAAAACATATTGATCAAAACAACCTAATTCAAGGACACTAGTTAAACATGTTTTCCCTGATAACATTAAGATTTAAGCAAATATTAAAGTGAAGAAACATTTATAATTTCCTAAAATATTTATAATATTATATAAACATCATACATAACACTCTATATTAATAAAGTTTAAGAAATAGTACTTAATCCAGAATGTACTATATGATAATGATGATATATATATATATATATATATATATATATATATATATATATATATATATATATATATATATATATATATCTGAAGTAGAATATCCGCACACAAAATGAACCAAATTTGTTTATGACCTCTCAGACTGTCAAACTATGCTATGAATGCCAAATACAGCAATAAACCCTATTATATAGCTTCTTACTGCGCAAAATAGAATAAGGAAAAACCAATTTTACTGTATTGCGACTTAAAAACAATTTAATCCTTTTAGAAAACGACCTTCTCCGAACCAATCAGAAATTAGGTTATGCGTGACATCGCTAAGTACTTTTACACTAACGTTTTTACCAGTCAACAAAGTACTGACTCTTAGAATCTAGGTCAGATGTTCAACCCTCACGCGCTAAATCACGTGATATACTGTTACAATCGACAATTCTTCACACGATCTAATGTACTGGGTCACATTGAAATACCGTATATGTACTTTCTGCAAGACGACAGCTGTTAGACTATTATGCAGAGATCATAAACCTATACCATTATTTAAAAACGAAATAATACATAATTCCGTAAGACAATATAGTTGCATTTGAATGAAATGACTGGAAATGTGTGTGCCAGTGACCTTCTAGGACGCAGCCGAATCAAACCTTTCTGCTTTTGTCAATTTACGCAAAAGCCATGAGGCTGGACTCACTCAACATTTTATTTTCTATTTAGACATTAATGCTACGTTCTATTTAATGCAACTGATATTCTGCACTGGTCAGCAAATCTCCAGGAAAAATCAGAGACAAAAATATTGATTATTTTCATAGGGCCTACAATAGGACGCACTAACAGCTGATTGGCCCAATTAGTTTAGTGATACCCCGACGAGATGACAAAAAAGTTATACCTATTTAATAACTTTTGCTTTTTCTTCATCTGCAGCAACATTGAAGCATAATTGCCACGTTTTGTTGCATTTGCTCCAGTGTGATTTGCTCTAGAGTTCAATTTATCGTGCGAGAAAACAGTCTAAGTCGAGTGTCGTTTCATGCCCGTCGACCCTAGAGCAAAGGTTCATTTTCCGCGGAGAGGAATGGGTGTGCAACTATTAGTCGCTGAGACCTCCCAAATTGAAATCCAAATTCTGCGAGTGATCAACTCTCGCATAAGTTGAATCCCAGGTCTTGGAAGTGTCTGCGAAAAAAGTCGCGCGTCCAGTACCCCTTTTGGGCGGGAAAAATAATACCCCCCCCCCCAAAAAAAAAAAAAAAACAGAAAAAAAATTATAAATAAATAAATAAATAAATAAATAAATAAATAAATAAATAAATAAATAAAATAATTTCAAAAAAGTGAAAAAGAATAAAATAAAATGGACAGCCGCAAAGCACGTCACACCCACCCAGCACCCCACACTTGCCAGCCTAGGCTATCGCGGTGTAAGACCCTGTTCTGATATGAATGTGCATTAGGTTATAACATGTTGATGTTTGTTTTTTGTTCAGTAAGATATATGGTAGTTGTTTACATAAATACATCCACCATGGGTAGAGGCAGAAACACCTGCGCTGGGAACATGGGAGCACGGAAACCTGTGGGGAGATTTGTTTTAACGCACAGAGGCTTCGAAGGGGAGTGGGACATATCCATGTGCGAGGTACGGCAAGGACGTTAAAGCGAGCTACGCCTTATCATACAATGTGGAGGCAATGCACTTTGGGTGCGTCTTTACAGAGAGCGACAGGCCTAGGCAAAACGGTAACAGGCCGAGGAACGATATAAGTTGGTTAATGAATTTCTGCCACTGGGCTAAAGAGAGCTTCAACTAAACTTTGAAAATGTTAATTTATAGACGTTTGTATGATTAGGTATATCCATGAAGATGGCATATGCAGACGACCTCAGATCTCTACCTGAGTTGCGTAGAGGAGGCGGAACCGACCGCCAAGGTCTCAATATAGCGTTGGAAATCCTGGATAAAGCTTCTCCAAAGAAGACAACCCCTGTATCACGTAAAAAGCACACCAGCGACTTCCAGTCGCGGCCTATACCTTTGAAAATATAAAGGCTGATCCCGGTCTTCCTCGTCTCGGTCTTCGAAAATACCAAGGCCGACACCGGTACCATGTTAGGAAGCCCACCGCATGACTTCTACCTTTAATAAGGCCACTCCCAGCACTGCATCAACCACGTGCACCTACCAATGAGACATGGATGATCCGGTACAAAAGTAAATAGAAGAGTCGATCGACAAGACGTTTGACGAAATGAACAAAGAGATGGCCCGCTTGGAGCACGTTACAGAGGCCGACGAGGTTGTTGTGACTGACTACTACACTGTTGAGCTCGAGACTTTGCTCATGGACAAAACAGAAAGTACCTGGACACAGGTCTTTCAAAATAGCAGCGTGATCCTCACACAAAAGGACACAGGAGGCTTTTGTGAGGAACTGGATAATTCCTTACGAGATCTTTATGGCGATAGAAGAGCTTGAAAAATCCCCTTCTCTAAAGAGGCAAGGACCCGCCAGCGGTATTCTCCCCATGAGTAGATTGTTCAGAACCGCTTTGAGACAACTTCGACGACTTTTGTCCCAATTGTTGCCTCCTTAGCTCATTTCTTTGGCAACACAAGGTCGCACTAAAGATGCGCCGCTTGAAGACCAACCCAGACCTCACTTACGAGGCCTTGTGGAATCTTGTCTGCCCAAACGAACCACGTCCAGCAGAAGGCGCACCCTAGGTGCGTTTGGGCGACCTAGGGGTGTGGCTTATAAAGTGGTACCAGCGGGACGACAGGCAAAGAGCTAGCTGGCTGACGCGGTATGAATCACTGGCGATGAGCCTGAATATCTTACCTGAGAACTGCATAGGCAGAACATTGAGCATAGCGGTCTGATGCAATGACGTCATGGACGACTTTCGCGTGCAGGTAGATAAGAGAGTTGTGTAATTCCTCCGCGTCTGGTCGGGCGATGTAGTGAGCGACCAACCTTATGAGCGCAAGACCTGGACAGAGCATCGCTATACTAGCGTAATGCAGTGGCTCCAAAAGCAAACCAACGAAGTGGGGCCACGAAAGGCTCTGAACTACAATAGCTCAGACGCTCTGAATCTATTTGACCACTATCTACGCGGGCCCCGCTACATCCAACTCCGTCCAACCGCGGACGAGGTCAAGGTCATTGGCATCAATGTCTCCAGGGTATATACCTACATCATGTCAAAGCTGTCCAGCCTGCCGGTGCTGTCCCACTTTGACCGGCTCCAGCCCTATCTGGCCGGGTCGTTTCTACTTTGTCGAGCTCGAGAAGACGGATCTATCCTGCTTTCCAGTCGGTAAGGCCTCGTCCCTGGCACAAATGCAGGATATTTCCTACATTCCTGGCGTTTCCCACAACATTTCGAAGGTTCTAGACCAAATCTACGATAGCGACCTCATGGACCAAAGCAATATGTATGTGCCGAACCTCGTATACAATTTGTCCGGCCACCGTTACAGCAAAGCCGCTTGGATGCAGCTCAAAAACGACCCCATGGAAGCGTACATGAACATTCAGTCTCGGCTGCGGACTCTGCTGGCTCCCGATCTAACTATTATCGTCGACCAGGTGCGGCGCGAGCTCTCGGAGAGATCCAGGCAGGTATCTAGTCTGTTTGCGGGTGTTCTTGCACCGTCTGGTCTCCTCCTTGACAGACACTGCGGTAGCGATACGCACGGACTGCGTTTACACTTTACTTTCTGCTCAAGAAGCCAGCATGTGCGTAGAAAAGCCGGATTTCGCTTCAGGTCAAACGGTCAGTGCAGCTGGTGCGATGACCAGGCTACCCGTCATCTATTGAACGCATTGGAATAAAAGTCTCTAGGATATCCCCTACTCCCAAAATCCCTTTCCCCAACTCCCACCTCCCATGAGCCGCAGAAACTGCTGCAAATGGACGATGAGTGGGATGATTTCAAGGCGGCTAGGCCATAAAAGCAGATGCTCCAAGGAAGTCAACGGAAGATGAAATGAACTACTACATCGCAGAACTGCTTGCCGAATGGAGTGAGATGGTTTACATAAGAAAAAGACTTGATACCAATCTATTACCGTCTTAAGTGACCCTATTTCTCGCCCTCAGAAAGTACCTAAGGAGCGGAGAAACTAGCACGCAACAAAATGGGCTCTGGCTGCCGGCAAGCGATTACTAGTCGTTTCGCCAAGGAACGCCATCTGCGACAAGATACGTCAGAAGGGCTTTAACGTCATGACGCTGCACATGCTACTCGGTCAGCGCCCTTGAGGGAGGTAAGGAAAACGCAACGATTAAGGCCGGACGACGTCTCGCCATACTACTCCATCCCCTTGGATGAAATTTTTCTCTGCAGTTTTCACAAACTAGAGTGGATATGAAGGTTTGTGGAAAAGCACAGAGCAACCCCCATCATTATCGCGAATGGCGATCCATGCCAGAACAAACCCGTAGAGTAGGCGCTGGACGTGAACATAGAAGCTTACTATTCCGAGGTGCTCTCCAGCATCTTCCCTCGAGTGACGGAAAAACCCCATGCTCGACGCCAAAGTAGACTGCCCCAGAGTCTCGTCCCTCTACGATGAGCTTCCATCACCATGAAGCTTCCGGGCTGGCTGTGTGCCATGGTCTTAAAACCATACAGTCGAACAAATTGCGAGATGAGGACGCACATTTTCCCCATATCGCCTTCACCAATTACAGCATAGACCGAGTGAACACTTGGCTCAACGCATTCGGCATGGCACTGACGAAATTTCGACCGGGTGACTGTGTGGTAAGGCGCACGTATGCGCGTGTCGTGTAGAAACGCAAGATTAAGTTGAACGCCTATTATATAGTGCAGGAGATCAGGGACACCCACTTCACCATTCGGGGTAGGGGGAAGGTTGACGGTATCGAACGCACGCTCACGCTCCGTGCGGCCATCACAAACTGTCGCATGCTAGAGGTCACTTTAGTCATCCATAGAGACCCCATACGACTGTCTCACAGACTCATCGAAATGCGCATCTGGGGCCACAGAAAGCAAACAATGCCGCAGATAGGCTATATGACGACCAAACGTACGTGACAGTCAATTGGACCCGGCAGAGAGTGGTTTCCCATGGCTACATGTGCGCCAACTGTGCGGAGACCCTTGACAAGGTCCGCGCACTCACTAGGAACAACTGCCCGGTAGACTGCCGCCGCTGTCACAACGCCAGGTCGAACAGGCAAACATCGAAATACACTGCCGCACCCGCGAAACGCAAGCAGTCGGCAAAAGATAAAGACGAGAGCGGCTTTGACATAGACGAGGTCTACTGAAAATGGAGCAGATATTCTTCATGACCAAGGACAAGAGCATGCTCTCACATCAGCGAACGATGCGGTTCGTCAAGCCTAAGGAGGTGGCGACCACTGGCGGTCCTCCCGGCATCTACCAGGCAGACATTGTCTTTTTTGACGAGCTGAGCATGCTCAACCACGGTTGCAAGAGCATTATAACTCCAATCGACTCCAACAGATGCTATGTTTATGTCCAGCCGTTAAAAAAAGTAATGACCCGGCTTTTGTCCAACGCACAGAGCCGAAGCCATGTCCATATGGTCAGTTGGAGTGCACCTGTAGAACCTTTAAGCTCAAGAGTGTCCAGGGAACCCGTAAAGACTACGAGCTGCAAACAGACAGAGACACAGAAAGCGGGGTCAGCCCAGAGGGGGCGCAAGCACACGCGCAGCGCCAGAAAATACCAGGACTACGACTGCTTGATCTTGACTGGGAACGTAAAAGTCAGGTAGAGTGGGTTCGTGTTCTAGCGGCTCGAGTTTTTTTATACCAGTAACCATGCAGTACTCCCGCATTTCTTTATCGCCTTGACCTCCCCTTGGCAGCGAAGCTTCTTGTTAGCCCAATTCATATGCTCTAGTTTTAGTGGTTCCACTTCCTGGGCGGCCAGGAGTTCTTCTAGGTTTTATCGTGCCGTGCGCGCTCTTCATCAATTCCATTGCATTCTAATGTTGAAAATAGATAGTTTGACCCAGAGGAGGTTAACGCATTGACTACTGCACCACCCACCATCATTGCCACAGCTGCCGTTCTCGGAAATATCAGAGAGGAGCCTCTACTTCAATATGTCTGCAGGAATGATCTCCTGTTAATCAGTACGTCTCTCGTGGTATTGGCTGTTCCCATCGAAAATGGACATGCGCACATCTTAGGGAATGTAGTCAAACTTTGGGGTTGCGTACTTGAAGATCTTTTGGGATTTTCTGGTCACAGCTGCAGCAGCGGCCTCTGCGCTTCTCACTACTGACGGGGAAAATGTCTGTCTCATCGTTTGCTTCGCATCCATCGGGTTGGTTATTATTTCATGGACATTGATGTCTATATTGGCAGTCCTTGACCATGATTACAGCTGCCGTAAGTTATCGCTAAGAACATGCCATAGTGCTGACAGAGCTGGTAGCATGTTGTAGTGGGCACGTGTCCAACAAAGGGATCTTTCTCGATATCACTTACGAGTTTAGGTTAGTTCTCTTGGGGGATGGACAACACAATCGAAGCGATGGCTGTGTACACTACACATCAGTGTCTTAGACATCATAACTCCACTTATTTACTTATTTATTTTATTGCAAGACTGATATGACCTATTCGACGTAAAAATTTAATATATGCGTACAAAAATAAAATATGATAGGATGCCCAAAATAATGATGAGCAGCATAGTTTGTAATACTTCCCACATGCTTCCAAGTGCTCTAGCATTTATTAAGTTGGTTGAAGAAATCTCTAATCGCATATGATGAGCACTTCCATCATACGTATCTTATTGTCAACGTTCGACTGGTAGTCAAGGTTTAACCTATAGCCGGCATGCTTCATCTTATCGTTGGTCTCCTTGGAAGCCTGTTGCTTATCTTTAGCTGCCTCCTTTTCATCGTCAGATCGAACTGTACTTCAATGTGAACATCCAAATGCTCTGCTCTGCGTGACGGCCTGAAAAGGTGGGCTTTGACAGCATGTCTTTCTTTTCTGTCACGGCTTTTGTAGCTAGGCAGTCATAGATACGATATAGGGTCGGCTCACCCGCGAAGAAGTCGTAGAAGAACTGTAACCAGTCATGAAACCTCTCGCATTCGTTGACGAAGTACACCTTAGGGTCTGTCCAAATCCGGCCTCGTGTTTGTTGTAACGATAGTGGTCCCTGTCATTTATGAGGTGCAAATTAGTGCTGGCTTGCGATTCATCTTGGGACTAGATGATGAATGGTGAATCAGTGGTGGCCTTTATAACGGAGACAGAGCCGTTCACTTTATGGTACAAATGTATTCCAAGACCAGCTTTCCACGACAGACAATGTTGTCGACGGCGCCCCGTGCTACAAATTGTTCCTGCATCCTGTCCCGAGAATGACGTTGCCACGACCATCTAATATTCTAGCCTCGAGTTAAAACGCTGAAATGTGAAACAATTAACAAATTAAAGTACTGGTTAAGCAATGAACAACACAATCTCATTACCAATGACTTGCCCATCCCCGTAGTCCTCGAGATTGATCAATGAGCTGCGGCGGCAAAGTAGAAAGCGTCCCTCTGCAGTTGCAAGCCTATAAAAGGTCATATATCGACATCCAAATGGCCGATATATGTCACAGGGTAGGTGTGGCAAGCTTCCAAGCATAGCACACATCGAAGTAAGACTCCTCGCCTTTCCGGCAAGAGAAAAAAAACATCATGAACCGTCAAATCCACTATATGAATATGTGGCTAGAGCGAAAAACATGCGAGTAGTTCCTCATAGAAATCGAGACTGTCCAGAGTAATTAGGGCGAGTTGTACACATTAGTCCGAGACGACGGCACTAGCCTTCAGGTTTGGTACACCGTCGTCCCCACTCGAAGCTGGACAACTTTTACTTTGCCGTCATCACGTTTCTTCCAAAATGGGAAAGTGGGACATTTAAAAATCTCAAAAACGATGGGAAAGTGGGAGCGAGCAAGCAGAGGTCTACGTCTGAGATAATGATTTTCCCCAGCAAAGTCGTGAGAAACTGCAGACTTCTGCCCAAGAGCCTTGACGTTTGTGGTGGCCGAATGGAACGCAACGTCGCAGGCATAAGCACACATATGACATATACAAGCAAACTGGGCTGACTGCAAGTACATCCGCAAATAATAGACCTTGAGTACGTAGATGTCGACGGACCACATGTCATAGGTTTAGACGGCCGTATAAGTACACTAGAAGGACTATACACTATTATCATGACCGGTATCTACATAATCCCCATTGGAGTCCTGACCCTGATGGTATAATTCGTCTTGTGCCAAAGTGCTGGGAGGTTCCTTATTGGCAGGAACCGGAACATTGATGTAATATTTCTCTGTGTTGAAGAAGAAGTGAGTTTTTTTTTTAGACGCGAGTTATGGGAGTTACAGACTCCAATAAAACAGTAAGCTCCGACACCGTCTCTTCTATTTGGAGCTGCCTTAATCCGAAGCTATTACAACATCTCTGATCTGGACGAAAACTTCTACTTTGCCGTCGTCGCGTATCTTCAAAATTACAATATAGAGTTAGACTCTTTGAAGTTCCTAATATGATGGAATTGTCAGCAGATCTACGTTTGGGACTATAAGTTTCCCCAGGCCAATCCGAGATGAGCTGCAACTTTATATCCAGGATGCTCAACGTCTGCAACAGCAAGACGAAAGACATCGCAGGCATAACTCCACGTATGGCCTTGACAAGAAATCTAGGGAGTTTGTAAGGCTTGAATGTTCATTAACAGCATTTACCAACGAGATGAAAGAGGACTGCGGTCTAGCCCTCACGGATCCAAGCTATATAATCATATCAGAAGGACTCCACACTATTCCCCTGACTTGTGGCCGTGACACAAATGAAGATTATAATTCCACTGGGACAATCTATCTTGAACCCAATCACAGGTGGGTGTCTATCAGTGGGAATCATAAGGATCATTTCTCACGCGTCGTTATTATCAATGCTGAAGAAGAAAAAACTTTCTACCTAACGGTCAAGGAATTAATAGGTAACGAACTGAATAATATAAAGATATCGTTGCTAATTCAGAAAATTAGATTTTTTTACTGCAGATGTCAACCCAGTATCGATTTAGATTCTTCACCAATATTAAAAAAATGAAGCAATTCTATTCAAATACTGGAATTCAAAAGGCGGGCATGTATCCAGAGGTACTCACTCTAGCGGCAAGGGCGACGACTGATAGGAGCTTCAAACTCCAACAAAACAATGAGCTCCGTCAACGGCTTAAACACGAACGAGAGGCGAGAGTTGCTTTCTGCAAAAGAAACAGACGGTTTGTCAGTGACATCGATGGTGTTGATACCGTCCTTATTACAGCCAATATGGGTATGGGAGCATGTGGTGTATGTCTACTTTCTACCATTATTACCGTCCAGTTGTTGAGGGCTTGAGGCAGCCGCTCTAACCTGCAAACTGGCTGGGATTGCAGGTAAGTCTATTAGCTGGTGTATCCAGGTAAAAGTACCAAAAACTCGACTATAGATGCGTGCTTGCAGATGCCAAACTGGATACCTTCTCAGGCCACACATCTGGGTCCTTCAAATATGGACAAATCTCCAATGAATGAGGTTGAAAAATGCCATCAGATGAAAGCTGAATCTCGCTCAGACGCCCACAAGGCGCATGCTGCTGTGACAACCTATGAAGAGGCAAGAAACGCTCACATCCGCCGCGGTCGCGAGTAGGTCTACGCTGCTTTCATATAAAAACTGGCTGGATATTCAAAGTAGAATTCGGACACTTTCATGATGCACTGCCGCCAGATATAATTTTAAGCGCTTCGCCTTATGTATGTTAGCATACGTCCCAGAACTACTAATGTCTATACTATTACTTGTGCTGTATCTGCTTACTCACCCATTAACCGTGTAAACACAACTTGAGGTGCGGTAGTGACTCACCTTCTACTAGAAGCATTCGCAGTATGAAATAAATGTACGTTTTCGCTCCCCATTACCGTGGCTGATTTATCTGATCGTGACGACATTTTCCAAACCTGATTGATTCGTACGAGCATGACAGTTCGTCTGAGAGTACGGTGGATTTTAGGTCTGAAGACCCCGGGACTAGTAGCAGAGTCTCCCGCCCCCATCACCCCCTCGTGAAAAATGAACCTCAGCTATAGGGATGACAAATGCCATAGGTTACAAATGTAAGGTCCAAACACAAAGACTCAGTTGCCATACCCATCAAAGAATAAAGCCTATTTGTTATGATTTTATTTTACAAATAAATCCTCATTTCATTTGCACAGATCAATTTTATTCAATTTCGGTATATATTTTAAATAAGTTTAAAAGATGATCAACTGTCACCATTTTTCTCCAAAATCTCGATACAGGTTGTTGCTTTCGAAGCAAGATGCCCCCAAAAAGTTTAAAATAATACTTCTAATTTCTCAATAAAAGATCTGAAGAAAACGTATCACGTTTGTGCACTTACGGTGAAATTTAAGAGGTTTTAAGGACCATGGACGTATGGTCCACTCAACAAATGTCTATTGTCCATTATATCAATGTCCCTAATGAGTTATACAAAATACATTAAACCCGCACTCTACGTGTAACTTTCTACTCGAATCCTACACCTGGAAAGGAAAAAAATCTGTTAAACGAGGTTAATTTCTCTATCGAAGCTTTATCCAATTTACGATAATAATAAAAATAAGAATGTCACGAATACAATAAAAAGCATAAATGTACAAGGGAATCAAAGTTATCTTAACAGTTATCACTTACCCCTATGGCTGTAGTTTTGTGGTTCCAAGACCGACACGCCGTGACAAGATCCAAGCAATGATGTACCGCTTATAATAAAAACCTACTATTTATACTATATAAAAAAGACGTTCAAGACCCAAGGTAAAGTACCCGTGCACGTCGAGAAACATGGGCATCACGCTGCAAACGACCTGCAATGAGATGTACTCATTCAGTAACTATATGTCAAGGTAGAAAAACAAGCTACTCTAGTTAACGCTGTACGCGTCGACAAAGTCAAATATACGTTATCATCGTTTAATGCAATACCAAATTATTTTCTTGCCTTATTCCCTGACAAGACTAAGGATTACTCAAATTATAGTGCCAGTGACTCAAAATTTTAACATGGTCACAACAAATTGGAAGAACCGAATCACCCGCATGTGTCCTATTCACACACTAGTACCACAGTGGTAAAGAAAACGATTTACTTTAACAAGTATGCAATCGAGTTTTGTTTGTATCCAAATAAAATTTCAAATAAATTCAAGACTAAGCAACCATGTGATAAATTATTGTTTGCAGTTTGTAAGAAAGAAATCTTGCCCAAATATGTTGCTTCTTGCCTTATAAAAGGAACCTGTTATATTTTTAAGCGTTGCATTCTTCCAATACGAATCAAGTATTTGATCTATTAACGTATTTCACTTACATGCATACAATAATTAGCTATGAATGCATTTAGGATGTTTAATTATCAAAACGACGTATTCGCCATAGATTTTCTCCTTGATGTTATTCAAAGGGTTGCTACACTAGTTCGATATATATTTCCTTCATTTTCCTACATGTCTGATGAAATCCAGGGCATTATTTACAAGTTCACATGCACTAAGACTAGGTACTAACTTGGACACAACATAGCAAAACATCAGCATATATTTTGTTTCATTTTCTAAAAACAGTTGAATTTGAATGAAACGACTGGAAATTTTAGTGCAAGTGACCTTCCCAGAACAGGCCGAATCGTACATATTAGCTTTGTCATCCCACGCAAAAGCCAACATGCTGGACTCAATAAACATTTATTTTCAACTTTATGCTGATTTATATTTAATGCAAGTAACATTCTTCACCGGTTAGTAAATCTCCAGGAACAAATAGAGAAAAGATATTAATAATTTCTTAGGGACTACGATAGGATGCACTAACAGCTGATTGGCCAGTTAATTTAGTGATACATTCAAATCAACTAATGATGTTATGACACGCGAGGAAAACTCGATTTTGTTTGAAATGTTCAAGGCGTCAATAACACGAAGATAGACAATCGCTATATGGAGTATATTATTAACATACACTGGCTGAAATGCGTCGTTTTTGACATTCATATTTTAAATATAATCTAGCACGAAAACGTAATTCAAATTAGATGCTTTTTTATCTTAAAATGTTCGTAACTGTAGATACCAAATGGTTCCTTCTCGTCTATGTTTCACCCATCATATATGCAAAATGTCCTTCGAAAAATGTTAGACAGTTTGGGTATAGCTTAAAGTTTACGATACAAAAAAGAATGTTTTATTATGTCTGAAGATAAAAGATGAAATAATTTTCTTAGAAACTGATTTCCCAATTAAATCCATCAAAACTATTTGTTATAAATATAACACAAATTCTTAGCATGTTATTAAAGGTAAGAAAAAAGAAAGACATTAAATCATTGGTTGAAAACTCCCATTATATTTGCTTCACATATGGGAACGCCATAAGATCTCCTTTTGTCCATTTCTTATATCTGCACGTGTTTCGAAACTTATGTGCAACGATCTAATATAAATCGATAATCGAACAGAGTTAACATGTATGTAAAATTACTTTATTGTGTTATGTATTTTACTAGTTCGATAGATAATTTTTTTAGTTTGGACACATGTTTTAAATTACCATGAATACCATACATGGTATCCACACTCGTCATATCTTTTCTCCTTATCAGAATGAGGGTTCTGCTTGGTTCAAGCAAGTAGTGTTGAAATTTTACAGTATTAATTGGAGTTATTTCTTGAACAATGCATACTGCAGCAATTGCATAACTGTTAGTGTTGTTTTCTATTTAGAAAACAATATGATTTTGCTAATGTTTGCAAAGGAAAACAACATAATCAACGGAAGAATATCAATGTCTGCAACTTGCAATGACTTTCCGGAAATCATCTCGCTCCTCTGTTGTTGGAAATAAAAACACGGTATGTGAACAGAGTGCTGTCTAAAAATGCAGAATTTAAAGTCAGTTTATTTAAAGAATACTAACATATATTAACGGGGGATGAACGTGAAGCACTGCCTTGAAATTAATCAAGTAATTAATTTATTTTGTTAAAACTCTGAATCATAATTATTAGAGAAGAATTGGCAAGCATTTAGTTTTGAAGCAACGTTAAATAACTTTAATTGTGTGACTAATACATACGCATTACTTTCGGCTGATAACTAAGCAAACCCGTTTCATGAAGTTATAAATGAAAGTAATTATAAATATGTGAAATAAATAGTGCGGACAGGAAATAACATTCCGTAAAATATTGCAACTGCCTTATTTACCCATAGATTAAGTGATTTTGATATTTCATTATAACGATAACAGAGGATAATAAAAATGTCTCTGAAATCATGACAGCATGATGCAAGATAAAGAAATGCCGATGTTTCAAAAAGACGGTTGATTAAGTGAATTGGACAACAACAGCATACGGCTTAACTAATTATTTTGTGAACTTTTCGAGTCATGTTATTTCTATGCGTCTTTAACATGTTTCTATAGTATGTGTACAGAGCTAAGAATATGTATACCAGTAATCTACATTACTCTTGTCTAAAAGAGCTAAGAATATTTATACCAGTAGTCTATATTACTCTTGTCTAACAGAGCTAAGAATATTTATACCAGTAGTCTGCATTACTCTTGTCTAACAGAGCTAAGAATACGTATACCAGTAGTCTACATTACTCTTGTCTAACGTATCCAGTGAAATGGAAGAGTTTTACCCAAACGCTGGGGTCAAATACTAAAAGACTATCGGTATATTCTTGACATTTATATGTAATTTTCACTAATCCTGACAAATCAATATTCTACCTTAGAACTGATTTTTCTTAGGCATTTTCCATTTTTTAGATACAAAATGTTAGCTTTCTGACTCCTTCATCAATTTTATGGCAGTTTATATAAAATTGCGATGCTATCACTGGATATAAATTGAAGCATTTAAATTTGAAGGCGCATTTATGAGTTACTAAACGATTCCGCTTATGCTTTGCAGTGAAAGGTTTCTTTTGATCTTAGAATGATTTAAGACAATCGTGCTCATTGTGAAGATCTGATTCAAGGATATTACATTTTTAAAAAAAAATTCAGGTATCGCTTGAAATGTTTCTTTTTCATACTTTCGAAGAATTACCAAGACTATAAGCATAGAAAATAAGTGATTATTCGTGGTGCTTGATCTGGTGCCAGCTGGTCTGTAAGAAATCAACTTGTATCAAAGGAATGGAGTACTTATGTTTATGGATAGTGTGGTAATATGACCCAAAAATTATTTTCCCCATCCTTTAAATAACACAGTAATCTAGCCTGTCTTTTAAATTCAGAATTTTTTAATGTTAACTTAAACCAGCGATAATGGAAGTGCGTTTCAATAAAATTCTGAATTTAGCGACAACAATCACGATAACCTCTAGACATTTAAAACTTTTTACTTTTGTAAATTTCCATATAAATTAACTTCTTTTCAAGCCAAAGTCGAGTTCAGAAGTTGAAGAATCTAACTGTACTCGTTCCAAGCAAACCCTCCGCCCTGATTTATTACATAGAAAGCATGGTGTAATTTAAAGATTTACACGCTAGCATCCTTTGTGGAGAATGGTGTAATTAGACCTAGTGGACTGATCATAACTGTGAATACGCCCTCAACGTTTCCTATTACTATTGCAGAGCAGACTGAAAGGGCTTTTAGACGTTTTATTTAAATTCAAAGTCTAAATTACTATCTGTAACAGGATGAGGCCGGGTTGAATTGGATTTAGCGAAGACACTTAACACAAGTGCGTGATTTTTATGTTTGTTTATAAATGCAAATTAATGAGGAAGGAATCTCTGACACACTAGGTCATTACTTCCACCTCTCATAAATCAAGCTATAACAACTGAAAACTGTACCTTACTCATGCGCACAATGTTCAACAACGGATATTACAAAATTGTATTTTTCCTCAATGGATACGAAAAAAAATGGACTTTCACGAAATATTCACAGCTGATATTGTTTGTTAACGGACATGATCTATGCATGGATTTTATCAACAGATATGATCGATATATGGAATTATCAACAAATAGTATTAATGTATGGAATTATTGTTATACGCCATCAATATATATATATATATATATATATATATATATATATATATATATATATATATATAATTGTTGTTCTCGCAGCATCCAGGCGATAATCACGAGACGTTTCTGATCCACAGTTCCCGACCAGTGATTAATGAACGACCTCGTGTGGTACGCTCCTACTGGCCTGCCGAAGGATCCATCAAGAATCTCTCTATTCTGCAGACCCGTTTGTACAGAACCTTTGGCCCCTCACGCTGAATTAACACAGAATCATCCCTCGAACCATTGTCACCAGTGACTGCAGTATGCGGGTTACTGAACCCTACAGAGTTCGACGACTCCCCGTAACAACTAAAATTACAATAACTGAGCCTTGCACTACAAGAGATACGTTTGAATGCTAATACAGTGATATACATTATGCATGGTTGCCCACGAACTGACTTCGTTACATTTTAAATTCTTTCATAAGCACGACTGTAAGAGATTATTATTATAATAACCACTTTCATACATGAATCTGTCTCCGACAGGAATAATCGCACTGGATTATAAAAATTCGAACGTTTCTCATCATTTCATGCGTACAACATATAATTGAATTCAACTTGTCTGTTCAACTATAAATTGTCTGACTTTGAACAGACTATATTCTATCCGATAGCATGTCGTTATGTGACATAGGTCTGGCTTTCTAGAAAATTCGAATACATTCCAAAACATTCAATATGTGAAACAATTACATCACATATAACGGATGGCAAGAGCAAATACAGTTTTCATTTTCACATACCTCTACAGCTGAAGATCGCTTCCGTAAAGTGGACAGCTTCCTGACAAGACTCATATGTATTGTGACGATACAGAGGGAATTAGCACTATAAATACTATATCATGGTCAAATTCACGACCTGAGATAAACGGATCCACACTGCCGGCACTTTGTGCGAGCTACAACTAAAGAACATATGTCAGTATTTCAAAATCGCCAAGGCTAGAACTATACACCTCCGGGTAGCACTATCTGTATTCCTCTTTACTTCCTCTTTACTTTAGAAGTCGATGAGATGCATCGACCCTGCTATTGTTCAGTGTTCTCGAAAAGCATAAAGTTCATACAGTGTTCTCGTAAAACACAAAGTTCATACAAATCTTTCAAGGTAGAAACAGTTGCTAATGCCCTAATAAAATTAATAATTTGTCTTTTATACTTGTATTCTGGTTTTTTGTGCCATCAAAGAAACTATGTAATTAGACCCCCACTTTTAGAATGGTTTACAAGCTATCAGTCTAATAGAAAACAGTGTGTGCAGATAAACTCATGTCAATCTGAATTTAAGCTCCTTCAAGCAGTTGTTCCACATGGGTCAGTTTTAGGACCGCTACTCTTTCTGTTATATATAAATGATATTGCTCTGTGTGTGTGTGTGTGTGTGTGTGTGTGTGTGTGTGTGTGTGTGTGTGTGTGTGTTGCAAGATTATTTGCAGACGATAGCTCTTTGGCATATGAGACCAAAAATGATGATGAAACTGAATATGTTTTGAACACTGATCTTGAAACTCTAAATGTCTGGTCTAACCAATGGACTTGCGAAGCTTGTGAACCACCCCTATGCTATACATATGATGAGAGGAAATATTACGTACAGATCTTTGCTCAATTTTGGGCTTACCCGTTGCATCATTGACGAACATCCAGTTACGGAAATCGTTATATATTAGCCCTAATTTAGAATACAATGGAAGAGAGAAAAGAATTTGTTTTTTATAACCATGCCTATCTTCACTCCGGAAAGTTCTGATTTGTTCATATCTGTTCAATATTTGTTATAGAGTGTATATGTACATGCAGTAAATTTTCTTGAATCAATTAATGGTTTTAATAGCACGTTTAACAAGAAATCTCTTGTAAAAATTTTACTGATGTCCCCTATAATTTACTTAAATACCTCTCGATATATCAGAAAAGTTCTAATAATCAGACATGTTAAAGGTATTTTGCAAACCTGATTCAAATACACTTAAAACAAACTTTATAATTAGTAATTTTACTGTTGTAATTATATGTAATAGCTGTATAAATGAATTATATGAGTTTTCTTCTACATATTTTACGAATTGAAAAAACAAGTAAAATATATCATTATGAATGTGAACATTGACAATTTTATTTCTTTTGAGGTACTAGTGGCATAAACATGAGTTTTGATATTTTTGCGTATGAATTTCGGTGTTAAATTAATTGTATGTTTAATTAATTAGAACAATATCTCCATTGCTTTTTGTTTTAATTAATTAAGTTCTACAGCATCAAAATTTACTGAAGATACATAAGAAACTCTTCAATTTGATCAATGCAGATTGCCTCCATGGGAAAAAAAAACTTAAAAGAAAATCAGGTTATTATGATACGGGCATTTGAAAAGTAAAAATAGCATTTACGGAAACTTTCTGATTGGAAATGTAAAAGACGGTCATTCATATAAAAACAAAGACCAAACGAAAGATAGCATTTCTGCCCCCAAAACGATGACGAAACTTGGGGTTCGTTCAAGGCCACCTTCCAGTATAGATTCACTGGAAAAGATAATAGCTCTCAATTATTAAGAACAAGATCCTGAACAGTTCTTATGAAATGCATGTATTTATCAAAGTTAACATTATTGCCAAACAAAGAAAAGGGTAGGCGGGAAAATATTCTCATTGTTTTATAAAAAATTTTAAAGAGACATGGATTTTATTTTTATTATATATTTTTTAGGCAAAAACCGTCCAATTGCATGGATTTTTTTCTTCATTCTGTGCCAATGGGATTAGCGGCTGCATTATTACATCGAAAAAAAGAGGTTCCAAGATTTTACAATAATTTTAGGACAGCGACTTTTTACAAATTTAGCTTGTACATATAATGCTTTAAATTATGTATTTTGTCAAATTAATGACTGTTTTCATTTCTTGCACGGATTGATACAGCGAACATTGTTGAGGTGGGTCTACTGTAGAATCACAGAGCGGTCGTATCCTACTGACTTCAGAGAGTAACATCTTTAAACAAAAGATTTTAATGATTATGAGTTTACTTACAAGGATATTTGTTCTTTATTTTGTGTATTTCTGCATTCAAACGGGACCTTTTATGTGACCTTGTCAAGCTTTCAGTCTAGTTCGGTGACAGAAGCTGCACCCAAATTTCGATTGTCACTTAAATTCGGTTTGCAATCAACATTCATTAATGCCCAATTTCTCCATCATTTTCAAACATGATTATAATTGTGATGAGAGTTCAAACGCTGCTTAAACAATGTTATTACTATATTTAATCAAGAGTGTTTCTCCTAAAAAGGTGTACAGTTTGTTGAGGTGTGTAACAGGTATACGATACTGGATGGGTGACAGAGTATCGAATAGCAACAGGTCATGTAAGTTCAGGCACTGACAATTTGCATGATGCACGTGGAACTAATTATAAAAAGTGAATACTTGAAGCATACATTTTGTTATTTGGAGTTCGTTTTAGGCATTTCTTGATGGTGCCTCCTCATTGATTAGATAAATGTATACTAGAATGTTTACAGTCTTGAGACATTTTAAGATGTGTTCATCCTAATGGAGACAGACAGATAGAGCGACAGACAGGTAGAGGAAGGGAGGGGGAGAGACAAGGAGTAGAAGAAGACGAAAATTGAATAGGCCTACATCTGTAAATGTAGGTTTGAATAATATACATAAGCGCAGATATATTTCCTAAATGGGAAAAGAAAATAGTTCCAAAAGTGATACCGCCACTGTGGCGATATAATTTTTCTCCCACTGATATATTTTAATATCTCATTGTGAAATATATAATTAATATTTAGAGCTTAGGGAAACGTTTTTGTTGTAACTATTTCTATGAATGTGTTTGGATGGTTGGGCACTGTACATAAGGAGTAGACAAAAACATTCAGGATTTTGTTAGTAAAATAGGGAGCTCTGTGAAAGGAATCAATCATCAATCTCACTTCATGGGCCAATGACAGTGTCAATGTAAATCTGTAGATGTAGTTTTTGATGATTACAATCTAGATAACTGAATTTCGCTCACATTCACTTTTCTGGTTTACTCCTCTTGTGAGAGTAAAATTGACGTTCTGTGATAAGGTTGACATGAAAATCAAATTACCTCATTTCAAGTAAAACATCTGTGTATTAATTTAAATAACAGCGTTTCTTCACATAACAGCGCCTTTCTTTCTTTGAAGCACATTGAAAGAGCGAATATTTTTCAAAATGATATATTTAACATCATTTTATTCACTATGCACCAATCGAGACGCCCCTTAATGAAGAAATATAACCATACTGATTGACAGAATATTACTTGGGAGATATTGTTTGTGAGTTAAACTATTACATTGAAGCTGAAGAAAGTTTATTGTTTGTTGGGCACACACTTAAAAATTGTAAAAGGGTAAATATTGAGGAAATACTACATATGTGTTCACATTTGGAAAATGGCTTGACCTGCATCCTTTTTGGAAAGAAATGTATTGCCGTTGTGATAACGCTGATTTGTCTATATTTCTGTAAGTGCCAATGGTTACAATTTTACTTCATTACTATAAATTCATATCTCTTTTCAAATGATTATGCTATTCTGTGTATTTATAACTTGCGTTTGTATGGGAAATACATATAAACAGACTTTCAACACTATGATGTCACTAAGTTTGTCAGCACAGAAAATGATCACTGTTAAGAAAGGTCGCTTTAATCTTGAACTATTTCCTTGAAAGGTTAATAGTAGTAGTGAAATATAATATATAGTTTTGCGGGTGGGTGAAAAAATAAATAAATACATCGAGAAATTTTAATTTCTGAACTTCCAAAATGTGTACTACGCTAAAAATAACATGACCAGCCAGATAGGAGTATATGGAACCTCATTCAAAAACCACTAGACCAGTCAGATTTGGGACGTTTTTAAAATAATTCTAAAAAGTTACTAGACCAGATAGACTTGTAGGTTTTAGGAAAATTATTATAACATTTACTAGTTCAGTTATACGTGTGGGTATTATCTCACAAATTAAAAAAAATCCTAAACCAGCAAGAGTATGAAGACAATTAGTGGAGCGAAACTGTGACAGCAGCAGAGTTAACACACAGTCATAATTTGAAATGGTTACGCCCAAAATAAATAAAGGCACGATACAGCGAGCAAAATGGTCCTGAGAGATGATTTTCTTCCCCTGTCGTGTTGATTTTATTCGAGTTAATTCCCTTGATACATATTACCGATTCTAACACAGAAGGTCATATGTTATTTTTTCTATCTTTTATTTAAAAATCTAGAAAACAAGTGAAAAAGTTTTAAAAGTTAAAAGGACATAAACTAAGTATTTAATTGTATCTCCTTTGCTTAGATGAAGATCAAAAAGCATTTGCGTTCTTTTTAAAATAGTTGACAAGAAATACATGTTAAAATGAATCATATACCATTGAAAAATTAACGGTGACAAGAACAGTATCTAAGGAAACTGGCATATTTAAAAACTGTGCACACCTCCTTTCTCTCGTTGATTCATCACCACTCATGACAATTGTATTGGACTGATTGGCTGAAGTCAAAGGGTGTATGACATCAAATCATTGCCAAGGATATGAGTTGATACTACCTCAGATTTCAGGGCATGTGAAGCTGCGATGAACCTCAAATTTCTGCAGACGATTTTACATCTTTTGTAATCGGAAGTGATTCGACGTAAGAGACCAGTGGCTTCAAACCTCCCAATTCACAGTAAGAACAAGCGATGACTCTTATCACAGGAGCAGATCAAAAGTGCATAGATGGCTGCCCCTAGGGATTGACATACCATAGAGAGAATATGGACTTTTGATGAAATTTATCATAGTAATTCAACGGTCGCAGGTTTGCTATGCGCACAGGCCAGCCTGGGTCGGCTGCCTCAGTGTGTCCTTGGGAAATGCACTTAGCTCCCATTTCCTAGGCATGATGTAGCAAAAAAAGGGTGGGGAATGTTCCCTTATAAACCAACCATCAAACCAACTTAGCTCAACTTAATGATACTTAGTAGTTTCTGATAACACGTAAGAAAATTATGTGACAGTCATTTAGTGACATACAATAGCAATTACTGAAAATGAATTATATACATTTTTGTCACTACTTAAATAGTCGGTTAATATGCCCAAACAGTTCCTTTATTGCTCTCGCTCTATAAGGGACGGGTGGAATGTAACACATCATGTAAAAAGCGAACATCCGAACAAAATAAGTGAATTTAACACGTGCAAAGCAGAAAGCAAATCATCTTAGAGTCTTGGCCCGAACAATATCAATTTCACAAGTAGATGAAAGACAGAAAAAGGGTATACAACAGCTGAGATTAAAAAAGATTTTAGAAGAAAATGTGGCTAAATGAGACAGAATAACTACAGAAGAATCCTACAAGCCATTGACAAACAAATTAAACGCAAAAAAAAACAAAAAAAAAAAAATAAATAAAAAAAAATAGCTTGTTTGAAAAACTGCAATTCTGAACAGATTCTTTTTTTTTTTGACAAAAGATCGTCCAAAAACAGTTGGAATAAATATATGAGGATGCTTAACGAATGAAGGATGACATGCAAAAGGAAGTGGAAACAGACGAGCTAAAAGAGAAAAAGATATTATTTTGCAAACTATCTATACCCAAGTTTATGTTACTTGGTGGTGTCGGGTATGTCATTCGCAAATATGAGTCATCGCCAAAACCAAATATACAACATAAAAACAAAGACTGTACCAAACACAACCGCAAAGCAATGACAAAGTCTAACGTCGAATTTCTTCTTAATTCTGGGTTAATTTAGATTTAAATGTTTAGACCATTCCAATAGTATTAGCACCTGCAACATTTTTGACGTAGTAGTTTGTCCCTCACCCAAAAATATAAAAATAAATAACTATTTTCAGATATGATTTGCTGGTGTAAATAAAGGTACTTTATTATTTCAATTGATTATTTCAATAAATAATATGACGCTACTGATGCCACCCCATGAATACTGTATATGGCTGACCATCATGCCACCCCATGAATACTGTATATGGCTGACCATCATGCCACCCCATGAATACTGTACATGGCTGACCATCTTCTTAGTACTCATGCCACCCCATGAATACTGTATATGGCTGACCATCATGCCACCCCATGAATACTGTACATGGCTGACCATCATGCCACCCCATGAATACTGTATATGGCTGACCATCTTCTTAGTACTCATGCAACCCCGTGAATACTGTACATGGCTGACCATCTTCTTAGTACTCATGCCACCCCACGAATACTGTATATTGCAGACCATCTTCTTAGTACTGATATCTCAGAATGCCTGGGAATTTCACCGAGAAGAAACTAAATAAACTGAAAACAGGTTTCGGAAATGCAGCATTTGAAATTGTGACCACATTCAGGCAATACGAAAGACCTGAATATCCTTCAGGGTATTCCCACACACTATCAGTGTCTAGCACAGATCTGACTGAGATATAGCCAATATTTTAATTCCAATTAAACCATTCGTCGCTTTCGTTCCTTGTCTTTATTTACTATATAGTATACTAGGTTTTACACGAAGATTGTTTATTTGAGGCTTGTAAAGACTATGCATGTTTTGGTTACTAAATTTCAAAGTCCTGCGATTTGAAGACATATCCAAATAATGATATAACGAAGGTGTTGAGAAAAAGTAGTATCGTGTATTTTAATGCAGTAAGTTCAAATCAGTAATACAGGTGACAAATTTATATAAATATCACTAGGTCACTGAATGTTTAGATAAAATCATACAAAACAATTAACAAACATCATCACACGCTTTTTGAAAGGCAAACTATTTTATATATTTTTTGTAAACTTAGTATAAAGAAATCCTAATATTGGATATATGGTAATATAGATATTTAATTCAAGGTATGAAAAGGTTACCTTACATCAATTTGTCTCTTTACCACCTATTTATTTTTTATTTTTGCTCCGTATGTTCTGTACTTCTGCTAGAAAGTATTTTTTTTAAATTACTTAAGAAGAACTATCCTCATACGTTAACTCTAACTCGAGACATTTCTAATGTTGTGAAATTAGAATATAACAGAGTGGATAACAATAAGGATATTAATGACGGTTTTATCGGCTTGTTCGTTTTGTTGGGTTTTTTTCTGGGGGAATATCCAATTTCTGATATTTTAGTTTTTACAACTCTTTACTCCAAATACCCTTGAAAGACGAGGGGTTCTTTTACTGATGAGCACTTTATATTTCTTCAGAAAATTAGATGCACACAAGGCAGTGTATCAGATTTGATGGCAATCCCTACAAACTGCAGTGAAACGTGCGCACTAGTAACAAAAGTGATTTTACAGTGATAATGTTAATTACATCAACGGTGCAAAAAATCTACAGGTCATCGAGGCTCGACTTGGTTGAATTTATGAAAGTTTGTGTCAATGTGTGTGATAAATGAAAAGAGAAAGAAAGATGTGGTGTCCTATTATTAGTTTTAGTTCAAAATTGTGCTTATTCTCGAAAAGAGAGAAGCCCGTCTACAACGATATTTCAAAATGGCGACTCAACAAATTGTAAGAAGGATTTTAAAAAATAGCCTAACATTTGTCCTCTCGCCCCCACCCCCCAAATATTAAAATTAATTAAATTATATTTGTGTCTTAAAGCTTAGCTACAGACAATAACAGGTATTGCAGTGTAACCTAGTTTCATGCACCCACATGTAACGTTTGTTTCCAGAAATCTAACAGGGGAAAACTTAATGCAATTTTTCTAAAGTTTCCCTTGTGAACTCGTTCATTAGCTGTGCTGGATTAGCAAAGTAGAGCTACAAAAGTCTTAAGGAATCGCTAAATCCATTTTAGACAGAAGTCATATAACATCTGAGTACGACCTAAATGGGACGTTAAAATATATATTGAAATTTGCGAGACCATAAGTTCAATTTATACTTTATAATCCCACCAGTGAGCCTCACAAACCTCGACCTCAGCTTCGAAATACACCCAGGATGCATAACGAAAAATATACATTTGAGTCAAAGAGAGCACTTATATACGCAATATAGACACACGCAAAGGCAATGGGTCCTGACGGACACGGTGCAGTACAGAACATTTGTATTATGTTGAAAATATATTGCATAGAGAATCTTTTGCACTGAAACAGGATTTATATACAAGCTACGCTTTGCATAACAGCTACGGTGAAAAAACTTACAAGAACTGGTCAAACTGTTAGAAAGATTCATTAAATATAGATTTATAAGAAGAAAAATATAGATTTATAAGAAGAAAAAAAAACTGTTTTAGTTACGAATTATTTTGCCATGCATTTTCCTGTTATATGTATGTACTTAAATATAATGTTAGACAATGATAAAGAAAGCATCAACTGGGTAACTGTTATATGTATGTACTTAAATATAATGTTAGACAATGATAAAGAAAGCATCAACTGGGTAACTGTTATATGTATGTACTTAAATATAATGTTAGACAATGATAAAGAAAGCATCAACTGGGTAACTGTTATATGTATGTACTTAAATATAATGTTAGACAATGATAAAGAAAGCATCAACTGGGTAACTGTAAGGCAATGTATACCACCAAATTACAGTTTACAAAGTCTTATCTTAGTTTAAGTTCGCAACGTTTGCAAGAGATTTATATTTTTTCTAAGAGAATCTGATATTATGTTCATTATTCCCATTTACGTGATAGTTTACATTACGTTAAGTGGAATTTTAGCGGTTAAGAAGAGGGCGGAGCGAGCGATAGCAAGCGAACCCTTCTTAGTCACTAAATTTTCTTTTAATATTTTATATATACTGTTGATAAGGTTGCTACTGATGATGACGCGCGCTCTTTAAACTAGGGGCGAGAGCATTGTTTTCCACCACTGTCTGTAAGAGTGTGACAGCATAGCAGACGACGGGGTTTCTCTGGTATATTCGAACTTAGCGATGTGGATTTTCTCAGCGATGAGTAGGATTTACAAAACGTTCCGAATTTGACACAGATTATGTATATCCAACACAAAAGTTAGAATTTCAGAATCATGGACAAAATCAAGGTGATTGAAAGTGCAACAGGAGAAAGGAATTTCCAAGAAAACGCGCCAAATGAACAGATGGTCTGTGAACAGAATGGGCCAAATACAAGAATTGTATGCCCACAAACAATCCTTGAGGATGGAATTTTAATTCATGAGCATATATTTCAATTTAGTAACGACAGACGTAACTATCGGTACATATACAGATCTAAACCATTGTTTTCTGTTTGAATTCAGCATCTCTCACTGTCTCTCTCTCATATATATATATATATATATATATATATATATATATATATATATATATATATATAGAGAGAGAGAGAGAGAGAGAGAGAGAGAGAGAGAGAGAGAGAGATAGATAGATAGATAGATACAATTTCCCAACATCTAATTTTAGAACTGTATGTCACCGGTGAAGCTGTTAGCCAATAGGTTGTCAGAGTCACTGAAGAGTTTTAACCATTACGTATGGTACTTAATCAGATAAATAAAGACACGCGATTGGTCGAAAAAATTAGGTTATATTCTAAGATGGTATTTAAATATGGTAATTTGAGAAGAACATCTTACTCCACTGATTTCTTAGAAAAACGACTAATGGGAAGATGCATCAGTTGTCATTCGCAGCAACAGAGCTCCATGAGGCTCACAAACAGTGTGTAGCATGCAAGCTTTCTTGCGAAAGAGACGAAGCTACCGTTTCTTCAGCAAGGCAAAAATTCCTTTGCCGTTGTTACTCTGTGTGAAAAATCGGCATCAAATTTAGTAAATCTACAAGTTAAATATAAATGTGCATCAGAATACGTTTGGTACTTATTTTCACATCTGCATTTTTATTTATAACCTTAAACAATTAAATTACTGTGTATACTTATACGCACTTTCATCATGGTACGCAATTTGAGCGTGAATTACCTCTTGCTGAAATTACTAATACATCATTGCAGTCAACAATAGTGACACCAATGCATTATTGAGTTACTTGTATTCTCACATACTTTTACCATTTTTAAGTTTTATGTTCATAATAATTTTCCGATCTATTCACATTTTTTCAGAACTTTGGTCCACAAAAATATCGGTTTCTTGCAGCAATATATAGTTTTCACACAAGGTTAAAGGTTTTGGTAATTATTTCCCTCGTAGGCACTGTCCACCATCTTTCGGCTTATCCGCCCATAACAAACATATGTGATAAACTGATTAAAAAGCCACTCATATTTTTGTGTATCACTATTGCAAAGTCAAAATTAAAAATTACCAGCGCAAACAGATTAAGATGTTCGGTGTAACAGCACAAATCAAGAAATGACGCATCACTGATAGGCACGCTATTGTTGTGTGCTTAGTCACATGAGCCATTACTGTTGACGTGTTACTTTCTAGACATTTCCCGGTCGATAAAGACAGCCATTTCACCCATGTTTATTGCGAAATTATATCGGGCAGTAAGATACAGACTTTTTGCAGTTATAGTTTGATTTTCGCATTTAAATAGGTCCGTAAACCAATCTTTTTAAAATAATTTTATTTGTCAACAAAATGCTATCTTATTTCCTGAGTATTGTATAAAATGTAAGCCAACAATATGTGAATTAATTTCTAGTTAAGGTGCTGATAATCGATTGGGAATAGTTTTTATATCTCTTTCATAGCTGAGATATTTGAAAGTGCTTGAAAAACTATACGCAAACAATAATTCGTAGCCATGAACATGGGCAGTAATATAAAATTCAGCAGATAGCCATATACATAATAAGGTTCAAGGCCATTTTTTTTCTTGTGACACAAGAAACTTCCACTGCATAGGCTAGCCGACAGATCACACAATCATGTGAAAATTGTCTTTTGTTTAAATTTAAGAACATGGTGGAAAAGTATTACACTGAATCAGGTCATATAAGTCATAAGACCAAGGAAGAAAGTGACCACATAAGAAATGGCTAAAGTCTTAAAGAAAAAGATAGACCAACACCTGATACATACATACATACATACATACATACATACATACATACATACATACATACATACATACATACATACATACATACATACATACATACATACATACAGACACACACACACATATATATATAAACCACGGTGTCCCGACAAAAGCGCGCATGACAAAAGCTCGCCGTCAAAAGCGCGCAGCTTAAAACCCCCGACAAAAGCGCGGACAAAACCTGAAGAGTAGAAGTAGACATGAAAAGTAACATAATTTCTAAGTTCCAAATATTATCTGAAGAGTCATTCTTCAAAGCTCCTTGCGTACCTGAAACTGTATAAATAGCACACGAATATATTTAGGCCCAAACATTTGCAGTTATTTAAAGAACCGAATCGCAGAAGCAGAAAGAACACATTTTACGTGATGGCTTCGTAAAGATCGTATTCATTCGGATGGTAGTACGTCATGAAGATGTGTGAAAAAAGACTGCAAAGGTCGGCTGAAAATGGATGCAACAGATGTAGTAATGTTGTTTCGGAGCATAATCATGCTCCCACTCCAGAACTTAATGAAGTGACGAAGGCTGTGGTTGAGATGAATAGATGATGCTATTTGATTTTTAACGCCATATTTCTGCATATTGAGATATTAATGAATTTGATCTTTAACGCCATATTGAGATATTAATTAATAAACGATGCTTGATGATCTTTAATGATGTATTTGTTAGTTTCTTTACTAGAGACACAAAATGGTAATTGTTGTAGGCTTTCGTCTTTGCGCGATTATGTCGGCGCGCTTTTGTCCTGCGCGATTTTGTCGGGGTGCCATAAACCACGGATAGACAGAAGGTGATTATATTGAAAATATAAATTAATTCCTAAGCAGCTTAAAAGATTTCAATAAAAATTACACATAAGCATTGATATTTTCTGCTTGATATCTTTTTATGGAATTAAATAAAATACTATTGACGTCTTTTCTTTGACCATCCAACATACATGCAACTATAGTTATATATATATATATATATATATATATATATATATATATATATATATATATATATATATATATATATATATATATTTATTTATTTATTTATTTAAATATTTGTAGCTAAATAAAAAACACAATAGTTAAATATGTTTTTAATATTTCTTGTTAAACAAATTAAAACGAAAAGTGTTGCACAAAGATAAATTCCAACCGCTCGGAGGAATCTCTTATACAGGTGCACTTGAATGGGTTAAAAACAAGAAAGCTTGATTGAACATAACAAATATATGATCATAAATATTTTTTCATATGCTTTAGAATCAGTTAAAAATACTGTCCAAAATAATCACCACAAACCATGAAAATACAATTTAAATAGATACAGTGAATGGTATAAACGATATCTGGTGAAAAATTCGGATATGTATTTTTAAAAAAGAACTTTAAAACTGAATTTAATATATCTGTAAATGTGTACGAAATATTGGAAACGGTAAGGAGACAACTGCATCAATCCTTTTAGAATAAATAACATATGAAGAGAAATACATGTTTACATGTTAATTATATTTCAATATGGTGGGCTTAATGGTTACAAACATGGAAGGTATCATTACATTGAAATAAAAGATTCTTCAAAATTGGTGTCATCACATATAAACAGACATGAAAAGAGAAAATGCTAATGTAAAACATTATCGAATTTTTCAATACACCAGAAGTAAATATCTGCACACAAACGGCTACGCCACAATGTAGATAACTCAATTAATATATTGCCTGATGTGGGTTCAGTTATAAAATTCAAAAACTATCAACATAAATTGAATTACCGTATGTTATATTTTGATTTTGAAAGCATAATTCTACTTAAGTGTCTCTGAGGTACAACACTGAAGGTGGACACAGAGAGTCCGGCACATTCTGATGTATTGTGGTGGAGGTGTGCAAAGTTTATGTACCTAAAGCAAAGAAACATATATTAAAGGTGCGCAGCACGTATACAGAGTGTACAGTATAAACAGAGTATACGATCTTGAGCAATTAAAACAGCCAAATCCATTTCACCAGGGTTTTATTTGTACCTCAAACTGATCCATAAGACATATACACCAACATGTTACAGAAGAACAGGTTGTAACTTTACGATGTATTGAGTAAGAATGTTTGAACATGTGTATCGAGAATTAAGACTGAAAAATGTAAAACCTTGATTTCTCACAAAGGAAAACGATATACATTTTTCCTCAACAAATATATGTTACATTTGTGGGAGAGAAATAGCTGAAAACGAAGTAAGAGTTTATGGCCATGTAACAGGCAATTATATAACAAAAAGAATGCAATTCGAATGTTAAAAGTCCAATTATATAACATTATTCAGTCATAACTTCTCTGGTCACGACAGTCATTTATTCATGAAGACATTGGTTAAAAATAATCCTGATGAAGAAGTAAAACTCATATGTACAACGACAAGAAATATATAATAATTTAAAAAGGATTCAAGAGTTCATAGATTGAAGAAAGAAAAGAACAAATAACTGTTGAAAGGATAATCGTGTTTATATATAGCTTTTGATTCATGGGGTAGTCAATATAGCAGCTGGATAAAAAAACATTGAGTAATGAAACGTTCAAAGAAACAATCAGACAGTTTACACATATACAGTTTAAATATCTGAGGAAAGGCATTTGCCTGCATAAATGCATGGATAGCTTAGAAATGTTTTACAAGATATTTATACCACTAATATTAAAGTTTTACTCATCACTTTACGATTGAAATATATCAAATGACGATTACCAATAAGTTCAAGACATCCTGGAATATTTTAACATTTATACACATTTAGATCTTCATGATTACTATGTGATGAAAGAAACATTTGTGCATTGTGACATTTTCTTTACGAGTTTCGAAACGCCATATTAAAATGTACAATGATTTATCAGAGAAGTTTATTGATGATTACAAAGGGACAAAGTCAACTGTACGAAAACGCATATATATATATATATATATATATATATATATATATATATATATATATATATATATATATATATATATATATACATTGAAAGGCAAAGAGAACTATGTGGTTCACTTCTGAACAGAAAATGAATGCTTTCATACAATTAGTTTTAACCACTGGAAAAAATACATGGAGTTGTCTTGTTTGATCAACAACCGTGGTTGAAACACTACACTGAACTGAATACAAATATGACATGTAAAGCAACAATGAATTCTAGAAAGATTTTTCAAATTGATGAATAAAGGTGTATTTGGTAAACAGATGGAAATCTCAGGAAAGCACAACAGTTAAAACATGTAAAGATAAAGATACATTTTTTCAAATGCAAAAAGCATATATTGTTTTATTATTATTATTATTTTTATTTTTATTATTATTATTTAGTATAATTATTGTAAGTGTAATACCAATATGTCTCTGTGTTCCCAAAAGTTTGTAACCAATTATTATTCCTAACAATAATAACGCAAAGAAAGGTTAACCCTAAAGATGGCTATTTTTCAGCACATGATAGGCTATACATGGCGGCCAGTATATTTGGTGGAGGAAGAACCCGAGAAAACCCTGGGAAGAACCACCGACCCACGGGAAGCTTCTGGCAAGCTTTCTCACATACCCACGTTGGCCGAACCGGAGACTGGAACCCACGCGGACAGAGGTGAGATGTCTTAGACCACTCGGCCAACCGGGACCCCCGGACCTTTAGGAAGTAAGACGATTGCATGTATCTTCCTGTATGCCGGAACATTCGCAACACCATTAAATGTGTCTTCTTGGCGTATGCATCTTTTAACTTTCTACACACACGTACTAGCTAGAATACATCTGGTTAGGATTGTTTATAGAAATCTAAGATATATCTGACTTGTAACAACGGTACCCTATCTTTCCTTTAAATAACAAAAAATCGTTCAGTTTTCACTTAGAAAATACAAACCTTATGTCCGATTGAGAAAGATTGGGGGGTAAAATTAAACATAATTTCATGGTCGGTAGAAAATCTTTAAATGTTTTATATGTAGGAATGGGTTGAAATTTCTAGAGAGATTCATTTAGGAACCAATCAATGCCTGAAATATTCTAAATCATGTCTTCACGATATAACCTTTGGGAAGGAAATGCACGAGACTATTGAGCTGAAGTGTGACTATTACATCCCGTATTCAATACAACTTCTTGTATAACATGTCCAGCAGTATCTTATACGTTGCTGGATGTGGAAACTGACTTTGCTCAAAAGTCAGTTTGATCTTGAGAAATTCCAAAAACAAAAGGTGGATAATAGAAATATCCCCTACACTCAGAACATGATATTATTCGTAGGCAGGAGAAGGATGAGATATTAGTTGCATTGGAACTTACTTTGAACAGACAAATCTGCTGGTTCTAAAGGAACTGAAGCTCAGTTCGTAAAAACGGCTAATACCACGGACGTAGAAAGATTGAGAAAATCTAGTCGGCAAAATTAGTCACGCAGAACATTCAGTGAAATGTAAATGCACGGGATCAATGGGTAAAATGAAGGAATGACATGGTGCTTAAGGATGGGCTACAGGCGAGTTCATCTTATTACTCTAGTTCCTCCTCTGACCGTCGAATCCAAATTCGCAAGTTAAATTTGTGCATCTGGCGCCTCATCGGAGAGGTAATATGCTTGAATATAATTATCGCTTGGGACCTCTTTCTGTTCTATTTAAGGAACTTGTTCAAAATATTGAAGCAAACGATACACAGTATTCACACTTATATATTTAAGGTTCCATATACCTTTTCAAAATGCCTAAATGCATCAAAGACTAACAGTTTGATTTTCTCAATGCTTCGTTTAAGATCACAAGTTGAAACTAATGCTACGTGTCTTTTTTCTGCTGTAGTTTCAGCTGTCGGAAGCATTGAAAAGAGAAGTAAAAGTCCAAATATAACGCAGCTTTATTAGGCAAATGATACTTGCATGCAAGAATCAAAAGACCCCCGTTATGATAAAACCAAACCAGGCAAAGTTGACTAAATGCTAAAATGCTAGAAGGCGACATACGCTATGACCTTTTAGCAGTAACAGTTAGCTGAAATGGTTTTCGTTATGAAACCTTAGCGTTATCAAAACCACCAGACACACTCCAGGGGTCAGTCATGTTGGATTCGAAACTATTTCTCAATCGATTTATAAATACACACTAACAGAACCATTGCTTGTATCTTGTTCTGATTAAGTCATGTTTCCGGAATGAATTTAATATATGTACATGTAGAAAAGGGAGCCGCGGTAGCTCAGTTGAGTTGGAAAGAGTCAGAATCGTAAACCAAGGGTCGTCAGTTCGATACCAGCCCAGGCCAGCCCGGGTCGGCTGTATGAGTTTTTTCTTTGGAAAGGCACTTAGCTCTCATTTCTTAGGCATGCTAGAGTCAATAATGTGATATAAGTGCAGTTAAAACCTAAAAAAAAAAAAAATGTACGAAATGTATATCGAATATATGTTGTCAAATAACGTTTAATATTTAAATTTGGCTCTAGATTAAGAGTTTATTTTCTTCCTCCAAGGCATCCACAGCAGATTCATACGCCTGTACACGTTTTGATAATCTTTAGTAATTTAGTTATAACATGTTATAATAGTGAATAGATGAAGATTTTGGTATTTTTGTGTTTCATATTTTTAGTTGCGATTTACATGAAATTTATTCTTAGGACTATATTGGCGCCTTGATTTCCGGTCCGTCACAGGAAATTTAGCCGAGTCTCAGCTGTTTTGTTGAAAAGTCGCATCTTTGCAGGACTGCCACATGGTCAAAGATTTTTGTTATAAACATTATTTCAAATTAGTAAATCGATGTCGATCGAAACAAATCATCGATCGTTTTATATACTCCCCATTACCCCCCCCCATACACATGCCAATCAACCTGCTTTGACAACACGTTTTCAAAGCCGTTTATTTGTAATTTATTTTATTTAATATCAACCTTTGTGTATAAAAACTGTATTAAAGTGTGAATAAAGAGAATTTAAACATGTTTCAATGATTCTTGTCAGTATTGTTTTGCAATAAGTTGTGGCTAAGGACTGGCGCAGGCTCATGAATACCGGAACGTATGAATTAGTTTCTACGTAATGAACAGAAGAATTGCTCTAATAAAGTTTTAACATTATAAGACTCGTATGCAGAAAATGGGGAGAAAAAATAAAATAAAAAACACTTAAGGAGGTTTGGACTTGCCTGTATCGAAACTGGGGAAAGCAGCTCATGCTTCTGGTGGGAATAAGAAATATATACATGCTCATTACCAGAGGAAGAAAACAATACGTCAATTGCCTATTGACGAAGAGAAGCAACCTGCTATTTCCAAAATAAATTTTCAGGAATATAAGTGCTGTAACTCTGTTTTCTTGAAATATTTCATTCCCTCATACAGCCTTCTACAAAGGAAAGCAATCCATACACACTTAGAAGTCACTGTATGCATGAAGTACATTTCGATATCCATGTTTCTATTGCTTGCATGCAACATATCATAAGAAATATTTCGGTATGGCATGAAAGCCAATCCTATTTCATACATATAGATGTTTATTTTTTGGTGTTGTTATGTATATTGAATTTATTATAAGTATCCATGAGGTAAATTGTACTTTAGTAATTTTATAAACAACATATTTACAGCATTTGAGCTCAAAGTCAGTCTTGTTTACATAGCATTTAAAAATTAGATTGGAATTTTCCATGTCTTCATGTGAGAAACGTCAGGTACGCACAGGAAATTTCCATTAGAGTTACTCATATTGTAAAATATTCTGTCAGGTGACCTATCCTTATATTTACACAGGTTTGGTAAAGAAGATTTCATTCCTATACTAAACTTCATATTATTAAGATCAGTCTATTAAGGAATTTATTTTAGTAATCAGTTGTTACAGTTGTGAAAATCAGAGCAAATTCAGAGAGAGAGGTAATGTTTATTTGAAATATTTATTTGGATGACTAAAAGTGTTAATTCTCATATTGGATTAATACTCGACTTTGAGATTGATGTGAATTCACCCAAAGATATTCTGGATTACATCATTCAGGCATATCAGAATATGCAAGACTACTGGTACATCAGGACATTCAAGACTACTGACACATCAGAACATTCAAGGCTACTGGAATTGATTCGGAACATTCTATATTGAGGACTTCTGATTAGGACACTTAGGATTATTGGACTATTTGGACTTTAATTCACGTTATTGTAAGTGGGTTTTTTAAAATTTTCACTTTAATTGTTTATAAATAAATTGTTTGTTGATTTTAATTACATTGTTGGTTTCACTTTCTTTCTGTTACATTATTTTAAGACCTGAGTCGTAACAGTGTAAATGTAAAATCGAAGTATTAGATGATGTTGGAGGAATTGTTCAATAATACGGTACCTATCTTAAATGGTACTAAAATAGCTACAAATGCAATGATTATAGGCCTTTTCTTTTTTTAAAAAAGTACAAAGACAATACGCTGCTTGTCTGCACATAATTTCAGACAGTGATCGTTAGATGATGTTTTGTTATCATCTTTACCAATGCCCAGATTCCCTTACAGAAGCCCAAACTTTCAGTCGTTGTGCATAAATCCAGGTGAAAATGCACGCATCATGACCAGATTCAAAACTTCATGTAACAGCTGTAAAGACGCAGTTATTTGTATACCCTGCTGCAAGTGCTGAAAGGAACATGTAGTTTATTCTTCTCGTTCCTCTGTCCTTCAGTCTACCACCCATCTCTTCAGGTATCACAATGTGAAAGTATGGCATTAGGCTGGCGTTATTATAAACTATTGGCCGCCACATCAAACATTTTAATGTGAGTTCAATAGCATGTGCAACCTACAGCCCGCGACATGGTTTTATTTGGTTGCATTTAGGTTATACAGGTACGTTTAAAAATTGCTACTCGGCCCGGAAGTTGCACATGCCTGCAGTAGGTCGTGGTGGAGAAGCAATCATGTATGGAACGGGGGGGGGGGTCTAGTCTGTTTCAAAATGCCACCATAGGCATTTAACGCTGCTGATATTCAAGAATAGTAAAGGTTATTTGGATATCCTGATATCACATAAGAGCTCAACCACACATTAGAATAATTCCTGCAGAAACACAACACGCCTCCAGTCTCCATCCATTATGGAAATCTGAAAGAAAGAAACGACTGATACCATCCTATTTAGGCTACGTGGTTAAGAGAAGTCCTTCCATTACAGTTACGTATTAGAAATATAGTGTACGGTATACTCTGTATTAGAAATATAGTGTACTGTACACTCTGTATTAGAAATATTGTGTACGGTACACTCTGTATTAGAAATATAGTGTACAGTACACCTTGTATTAGAAATATAGTGTACGGTTAATTTCAAAGCAACGAATGCATATTGACCTCGTTAAGGAACAACAACGATGAAATGCCCGAATAACAAGGAAGAATAGAATGTGGGAGTTACCGTCGAACCATTGGGACTGCTGATATATCCCACAAACTGCAAGTCCTAATGGCAGACTTACCGAATACAGTAGAAATGTTGGCTGAATAGAGATCAAGAATGTATTATATGACAAGCCAATATCCCTTACCCACGGAGCACAACTGAAATCTGTCATAAACTTTTGCCTATAGGTTCGTGATGGAACTTTAGCCTTAAATACAGATTATTATTATTATTATTATTATTATTATTATTATTATTATTAATGTCAATTACTTCTTAACAATGCACAAATGCCGTGACGTGGACTTTGTTGTGAGTACTGAAGCTCTTTGTGAGCTTCATATTGATAGGATATTTAAAGACTCTGATCTATGACATGAAATCATGCTGCTCAAGCCGACGACCTTTTCTAAGAAAGCACTGCTTCCAGAAATATTCGCACCTGGTTATGGCAAAAGCACTGGTATTAGAGAACCAGATATGCACAGCATTACAGTAGAAATATTTTGTATTGTTAAATAATTAAGTTCTTCGTGTACCCAGCAGGAAAAGGGTAATAATATTTATGTTTAATTAACGAATTTTTTAATCCGTTCAGAATTTGCTTTTACCAAATGGAAGAATATAATTACCATAATCTTGTTAAGCAGTGTGCACCCAGCTGCAAACAGTATAGACTTAGATCACCATAGTGTGGTATGTCAGGTAACTTTTCCTGACCGGGAACTGTGGAAAAACTCAGGACTTAGCGCTTAAAATTTGGTGCGCTCATTATTTGTGGAAAAGTAAAAATCAATAGCGCAATGCACGTGTAATTCCACAGAAGGAATGATTAGTCTACGCGTTCATATGTGTAATGTCTCTCGCCGCACATTTTAACATACCTAAATTGGCCGCAAAATAGCACCACCTTCCCGGCGTATTTCTCCACCAGCTTGAGCATATTCATGCAGCCTTGAATAAAACAGATATAGATGTTAATTTTTATGCCCCTTTTAGTTTACTTTCTGCGAGTTAATGTTGACTACAAATCTATCTCATATTTACTTCCTAAGCACTTTACCTCATTTTCTGAGAAATGAGCTCTTCATATTCTCATGGATTACTGATCGACAACCGGAGATCCATGATATTCCGCATGCTCTTTTCACAGGCATAGAGGTAAGTTGATATTTTCTTTGCTTTTTTTCAAGAATTGTGACCTGAAGTTTTGTAATTTCGGCATTTGCAAAAAATGTTACCTTTCTAAGGTATACATGTGTTATTTATAGATTAAGTATGGTCCCATAGTGCAATTAAATCACATTTATTCGCATCAAATCTTCCTCTAAGATTTGTATTTTCCTGAAATTGGGACAAGTGATATTTGCTACAGAGTTTCTAGTGTATCAATGCTTTAGATGTATCAACAGCACATAGCGATCGATAAAATAAGTGTTTTGGTGTCACTTTTAGCGGCCGATAGACGGTACACTTTTCTAACTCATAGATGGGGTATATCGCTCGGGACAATAGGTTCTCTAATAGGGATTCGATCTAATATAAATATATATTTACCCGCATGCATTTTCCGTCACAAACATATCGAATTAACGATGATATCGCCAATAGTAGATCGACTTAACTCCCACTGTAAACAATGTCCACCATGCTGTGTCTGAGAAGTTTGAGCCTGCGTACTTTGATTGTAGAAAAAATAATCTCGTATATGAATTGTCCTCTTTCATTTGATTGAATATTGAAGTATGAAAATAATGTATTTTACGATGTGACACTGTATTTTGTGAAATAAAGATATGTGTGTCTTTCCTTTGTGAATATGACATGTGTTTCTCATACATTGGAAAAGTGAATTTTTATCAGTATAGAGTCAGCGGCTATTTTGTTTACAAACGCTACTATAAAAGCTGCTGAACACCACCCTGTAGTCATCTGCGCTCTGTAAAGGTAAGATATCAATAGGGATCTCGAATTGAGATTTCCCTCTTTTGATGTTCTAAAATGGCTGCCTGTAGTTATATCAAATGGTAAAGGTAGTTGAGGAACGAATTGTTCCTCATTATTAGATCGAAATTATTTTATAAAATAATGTTGGATTATTTCAGTAAGGAATTTGAAGTAAAAACCCTGGAGTCTTTGGGTGTGACAATCGCGCAGTTTAGGCAAAATGGCAACCTCCAGAATGAATTTTGGCCCAATTTATTTACTAATAATTTTGGAATTCAAGCCACTCATTCTCACTTGTAATTTATTCTATATAGTATTGATCTTACCTTGATGCTTCATTTTAATAAGAAATTAGCAGATTTTTGAATTCACCGAATAATGAATGAAATTAATAATTGATCTCGAAATGACGTATCCTCATTGTAGTAAATACTGTTCAGAATTCTAAATAGCTCACTAAGCTGCTGAATAGCAGCCTTTTGTATATTTCCAGTGCTGAATAGCAGCCTTTTGTATATTTCCAGTGCTGAATAGCAACCTTTTATATATTTCCAGTGCTGAATAGCAGCCTTTTATATATTTCCAGTGCTGAATAGCAGCCTTTTATATATTTCCAGTGCTGAATAGCAGCCTTTTGTATATTTCCAGTGCTGAATAGCAGCCTTTTATATATTTCCAGTGCTGAATAGCAACCTTTTATATATTTCCAGTGCTGAATAGCAGCCTTTTATATATTTCCAGTGCTGAATAGCAGCCTTTTATATATTTCCAGTGCTGAATAGCAGCCTTTTATATATTTCCACCACTGAATAGCAGCCTTTTATATATTTCCAGTGCTGAATAGCAGCCTTTTATATATTTCCAGTGCTGAATAGCAGCCTTTTATATATTTCCAGTGCTGAATAGCAACCTTTTATATATTTCCAGTGCTGAATAGCAGCCTTTTATATATTTCCAGTGCTGAATAGCAGCCTTTTATATATTTCCAGTGCTGAATAGCAGCCTTTTATATATTTCCACCACTGAATAGCAGCCTTTTATATATTTCCAGTGCTGAATAGCAGCCTTTTATATATTTCCACCACTGAATAGCAGTTTCTACCGTCTGCACTGCTGAATAGCAGTTCCTACTGCATTACTGAATAGCGGTTTTAATTTCATTTTACTCAGGCAAGCCGATAATTTCATATTATCGTATTGTAACACGCACATGGGTTCCTCTACCGAGCGAATCAAACACCTGCGTGAGGTTGGGCTGCAAGTCCCTTGTTTTCCCCATTTCCAAGGACTTCCCGACAACATTCGTTGTCAACTGGAAGTTCTCGTAACGCGCCAAGACTGGGAACAATTTTTCTCTAATCAAAAAATTAATGACCACAATGTCACAACTACAACTTCACAAATCTATGGCTAATGGTTGTTAGCACGCCGTGGCATGAAGCACATAACACAATTCAAACACCCAATGCAGGAACTATTTTCCGATTCCATCCCTCGGTCAATAAAAACAACAATCTGAACCACGTTTTGCATGTACACTTCCACCAACTGCTACAATGAAAGGCATCTCCAAACAAATGGATGACCTCTACCCAATTATTCCATGGCACAACACAGCAGTTCTTGTCACGAAATCTCCCACCGAAAGGCACAATCAATCAACACCTCTGAATTAAGATAGGAACTACTTGGCTCAATGCAAACTTATGCTACTTATGCTAGTCTGACCCCATCTCAAACTACGAAACAAGTCCATGCAAAGTCTCTTAACAACTGTAAGTATGACGTCTGTTCCTAGAAATTGGCTAATTACTCGGGCTAGGAAATATTTTCCCAACACCGACTTCCCATAATCAAACCACTACTCACTAAAATCTAACGAACCTATAAATGGATACGTAAATACAAATGGAACATACCCAAATTGATTACAGTATGTTCAAGGAATATATTTACTGCCACTAACTGTAAGAAATAACGACAGTAACGTTCGATTTTTTTGGGGTAACTTTGATTACTATGAATGAACTATACTCTTGAACTTTTAAGAGTCATACTTGGACTTTTAAGAGTCATATTTGGACTTTTAAGAGTCATATTTGGACTTTTAAGAGTCATACTTGGACTTTTAAGAGTCATACTTGGACTTTTAAGAGTCATACTTGAACTTGTAAGAGTCATATTTGGACTTTCATGCAGCATTTGATTTTTCAAATAGTTTCTAATACCGTCATTTGAATAGTTTGAGACTGATTACAATTTTCCAGTATGCATTGCAAATATTTCATTATATTTCTGAGATTCACTGCATAGTGAACACACAGTTCTTCGATAAAGGTAGGTTAGGCAAAAATGCTGCATAGCATTTACTGAGTGTACGATAGGCGAAATGCTGAATAGCATATATCGCTTTAGAATAGACTACGTTGCTACAGTGCATCCAATATTTTATTTTAGGCGAAATGCTGAATAGCATATGTCGAGTAGAATAGACTACGTTGCTACAGTGCATCCAATATTTTATTTTAGGCGAAATGCTGAATAGCATATGTCGAGTAGAATAGACTACATTGCTACAGTGCATCCAATATTTTATTTTAGGCGAAATGCTGAATAGCATATGTCGAGTAGAATAGACTACGTTGCTACAGTGCATCCAATATTTTATTTTAGGCGAAATGCTGAATAGCATATGTCGAGTAGAATAGACTACGTTGCTACATATCATCCTTTATTTTACGATAGGCGAAATGCTGAATAGCATATATATCATATATCATTTAAGATTAGGCTAAATCGCTCGCGATGCCAACCTTTCCGTACAGATTTCAGGTCGGTGACTTTAGTTAATTTATAGTAACAAATCGCTGCCAAGCGTTTTCTCTTCCTTTTATATTATAGAGAACTTTTTAATCCTGTTATTTGGGAAATTTAGAGCTTCCATGTATATCCAAAAATTTTACAACGAGAAAGAGCTGCAAGATTGTCCGGGTTTATGACCTATGACAATTGTTTAAATATTTTACTCACCATTTGATGAAGTGGATCAATGAAATGGTTTTTACTGTTTTTGTTGTTAGAAGCTAGAATTACATTTTTCTTATTTGTAACAAACTTTTACCTGAACCACTAAAAAAACTAAAGTCGCGGTGTCCGACAGAAGTTTGAGTAAGCAAATTTCGTAATTGATCTAGTCAAACAAAGGTGGAATACCCTATTGTTCAGTGTAGATGTTCTCACGATTGGATAGATACAATCTGATGTTAAATTCATAAATTGGATACACTGCAAAGTGTAGCGTTAAATACTTTATTCGGATTTCACCACATTGCTGCATAGCAATCTTTTTATAGATCTAATCCCTGCCACAAATAACTGCATGGTTATATGTAGCTTGAAATTAGGAATTCACTACATAGGGAACCACTTTCATGAATAAATACCGTCTTATCTAAATTACTCAGGGATTCTAGATGTAATATAATAAATGGAAATTATGAGCTTATGATCTGTATTTTCGAGTAACGGCTGTACGTTGACTGTGAAGAATTAACTTAATTGAGTTTAATTTTGTACTAACGCTACTGCACGTAATGGATTTCAGGGTGTCCCGACAAAAGCGCGCAGGACAAAAGCGCGCCGACAAAACCTGAAGAGTAGAAGTAGACATGAAAAGTAACATAATTGCGTACCTGAAACTGTATAAATGGCACACGAATATATTTAGAGCCAAACATTTGCAGTTATTTAAAGAACCTAATCGCAGAAGCAGAAAGAACACATTTTACGTGATGGCTATCGGCTTCGTAAAGATCGTATTCATTCGGATGGTAGTACGTCATGGAGATGCTTGAAAAAAGACTGCAAAGGTCGGCTGAAATTTTGATGCAACAGATACAGTAATTGTTGTTTCGGAGCATAATCATGCTCCCACTCCAGAACTGAATGAAGTGACGAAGGCTGTGGTTGAGATGAATAGATGATGTTATTTGATCTTTAACGCCATATTTCTGCATATTGAGATATTAATGAATAGATGATGTAATTTGATCTTTAACGCCATATTTCTGCATATTCAGATATTAATGAATAGATGATGTTATTTGATCTTTAACGCCATATTGAGATATTAATTAAGAAACGATGCTTAATGATCTTTAATGCTGTATTTGTTAGAGACACAAAATGGTAATTGTTGTAGGCTTTCGTCTTTGCGCGATTATGTCGGCGCGCTTTTGTCCTGCGCGCTATTGTCTTTGCGCGCTTTTGTCCTGCGCGCTTTTGTCGGGGTGCCGGATTTCAGAGCTAGTAGATACAAACCTTATATCTCATTCATTTTCTGCCACGATGATTTCCTAGAATCAGATATTATATTTTTATTTGGCAACGCATTTCTCTGATTTAGCTTAATTATAAATTATAGATATATTTACTCAAACCAGTGTTAAACGATAAAGTATAATTTCATTTGGAGAATCTAAATTGCTATATATAGATATTGTAAAACTATACAATAATTTGCAACATTTTTATTGGTACTTGACAGGCTATTTGAATAATGCTTCAATCATTTCAACTAACCCGGTCGTGTAAACTGATAGAAAAATAATTTTGAATTTGCGTGTCCTGCCGTTTAAGATTTTTGTAATAACGCTGAGAGTTTCTAAATATTATCATTAAACTTCGTCGTTCTCTGTGATTGAATATAAAATGTCAAAGTTTTTTTCCCCAATGGTTAGCATTATCTTATAATGACCGATAATCGTCCCGAATATTAAATTGATCGTAATTCAGTGTTAAGACTCTGCAAAGAAGTGTTGTATTGATAATTGTAAGGTTTAACTTTCAAAATTATTTATGGATGTGAATTAAATTTTTTTGCATGTAATTTAGCTATGCAAAGATATACACTGTGACGTGATAAAGTCCGTCATCTGTGAATATTATGTTAATTTACTCAAAGAACTGTTTTTGATACTGTTTCGTGAAGGTTTTTAATTATTTTTAACATTTAATAAAATTTGGTGTTGAGTAACCATTTTTCACTTCTGAATTGAACCCTGATTATAACAAGCTTCCAATCAAACAGTGTATGGTTTTAGTGATGAGGACGATGATATGTGAAGATGTGATGACTTTACATTCATTATATGGAGATGTAATGCAAGTTTGCATATGACCTAGTGTACTTTGGTCAGCTTGTGAATTATACGAGAATGCTTTAACTTGGTTTTTAAAGGTATTTCATGATTCTGGTCGGCAAGAGTTTCCTCAGTGCCGAAAACCTGAATATTTGCAATTTACTCCTTTATAAAGGAAGGTAGTTATCAGTGTCCCAACATATATCGAATGAATAATGTTACTACTCTAGGTCTTAAAATAATGTTACAGAAAGAAAGTGAAACCAACAATGTATGTAAAATCAACAAACAATTTATTTCTCTGTAATTAAAATTTAAAATTCAAAAGAAACTTACAATTTGTGAATTAACTTCAAAATAATCCTAAATGTCCCAAACACAAGTCAGAAGTTATAGAATGTTCCGAATGAATGAACGTTCCGAATGAATGAATGTTCCGAATGAATGGGTAGTCTTGAATGTCATGATGTACGACAACAATAGTCTTGAATGTCATGATGTACCAGAACGATACAATCCAGAACATCTTTAAGAATGCTCACAAATATCCAAAAGTCATATATTTAAATCCAAAGGTTAATGACCACTTTAGGATAATTCCAATGAATGTTCAAATAAATAATTCCTTTCAAATTATATCTACAGCATTACAGCACTACAGCACAACTAAAACACAAATCATAAAATGATTCCAAACAATCTGATGATTCCAAACAGACTCATCATAAAAAACAGGAATGTTTTTAACACAGGATTTAAAATTGGAATGAATAAATGCGTATCAAGTCTGTATTTATAGACATATTCTAATAACCCAGAATGAAAGAGAACATGCATGGATATAGTGGAAAATCCCCAAATTAGTTGTGAATAATTTTCAACAACTCTGACCTTGAACTCAAAGGTCAGTAACTGCCTTGTTGACATCTTAAACAAACTTAAAGTGCGACTTTCTATTTTACCGTATTTTAAAGTACAGTTATAGACCAAAAGTTTAGGCACTCATTATAGATTCTATATATATAACAATAATAACCACTCGCCTTCTGGTAGCTGGTCGGTGGGCTGCATCAAGATGATGTGGAGCCCCCAACCTCTGTCGGATTGAACAAGATATATATTGATGACCGAACTGATAAGCTGTTGATGCATGGGCTTGACATACGGTATTACTGAGGTTAGAGTAGTGATCCAACGAGTATAGGTCTAGCTGGGAGTCTAGAGCCTATAGGATCAAGGATGATTGTTACGAGCTGAGAAGAAGTGATCTCATGAGTAGGTCCGGTTATGGTTCCAGAGCCTACTTGAGATCACGAGCGATTGCCATAAGCTTAGATAGTCTGATCCAACGAGTAGGTCTGATAGGTCGGAGCCTAAAGGATCAAGGGCAAAAGTTTTAGATACAGATTGCGACCCTGCGAGAAGGTCCGGTCGGTAATCCGGAGCCTTTGGGTCATTAACGACTGGCATGCGGTTAGTTAGAGTGATCCAACGGAATAGGTCCATGCAAGGTACAGGAGCCTAGGGATCACAGGCGAAAAGTGAAAGCTTAGATAGATTAGCCTAGATGTTGTTCACATATTGCAACTGCGATCAGAGACAATTCAATTACATGGTGTCAGATAAATAATGGTGCTCAATTGGCACGAGATATTCCCACAAAAATCTCGTATACGTTTCCGTTCAGGTGGTGTCAGAAAAAACGAAAACAATTACAAAACAGATAATTCATCTCATCTCATCTCATATCATCTTTCTTCTTTCCTTTCTCTCTTTTCTCCCATCCTTCTTCTTTCATCCCTGTTAGTTAGTTCATTCTTCCTTTCTTTTTCCTACTTCATTGATTCCTTCATTTAGACATGCGTTTCTTTCTTTATTCCTTCATTTCTTCTTAGATTAGCACGTCACTACATCCTATCACGCTTCGTTATATCATCATAACATTTTATCACAAGAGAAGAGAATAAACATGAAAATCAAAACGAAAATGAAAACCAAGAAGAAGCCGTCACCGTCTTCCGTTTTCGTTTTTATTTTCCCAACACATTCACCATGCAATTCTAGCGAGGTGTAGTGAAGGTGAAACAACAGGAGCAGAGGTAACAGAAACAACAAGTCCCATTGGCTTGTCTCTCAGACGGTCCCACCCACATACACACATTTTCAGATAACCTAATTATCTGGCAAAACTGTTCACATGTTCACAAATGGATTTCCTAGAAAAAGAAACGGATAAAATAGTCTACTATATTATTTAACACAGAATTGGAAATAAAGGCAGATATGAAGTTACATCCCTGCTTTGAGTTTGGGCTAAGATCTTGTCCTGCATATAATTGCAAGTGATAACATAGTTTTGACAAGTATTACTCTTTCCACTTTTTTTATCTCACAGTAGAGCAACATCTGTTGTTCATCTTACCGGTATTACATACTTTCCATTATGTATTATTACGCAATGTTTTGGATATTTAAAGAGAAAAAGGACATCATATCTGATGCAGAGAATAATCAGGTGTCAAATGTGTGCAGAATAACATTCCGCCATAAAATACAGTTGCAGACCAGCTACATTTATTTGTCAGTGGCCTTGCATAGCTCAGCGACATCACCGCACCACAGCAACACCTGATATTCGCCACCAAATCTCACGTAACGCATTAACCCATCCACGGCAATGAAACATTTCTCACAACATTTAGAGGGGTTAGTTACAATAGCATAAAAAGACTGACACTGATATCTGCCACCATAGTTATACGAACTAACACAAGACCATAAAGTCCAGACAATAGTAGAGGGTGTCACGGGAATTAACATGAGCTAATGTTAAACCTATGGAAATTGACCATTTGCCACTTGGTGGACACAAATTAACATTAGGCCGCCATTTCGAAATGTATGTTTGTAACAGTGTAGCATGAGATTGTAACATTGTTAGAAGTGGTTGACCTCAATATGGCAATAATTATAGCCTCAAACGGGAATTTAACATGTGAACGACGATATAGCCTCAAACGGGAATTTAACATTGGGGGCACATTGTAACATTGTTAGAAGTGGTTGACCTCAAATTGGGCATCATTGTTACAGTGTTAGAAGTGGTTGACCTCAAATGGCACACATACTATAATAATAATAATAATGATGATGACTTAATAGAGCGCTTATTCTTTAAAAAGCTCTAAGCGTTTTACAACATAACGTTTACACATAAAGGCATTTTAAAAAAAAACAGTTTGGATACAGACAACATATAAAAACATGAAAATATCTCACAAGCAATATTATTGACAAATGAATTATTACACACAAAACAACATGAAACGTGAATTTGCAATACAGTTTCAATCTAACACTAATGGCCAATGGTAAATGACAAATTTATTTTTGCTGATGGAAAAGATGTGTCTTGAGAGCACTCTTGAATGTGATCGTAGTCTCTTTGTGTCTGAGATCAAGAGGCAGTTCATTCCAAGTAGCTGTGCCCTGATATGCAAATGAACGTTGTCCATATAACTTAGTTTTAACCTTGTGAATACTAAGTTTGCGAGTGTCCGATGATGAGCGCAAGCTTCTAGCAGGCGTGTACACGTGGGTGAGATCGGAGAGGTATTTCGGACCAGAAGTATAACACAGAGAAGCGATTATGTGCTTGATTCTTCTGCGAACAGGTAGCCAGTGGAGTTTGTGAAGAATTGGGTCGTATGATCCGTTCTTGGTGCTCTAAGAATGATCCTTGCTGCAGTGTTTTGGACTTTTGAAGTTTCTGCGGAAGACACAGTGGCAGACCAGAAAGAAGAGCGTTACAATAGTCAAGTATAGAGAGTACTAATGAACACACAAGGGTTTTTGTGGCATCAACTGTGAAAAGGTTGCGAATAGTGCTGATGCGTCTCAGCTCCATGTATGCTGCTCTGCAAGTGTTCAGGACATGCTGGTGTAGTGAGAGGGAGCTATCAAAAGTAACACCTAGATTTCTAAGTGATTGTCTAAATTTAATGGGGGTGACACTGATATTAATTGATTTTGGTAACAGGAGGGCTCGAGAAATTCTTTGCGAGGTAGCAAGCATGGCTTCAGTTTTATCATAGTTCATTTGTAGCTTATTACACCTCATCCATGACTTAACATCAGAGATGCACTTCTCTAATCTTTGGATGGTGGAAGCGACTTCATTTGGACAGCTAGATTTGTACAGTTGAATGTCGTCGGCATACAGCTGGTGGGACACAGGGTGGTGATTTATAACGCTTGATATTGGCTGTGTGTAAAGAATAAAGAGAACTGGTCCTAGAACCGAACCCTGTGGGACACCGTAACAAAGATTATCTGGGCTGGAATGTTTATTATTTACTGCAACAAGTTGGTTTCTTTCCGTTAGGTAGGACTTGAACCATGATAGAGCAGTAGTGTGGATGCCAAAAACGTGCTGCAGACGATGAAGTAAGATATCGAGGTCGATTGTATCAAAGGCTGCGGATAAGTCAAGGAGTCTGAGAACTGAAATCTTACCTTCGTCCAAATCAGAAAGGTCATTCGCAACTTTCAGGAGGGCAGTTTCAGTGCTGTGAGAGGGGCGATAAGCCGACTGGAAATTACTGATGAGATTATGTAAATTTAAGTGAGATGCTGTTTGAGACAGAACAACTTTTTCTAGGACTTTTGACCTGAATAAGACATGAATAAGAGGTTAGAGACAGGGCGATAGTTTTGCAATTTGTTAGGGTCAAGGGTTGGCTTTTTCAAAAGGGGCTTTATAATAGCAGTTATAAAAAGTGATGGAAAAACACCGGTAGAAAGAGAAGTATTTATGACGTTGGTCAGAGCAGGCAATACAGCATCCAAACACTCAAATAGCAGTGATGTAGGAATTGGATCTAGTTGACATGACTTTGGGGCGCACTTCTTTAGGACTGTTCGTAGAAAATCCATAGATACAGGCTGAAATGTTGTGAATGGGAGTTGAAATTCTGTATCGTAGCTATAAGTTGAGGATGGGCCCGGTTTTGTGGTGCCGTCAAGTTGATCTCTGATAGTTTTCACTTTGTCGTGGAAGAAATTTGCAAACTGATCTGGTAGACTGTCTGTGGAGGCTGTGGTTGGAAGTGGTGTAGATTTGTTCTTCGCTAATAATTTGTCTGTGATGAAGAAAAGCTGTTTGCAGCTGGTACTTGCAGTGATTTTTGTACTGAAATATGTGGATTTTGCTGCATGCACTATATTGGTGACATTCCTTTTGGCAGCTTCATAAATCTGCTTATGTACTGTCAGACCAGATTACAGCCACACTCTCTCGGCTTTACGGCGCTCCCTCTTGGCGGCACATAGCTTGTCGCTTATGCTGCTGTGTCCAACAAGCCGTGTGTTAGGGCCTACTGCTTAATGGCTGTATGTATATATCTGACGTTTATATATAAAACATAAATAAAGCATTACCTATACCTCAGATTATGTTGGAGGTGCAGGTTATTGACTTAGTATTGAAAAATATTGGTCCCGAGGGCATGTGGCGAAGGGTGCCCGAGCTTGCGAGGACATTCTACGCCACATGAACGAGGGCCCAATATTTTTTCAATACTCAGTCACTAACCTTTTTAATATATACTTACAAACAAACATATTATTCATTCTGTTATATTATAGGAATAACACAACTGAAACAAACAAACAAACAAATAAAAAATAAAAAAAAATATTTCGACGTTTTATTGAACATGTTATATGTCGTTCATTTTATGAATAAAACCTGATCACCGCGCAGTAATATACGCTACTTTGCTACATTGGGGGCATTCTCATTCCGCAGACGAAAAAAACTGAGGTTGTTAAAGAGGATGAAATTTCATGTAGCCAAAGAAACACAACGAAATATTGATATTAGGAAAAAATTACTCAATACATCAATGAAAATTGAAGATACCATTATGGAAAGATGAGTCAGAAAAATTTCATGTAAGGTTATCGTTGTGTTACTCTCAGCGATGCTGTCATGGTGGCAGGTAAATTTGAAAGGGCCGTGCGTCACGATTGTTGGTCTATAAGTCTTGGATAATACCTCAAACAAAAGATATAGATTCATTTGGACTTGCTTGTGTTTCAATAAATAAAACAATGCTATTCGTAATGGATAAAAGTGCACTGTTTACTTGAAAGAGAAATTCTATCAAAGGTCAGTTTGACCCACTACTCACTGTCTCTCTCTCCCTCTCTCTCTCTCTCTCTCTCTCTCTCTCTCTCTTATTCTCTCTCTCTCTCTCTCTCTCTCTCTCTCTCTCTCTCTCTCTCTCTCTCTCTCTTATACTAACAGAAGCATTTAGCGATCACTAGCCGTCTATTTTCAGTGTTTTTATAAATCATATTTATTTATTTTTATCGTTCTCCTTCCAATTTAAGTCTTTGGATGTATTCGCGTTTTCTATATTTAATTTGGATGATAGAGCTTTTTTCTTTGGATGAGAACTAGATCTATCCGATTCTCCAGCACTGGTGTCAGGTAGAAAAGGTTACAGTCATTGTTGGCTTCTGGTGGCCATCAGATTTATGATGTAGTCAGCGTTCGACGTTTCTATGGCCATTTTTTTATTTAGCCGTAGCTAGAAATAGTTCATCGGATGCCGGCACGTATTTACCATATAAGGAAGCGATGAATATTTTTTACATAACTCCGGTCAATACCACTCGATATTGACCCGTAGCAACAACGTTAAACTAATGTGATTGTTTATAAAGTATAAAATAAATTTCCATATATTGTACTGATGATATAAATAGCTTAAAACAGGGAACCAAAAGTACTATTAAAAATTTGAAATTGTAATGGACTTTAGCGGAGACTAGAAAATATCTGGAACATTAGATTAAATTGGCTTAGACTAAAATTAGTAGTAAATTCACGAAACTGTTCCAGACTTTAGCGGAGATTGAAAAAATTCCGGAGAAAAGGTTTCAAAAAATTTGCCTAGACTAAAGGTAGTACTAACATTCCAAAATTGTAACGGACTTTAGCGGAGACTAGAAAATATCTGGAACATTAGATTAAACTGGCTTAAACTAAAAGTAGTAGTAAAATTACGAAACTGTCCCAGCAGAGATTGAAAAAATTCCGGATAAGTGAAGAAAAAAAAATTGCCTAGACTGAAAGTAGTATTAAATTTACGAAACTGTACCGGACTTGTGCGGAGACAGTAAAAGTCCAGAACAAAATAAAAAATAAAAAATTGGCTTCGACTAAAAGTAGTACTAAAATTCCGAAAGTGTCACGGACTTTAGTGGAGACTATACAATTTCTGGACAAATTTTTTAATTGCCAATTTTTTTTAATACAAATTATACCAATCTTTTTTTTACAATTTTAATAATTTTTTATACAAATTGTGAAAGATATGTATACAAAATCAAACAAAATTCACGCTGTTTTCAGTGGCCAACACCCACATTTAAAACCAACGAATAGGATAGGAATACACACACACAAACACTTTACCACTAACACGCTTTTAGTGACCAACATCAACACTTACTAACCAACAAAAGGGGTAAGAATATACACACACATATACACAAAAACACACTTTTATACTATCACACATAGGGTAGGATGAAAAAGAAGATGGATGAAAAAGAACTTAAACCTTTTTTTAAAACAAAACCAAATCCACATACTTCCCCGTTTTCCCTATAACTTGCCTACAATCCCTCTATGGGCAAAGCTACCAACCCTTATGATCCTACATCCCTAGCAGTGAAGTTAAAGGAGAGAACAGGTTAGGAATATACACACACTATACATTACAACAACATACTTATATATAATATCATACATAGAGTGAAAGAAGAGAAAAGTGCAAGAGAAACACACACTTAATGACAGTGTTAAGATGCTAATATGTGAGGATTATAATGATATATCTTTCTAGAATAGATGTTGGACATGTATGATTGTTATGTATATTGAATATATTATATGTGTCCATGAGGTAAGTTGTACTTTAGTCATTTTGTAAACAACCTATTAAATGCTACTGGAATCCATTCGGAACATTCTATATTATTGACTTGTGATTAGGACACTTAGTATTATTGGATTATTTGGATGTTAATTCACGTTACTGTAAGTGTTTTTTGAATTTTCACTTTAATTGTCTAGAGATTGTGACAGTCATCTGGTCTGACAGTACGATAACCTCAGACAGCTCGTATTAATTGAAGAGTTCAAGAGGTGCATCCATAGTGTAATTAAAACCTATCTTGACGAGCAGAAACTGGAGACTTTGCAAAATGCTGCTCGTATGGCTGATGATTATTCCTTGACTTACAAAATTTCATTTGGCAATAAGTCTTCTTCTCAGCAGTTTTCTGATCAAAAAACCTATTTCAATCTCAAACGAGTACTTCTAAATTTCAAAACAGCACAACTGTTAGGAATCAAACATCTTATAAGACTCATCAGAAATCTTTATCTTTCCTACGTGTACTTATTGAAAAATGAAAAGAGCACGTTATTTCTGATTGCTTCAAGTTGAAAAATAAGCAACAGAATAAAAACAGAGCTATGCCAAATGCTCTTATTTTAAAGAGGTCAAGGTTAAGGTCACGGTCTTGAGTCAAACAAACTCCAGTCTGATTCTATTTTGGAAACTTATGAACCATTCATGTCAGAAGGTTCTATATCACTTATTGGTGATTCTGCCAAACCTATCCCTATTAAAATATTAAGGGACACAGGAGATTCTCAGAGTCTTTTGTTATCAGGCACTTTGCCTTTGTCTGAGAAGTCGTCTTCTAGTGAATGTGTATTTATTCCGGGAGTAGAGTGCGGCTTTGTAAATGTTGATCTCCATTGTGTTAATTTGGCATCAGACTTAGTTTCAGGACCTGTGACTGTTGGGGCAGTGAATTCTTTATCTATAGAAGGTATCCATTTGTTGCTAGGCAATGACCTAGCTGGAGATAAGGTCGTGGTCAATCCACTTGTGACTGACAAGCCTTGTTGGGATCAAAAAGTTAAGATTGAAATCCTTGATTTGTATCCTGCATGCGCAGTTACCAGAGCTGTGGCAAAACGAACTCTTGAGAATGATGTTGATCAGGAAATTATTCATTTAGCTGACACATTTATTGGTCAGTCTTTTGATGAGGTCACTTTATCTCCTGATATTGGGCAATCAGAAGGTATTGATCCTCTTTTCACAGCTCACTCTTTTTATTCTAATCAGGGTGACAAACGACAATCACTTGTTTACATACAGGAAAAAGATCCTGAAATCTCCTGTTTGTTTGAGAGTGGTATTAGTGAAACTGAAGCCACACAAGTTCCAGTGTGTTACATCGTGAAAAATGGGGTCCTTATGAGAAAATTGAGACCACCTGAGGTGCCCGCTGGTGACGAGTGGTCAGTGAGCTATCACATTTTCGTTCTTAAGTCATATCGACAGGAAATTCTTAGTTTAGCCCATGAAACTCCCTTGGCTGGTCATTTAGGAGTCAGTAAGACTTATCACAAGATCTTGAATAATTTGTATTGGCCGAAACTTAAAAGTAATATTTCCAAATACTGCAGATCTTGTCACACTTGTCAAATGGCAGGAAAACCCAATTAGAAGATACCTAAGGCTCATCTGCAATCTATTCCTGCATTTGACGAACCATTTAGTAGAATAATGGTTGATTGTGTCGGTCCCTTACCTAAGACCGAGTCAGGCAACCAATACTTGTTGACCATCATGTGTGCGTCTACAGGATTTCCAGAGGCAATTCCACTGAGAGAAATTAAAAGTAAAACCACAATAAAAGCTTTGGTGAAGTTTTGTTTTAGACTTGTTGGCCTTCCCAAATCTGTCCAGTCGGATCAAGGGTTAAATTTGATGTCTGGAATTTTCCAACAAGTTATGCATGAATTAGGCATCCAAGAGTTTAAATCTTCTGCCTATAACCCTGAAAGTCAAATGACTTTGGAAAGATTTCATCAAACTTTGAAGAATATGATTCGATCATATTGCTTTGATACAGGAAAGGATTGGTATGAGGGTGTTCATTTGTTGTTGCTTGCTGTTAGGGAATCAGTTCAAGAGTCATTGGGTTTTAGTCCCTTTGAACTGGTTTTGTGGACATACTCTCCGTGGACCATTGAAAGAGAAACTTCTTTCACATGAAGATTCAAAGATTAATCTTCTTGACTACGTCTCTGATTTTAAATGCAAGTTGTCAAAGGCCTGTGAAGTAGCAAGAACTAATCTTCACTCTACTCAGTCAAAAATGAAATTAAGGTAATGCAGAAATGCACAGGAAAGGAGTTTTAAGCCTGGTGCGAAAGGTCTGGCTCTGTTTCCCATACTTCAAAATCCTCTTCGGGCTAAATTGTATGGTCCCTATACAGTCGAAAAGAAAGTAAATGACTTAAATTATATCATTAACACTCCTGGGAGGCAGAAACAGAAATACCTTTGTCACATAAATATGTTAAAGGAGTATTTTGACAGAGATCGCCCAGTTAATTATTCAATTAATTTAGTTGTACCTGTCCCACACAGTGAGGATGTCAACGATGGAATACAATCTGACTGTAGTGATTCTGGTTTAACCAACCTTCGGAATTCAGAAATATTGAACGATGTGGACTAGGAACTTTCACATCTACAACCACCGCAAAGAAATGAAGTAAAACAGCTATTACATGAGTATGAGCACTTGTTTCCTGATGTTCCTACAAGAACAAATAAAATCTATCAAGACACTGACATTGTAGATTCTACGCCTGTGAAACAGCATCCTTAGAGGATGAATCGTCTCAGACAGAACTATTTGAAGAAAGAAATTCAGTATCTACTGGAGAATGATTTTACAGAACCAAGTAAAAGTAAATGGAGTTCACCATGTATTCTTGTGCCTAAAGCCAGTTAATACATTCCGCATGTGTACTGACTATAGAAAAGTCAACAGTGTCACCAAAACGGATTCGTTTCCAATGCCAAGAATGGATGATTGCATTGCGAAATATGTCACCAAGTTTGACCTTTTAAAAGGATTTTGGCAAATTCCACTCACAGAAAGGGCAAAAGAAATTTCAGCATTTGTAACTCCAGATGTGCTTTATCAATATAAAGTCTTGCCGTTTGGAATGAACAATTCTCCGGCAACGTTTCAACGTCTGATGAACATGATAACGACTGGTCTAGATAATCGTGACGCGAACATCGATGCCATCATTATCTACAACGAAAACTGGGAAGATCACTTGGAAACTATTCGGAACTTTTTCGATCGACTCAGTGATGCAAATCTGACGATTAATTTGGGCGAAAGTGAGTTTTGCCATGCTTGTGTCACATTTTTATGACATATTATGGGACAAGGTCAAGTTGAACATAAAGAAGCTAAGTAAGGTCAAAGCTATCTCTGAATTCCCTGTGCCTGTTTGTCAAAACGAACTGATGTGATTTTTGGGTATGGCTGGATAATATCGGAAATCTTGTTAAAATTGTTCCATAATCGCCGAACCTTTGACAAATTTGTTGAGTAAGAAATCCAAGTTTCATTGATCTGACCAGTGTCAGGAACCCTTTGATAAATTGAAGGCCACGCTTAAGAATGCACTAGTTCTTTCAGCACCAAATTTCAGACAATTATTTAAAATTACTGTTGATACAAGTTGTATAGTGGTTGGTGCAGTATTGATTCAAGAAGACAAAAATGGTGTGGACCATCCAGTGTGCTATTTTTCTAAAAATCTAAACAAGCACCAGAAAAATTATTCCTCAAATGAGAAGGAATGTTTGGCTTTGATATTGGCTTTACAACATTTTGAAGTGTATGTTACCTCGGCTCTTTCTCCGCTTCTTGTATAAAGTGATCACAATCCCCTTACTTTCATCAACAAAATGAAGATAAAAATCGGAGATTGCTGAGATGGAGTTTAATACTGCAGGAATATAACACTGACATTCGACACATCAGGGGAAAAGACAATGTGATCGCCGATGCACTTTCACGTGCATAGATTATATTGCTTTGTTTTGTGTAATTGAGTTGAGTGACATTTGTAAGACATTTTCCTATGAAATTTTGATTATACATATTTAAAAGAAAGCTTTATTTCATAAATCTTTCTTTGTCTTTATGAGGGGATGTGTTCTGTATATTAAATTTATAATATGTGTCCATGAGGCAAATTGTACTTTAGTCATTTTGTAAACAACATATTTACTGCATTTGAGCTCAAGGTCAGTCTTGTTTATATAGCATTCAACACTTAGATTGGAATTTCCCATATCTTGATGTGAGAAAAGTCAGGTACGCACAGGAAATTTCCATTAGATTTACTCATATGCTAGAATATTCTGTCAGGTGACTTATTCTTATATTTATACAGGTTTGGTAAACAAGATTTCATTCCTATACTAAACTTCATATTATTAAGATCAGTCTATTAAGGAATCTATTTTAGTAATCAGATGTTACAGTTGTGAAAATTAGAGCAAATTCAGAGAGAGGAATTATTTCTTTGAAATATTCACTGGAATTACTAAAAGTCTTCATTCCAATATTGGATCAATACTTGACTTTGGAATTTATGTGAATTTATTCAAAGCTATTCTTAATTACATCATTCAGGCATATCGCAACATTCAAGACTACTGACACATCAGGATATTCAATGCTACTGGAATTGATTCGGAACATTCTATATGTATGACTTGTGATTAGGACACTTAGGATTATTGGATTATTTGGATTTGAATTCACGTTTCTGAAAGTGTCTTTTGAATTTTCACTTTAATTGTCTATAAATAAATTGCTTGTTAATTTTACTTTCATTATTGGTTTCACTTTCTTTCTTTTACATTATTTTTATTATGTTCATTTTTTTTTTAAGACCTAGAGTTGTAAGAATGACCCAGACCAGACTAAGATGACCTTAGTTGCAGCCAGGCCAGGGCTGTGTGGGTTGATTGTTTATTTTAATGTCAAAGCTATTCTCGTTAACACCAAACTGACTGTGGGTACTTTGGAGCTCATATCAGTCAAATGATTAATATTTTGTTAATTTGATCCCCATTTAAAACAAGTGCCTTATGCTCCATCAGGCATTCTGGAGTGTAGAATCAGAGAAATTGCATTAAAGAATGTTAAAGCTATAATGTTCTTTCTCTGTGTTGTTAAAAGAACCCCGCCACATTTGGTGGTAGCGGTGGAATCCCCCCCCCCCCCCAAAAAAAAAAACACTTGGATAAGTTTAGAAGCAATATATGACCATAATGACAGTTATAGCGAGCCGTGGATTCCGTGAAAATATTTAAAGTCTATTTTAACTGTGAATTCAATTATTGTATGCCATTACAGTGGATTTCGGTGAAATTTTGGCGGAGTTAAAATTGTGGATTTAGTATTAATGAACTTTTGCCGTTGAATTCTGTGGGATTGTGACTTCTTGCACGACATTTCCGTGGATTTCGGTGGAAGTTTGGCGGATTTTTAAAAAAACCTGTGGATTAAGTTTTTGGTGAACTTTTGCCGTGGATTTCGGTGGAATTACTATTTGGAAAGTCTTAGATTAAAGTTAGAGTTATAATTGTGACTTCTTGAGGCAAGCGGTGGCTATGGCGGATGAAGTAGAAGTTGACTTTGAAGGAGAAATTTATGAAAGACCAAAACGGGGTGCTGCACAGAAAGCTAATTTGATAAGATTCACAGATGTTGATGTCGATTCAGAGGATGAGGAGGAAGTAATTGCCCCTCCTAAAGGAAAGCAAACACGAAAAAAGACCGGAAACTCAAAGAGAATGACAGAAAAGGAGAGAGTTTGTGATATTGAACGACAAAAATTAAAACTTGAGAGGGAGAAATTACGAATGTAACACAGTCTTAAACTTAAAGAGCTGGAGTTAGAGATAGAAATAGTGAGACATCAGATAGACGTAGATAAAAAGAATGACATCCTTCCATTAAAGTCAAGCTTCAAACTTAAAATTGTCAAGCGAAAGAAGATATTTTAACATTTCTTGCTGAATCTGAGGCAGTGGCAGAGCAGGCAAAATGTGGTAAAGAAGTGAACATCCTGAAACTTATAACTCTGCTAACAGGAGATGCAAGAGAGGTAGCATAACAAGCAAGCAGGAGCTGCTGAGGTAAGAAAGGCCCTGATAGATAGGTTTGGAAAAAGACCTCATGTATATTTCAGAAAGTTAGTAAACATAAAAAAAGCGCAAACGAAACATACAGAGGTTTGATGGCGGGTATCGAGCAGTACTTAACACGATTCATTGACAGTCGTGATCAACATCGCTGTTTAGCTGATGAATATTTCTTAAAGGCGCTCCCGCCAGTGCATGCCCAATGGATAAGGCGCGATAAGGACAGTGGGCCTTTTGTCCAAGCTGCTGAGGACTACATTTTGCCTACCAATGACAAGAATTTCGATCCTAAGTGCAGCCGACAACAAGCAAATAAGCAAGCACCGGGTTCATCTGGACCAAAGGCAACTGGAAAGATCCAGTGGAGATGCAGAGTAATATAAATGTCACCAGGAGGTATTGTCCGTGATTATCTCAACAGAAATAAGCCAAATCAAGCATCTTACCTCGTTAAGACAGTGATCGGGGCACGTTTTATCTCTGTGCCTGGCAGTGTTAATGGAAAAAAAATAATGTTTGTCAAAGACACTGGAGCAGATATGACTTTGATCAGGAAAGACCTGGTTGATAAAAAATGCAGACTTGAGGAACACAAAGTTACCTTGTATACCGCCATAATACAGCCATTCGTGGCCAACCTTGCAATTGTCGAAGTTAAGACGCCCTATTTTAGTGGGCCAGTTCAGGTTGGACTGGTATCAGACCTTGCAGCGGATGCTTTGTTAGGGATGGATATCCTTAATCAAAATACTGTTTTTGCAGTGGCACGGGCTCAGCAACGTGCTGAGAATGATTCAAGGGAAACCCAAGAAAAAGCTATGGAAGCTTATGGTGTGAAACCACGAAGTTTGGAAGGAAACGACACTGATGAATCGGAAATTAAACTAAGAGACACGGCCTCCATTAATGTTGAAAAACTCTGCGTTACAAAGGGAGGACCCAGCATTGGAGAATCTTCGGTCGAAAGCTCTCCTTTCAGAACAATAAATAGAGGGCGGCAATGTATTCTACTGGGAAAATGAAATTTTGCAACGTAAGTGGACCCCGCATGATGGAAGCAGGTCAGGTGTACAGGTGGTACTCCCACAATGCCTGAGAACAGCGTTGATCACATTAGCTCATGACAGACCCTTAGCGGATCATCTAAGGATAGAGAAAAAAAAACAAAGAAAGGGTCTTGGGTGCATTTTACTGGCCTGGAATCTTCCGTAATGCTAAGGAATACTGTTCTACCTGTGACACATGCCAGAGGGTGTCTAAAAAGGAAAGGAACTAGCTCCCATGGTCGTTACCCCTATAGTAGGCGAGCCCTTCTATACGATAGCGATGTAAATTGTTGGTCCTCTGCCAAGGACAAAACAAGGAAACAAATTCATCCTTACTATAATTGATGAGACAACAAGATACCCGGAAGCGTATGCTCTACCAAGTGTGAATCAGAGCGTTTAGAGACAGCTCTTATTGACTTTTTGAGTAGTGTTGGTGTACCTAGAGTAATACTAACCAATCAAGTAATACATTTTACAAGCACATTAATGAAGCAGTGGTACAACCAACTGGACGTAAAGGGCATAACAACATCAGATATTGCCATATGCATCATTTGCCTACCGGAGAAGTATCTCACGATGGGACATGTTTCTCGCCCTTTGATCTCCTATATGGATGGCCTGAGCGATTCCTTATTCAGATATTGAAAAGTGCGATAATAGGAGAAGAAGGCACCAACAAGCCTATAGTTGACTTTGTTGTGACAATAAGAAATCGACTCGCAGACGTCACTGACACTGTTCAGAAAAATTTTAAACAGAGAAAACAGTATATCAAGGAATGATATGATAAGGGCGCTAATGTAAGAGTTTTCAAGCCGGGGGATTATATTCTTGTATCGTTGCCTTCAAACGCATCAAAAATGAAACCATAATCGAAGGTCCCATATCGTGTCATCAGGAAAGTGAACGATGTAAACTACGATGTGCAGAGAGGTGGACGCAAAGGGGTAGTTACTTATCACGTCAACCTTCTACAGCGATATAATCGTGCAGTTATGCTTACAGCCATAGATGGCGAAGATGTGGGGGAATTCACGCTCGATCGATTTTCCATGTCTGGCTATATTCAGTAGTGGCTAGTTGAAGAATTCCCCCCCCCAAAAAAAAAAAAAAATTCCATTACCTGATTTGTATTCATTATATACACTTAAAGCTTAAGGACATAAAACTTGGCCCACATTTTACTGCAGAGCAGCGTCACCAGCTACGGCAAATATACGAAGAGTTCAGTATTGTACTCACAACCAAGCCAGGAAAAACTCACCAGTGATACATCACGTACGCACAACAATCGAGGAACCCATCAGACAAAAAGCATACAGGATACCATTCACTCAACGCCATGAGATAAAACGTGCCTTAGATGAAATGCTGCTTCAAAGGCTAATAACTCCATTATCATAATCGTATGCATCTCCGATATTATTGGTGCAAAACAAAGATGGAAACCTGAGAATATGTGTAGATTACCGCAAAATCAATGCGATTACTGAATTTGATGCATATCCAACTCCACGCATAGATGAAATATTTGAAAAACTGGGAGATGCCAACTATCTGAACACATTGCATCTTTCGAAAGGTTACTTTCAAGTTCCACTAAGTAACAACAGTCAGGAGAAGTCGGCATTCATTACACCATTAGGCTTGTTTGAATTTAAAGTTACCCGGTTTGGTATGAAAACAGCTTCTGCTACGTTTTCACGTTTGATGGACAAGGTGACGGACGGGGTAGAAAATGTCGTGTAATATTTTGATGACCTCATTGTGTATACTACTTCATGGGAGGAACATTTGGCCCATCTGATATTTGAGAAGCTAAAGCACATGAACCTAACAGTGAGGCCAAGCAAGTGAAGTATACTGCATGGGTCATATAGTTGAAAACTGCACCATCAAACCCGACCTAGAAAAGTGAGAGCAATGGTAGAATTCTCACTACCAACGACGAAAAAATGTGTGAACAGCTTTTTGGGCTTGACAGGCTACTACCGAAAATTTGCCAAGAACTTTTCAGAAATCGCAGCGCCTTTGACTGAGCTAGTCAAAAAGGGTCAACCAATACATGTGCAATGAAATAAAGCGGCAGAGAAGCTTCGTGTTAGCTTTCAATTTATTTATTGTGTATGAAATTGAACAGTTTAAACATTATCAGATATTTCTAGAATAGATGTTGGACATGTATGACCAAGTGTCAGCTTAGTTGCAACCAGACCAGGACTGTGTAGGTTGATTGTTTATTTTAATGTCAAAGTTATTCTCGTTAACACCAAACTGACTATGGGTACTTTGGAGCTCATGTCAGTCAAATGATTAATATCTTGTTAATTTGATCCCCATTTAAAACAAGTGTCTTATGCTCCATAAGGCATTCTGGGGTGTAGAATCAGAGAAGGCATTCTGGGTTGTAGAATCAGAGAAAACCATTCTGTGTTGAAGAATCAGAGAAATCACATTAAAGATTGTTAAAGCTATACTGTCCTTTCACTGTGTCGTTAAAAGAACCCCACAACAGACAGACATTGGCTTACTTTTACAATCCAAGAAGTGTGTTAAAACATATCCGATATTGACATTAATGCTGTATGGAGCCAAGTGGGGTTTAGCATTTGTAATACTGTTTTCGTTTGTGTCGTCCTAGATTTAATTCTCTCACTAAACGGCTATCTATTGTCGCTTGGTAAACATTGGCAGAAAGTTTCGTTGCAAAATATATCCAGTGTCAAGTGAGGACGATTTGGTTCTTCTGTTTCTTACAAATTTACGATGTTTGTTTTTACCACCCTAGATTTAATACACTCACTGATCCATTGTCGCTTGATAAACATTGGCAGAACATGTTTTGCAAAATATTCAATGTTAGTTTGGTTCACTTCGTTACAAATGTTTTTGACGCTCTAGATTTAATACACTGAGTGATATGTTACCTATGCTCTGTTGGTGACAGAGTTAGGTCACACACACACACACACACACACACACACACAAACATATATATATATATATATATATATATATATATATATATATATATTCTTACAACCCAAATTATAGATATATACTCAAAACTGTAAATAAAGGGGAAGGTTCATATGCTCAAATACGAGCAACGCAGTGTGTAATTCTTATGATCTCAAAAAAGGTTAATTACTGAGATAAAAATCTTGAAGTTTGCGCCTTGCATATAGCATCTGAGCTGAAAATGGGGTGGGGGGGGGGTGACTACTTTCTCTCATAAATAATTTACACTGTGTTCCTGTACCCACACACCGTATTCTTTAAATAAAAGATTTATTCAAACTGCAAAGTAAAATGATTAATATATTACACTTTCATCTGATCCTATATCTATAACATCTCAGAGAGACTAGGATTGGATTGTCAATTAAAATTTCATCTCGAAAGCGTGCTTCTTGTTGTGATGATGACATTCTATTCTCCCATGTCTAATGGGTTTCAATATAACAAAGAAAACTACACCTGAGACGTAAAGAATTATGGCTCAAAAATGTGAAGTAAGGAGGGCTGTGCCGCTCTCTACTTGGCTGAGATTAAGATAGATTGTAAAGGCCCACTTACCAGCAGCAAACAAAAAAGATTTTTGTTGTGGTATCGATAACATAACGTCTACGGCGATCGATTTAAATAGGCTGTTGCAATATACATAACATTTTTTTTTCATCATAAAAAAGTTATTTATCAGTAATGTAAAACTGAAATTAGGAGAGTAGAGTAGTAGTAGTAGTATTAGTAGTAGAGGGGGGGGGGTAAATAGGTACGGGGGGCACTATAGGTATCAACGGGAATTTAACATAGCGGGGGCACTTGGGGTATCAACGGGAATTTAACATAGCGGGGTTACTTGGGGTATCAACAGGAATTTAACATGGCGGGGGCACTTGGGGTACTAACGGGAATTTAGCATTGGGGGCACTTGGGGTACCAACGGAAAAAAAAAAAAAAAAAAAAAAAAAAAGGGAACATGGCAATCATTGGAAAATTAATCTTTTCTTGAAAAATGGGTGGCCCTGAAAAGGGCCGTTGGAGGAGGATTACTTTTTCCTCCAACATTGAGTGAAGAAGCCTAGGAAGGTGGTGTGAGATTTTTTCTTCTTCTGGAGTGGTGGTGGATTGGGCAGCCAGTCGGGATGTTCCATACGTCTGAACTTATCCTGGATTTTCATCCAGTTTAAATTCAGGCGTTGAAATTCCTGTTCTTTCCTGGCTCGCTCCTTTTGACTTCGTTCCAGAGCCCACAAGATCTTAATGTGGGCTACTTCTTGCTCCAAAACTTTTTTTAATAATAATTTTATCGTGTGAAGATTTATCTCTTCACGCCTGACGCTACTGGCGGGTGGATAGATCCAACAATCTTCTTTCACTTGGTGTAGGAAGTATTCCACCCCATCCAGTAAGTCGATGGCCGACTTGATAAAACCCACACGACAAGGAGCCGAAGAAGTCTTTTGCGATTCCTCCACCAATACATCCTTCACCAGCCTCCTCGCTGAAGTGAGAGCCGCTAGTTGGCTGGTGACGTATGGCTTGGTGGCAGGATATCGCCACCAACACTCCAACCTTTCCACCAAAGACTCCACACCCACCATGATATCCCAGGCTTCCTGCAATAGCTCTACCGTGCTCATTGTATCGGAGTGAAAGTATGGATGGTGCAACTGCGGAAGGCGCCGCTTTATATGCTAGAAGCGCGGACGTGAAGGAAAACATCCCTTTTTCCAAAACATAATTTTTTTTGTCAAACATACAAACAAAACACACACCACACCATCCTTTTTTATTGTTTTATTTTTTAATCAAACACGCTCTATACAAACACACTCTACAAACACATACCAGGGAATGTGACTAATTTTGTTTTGGAGTGGGAAAAAACAAACACACTCTATACAAACACACAAACATACAAACACCTATGGCAATTATGAAAATTAATCTTTTCTTGTGAAATGAGTGGCCCTAAAAAGGACCGTTTGGTTTAGAGTTCATCTAGAGGTGCGGGCACCTCCCTGGCTTGGCCCGACACGCGGGACAGCTTCCACTCCATGTGACTGCACTCATGCAGCGCTTGGAGCTGTTGTTTAGGATAAACGGAGGATTTGTTGTTTCAGGCTCCCAATCCTCCTTCTCCTCCATCATCAGGTGGGGTCTGATGGGCTCCTTCTTATTCTCCTGTTCCTCCACCTCCCTCTTCTCCACTTCTTGGAGGAGGTGCCAGGCCACCTCTAAATGAACTCGAATCTGACGAACGATTTCTATTTTATTCATCTTGATGAATAAGTGGGGTAGCTCTATCGGGGGAATGCGTCACTTTATATGCTAGAAGCGCGGACGTGAAGGAAAACATCCCTCACACCTTAAAAAAACATTACTCACACTACCCGCGTCTGACGTCATCTGCACTCCATCACCCCTTACCCCAAAAAACACAGACCCAGTGCGCAGACCTAAAAGAAACTACTTTTGATAAAAAAAAAAAAAACACATACAAACACACCTCCCTTTTTTATTTTTTATTTTATTTTTATCAAACACAAACACACTATCCTTTTTTATTTTTATTTTTTATTTTTTAATCAAACACACACCACAAACATACAATCCATTTTTTTACAATTTTTTATCAAACACACCAAACCATTTATTTTTATTTTTTATTTTTTAATCAAACACACACCACACTCTCTATACAAACATTATTTTTTTAGGGAACGGGAATTGTTTTTTTTGAAGAGGGTAAAGACAAAAGACAAACTCAAACACACAAACATACAAACACATATATATGGCAATGATATGAAAATTAATCTTTTCTTGATTAATGGGTGGCCCTGAAAAGGACCGTTGGGGTTAAGAAGTTATGTTTAACTTCTAGTTGCGGCAGCAGTAGCGGTAGCTGCAGCAGGGCGGCCACGTTTAGCCACGGGTCTCGTGGCTGCTTATGGACAAGCTCTCTTTCTGGTAAAAGAGAAGGCAAACTCATCGCAATCCATTTTGCAACTGACTTCTCCGTCGGGTAGTTTCATGGACTGCAAGAGTTGTAGCTGCTGCTGCTGCTGTTGTTGTTGTTGTTGTTGTCTTTGCTGCTGCTGCTGTTGCTGCTGCAGTCTTTGTCTCTCCTCCCATTCCGTTCTGTCCCTAATGATTTCTTCCCTTAGGACTTCTTCCACCAGATCATGAGCCATTTGTAGGAAGATCATTGTCTTTCTCTCAGGGTTGGTCTCCATCAAATGATGCTTCACCCTCTGCATATTCACCATGGCGTCGTTCAGTTTGCTTATCTTGGCTGCTGCCATCTTCTTGAAGTGTTGTTGAGATCTTGACGAGTCAACGAGAGTGACTACACTGACTGACTGAATTTGAATTATAGACGTGTGCGACGAATCTCGTCATGTACGTCCGATTAATATGCGCACAGCGCACTATTTACTTTGCCCCCAAACTGTTGCTGTAGCATCAGTTTGGGGTTGTGACTACACTGGCCAACGCACCGCTTTATATGCTAGAAGCGCGGACGCGATGGAAAATATGCGGTTCAGATCGAGAGTGAGAAATGGATAGAGGTGGTGACTTCAGATCGATACAAAGAGATAGATAGAGCATATACATTTTGTTTTTCAAATTCAATAAAAAACCACACAACACCATTTTTTTCTAAAAAAAATCAACATTTTTTAATGAACAAGAAGAAGCTTCTTTAAACATAAAAATTTCAAAACAATCAACAAGATATTAAACAGGAACGTATTTACAGGGTTGACAACGTTGGGAAGGTAAACTGAACTTCGACTTTTCTACATCTACATCATTCTGATGCACACTACGTTTCTGAGCTAAAGACAAGAGATAACCATAACGTTCACAAAACCATCGTTCTACTTTAGCATCGTTTCGAGCATAGTCTCTATCAAAACAAGTCACTAAATGTTCTAAGGAATATCCGAGACTGCGTTGATGAAGAAAATGTACACAATATTGTCCACACACCATAGAATCCGATCCTTGTAATCGAACATTATTGAATCGAGTAGAGATGGCATTTCTTCTCATAAAGTCGATGATGTCGTCTTCCAAAGGAGGTAATCCATAAGAATCAAAATATTCCACACCACCACTGTGATCGTTGGGAAAGTACACAGCTACCCAATGGGTTCCTGGTCGATGACTGTCGTCGGTATTGATGACATAGGCATGAACGTCTTTAGGTTTGCGATGAGGTGGTTCATCTTTAGCACACACCACAGGATTCCAAGAAGAAGTGTAGGAACTGCGAGTCAACAGGTAATGAAGTTCCCTGGTATCCATTTTTTCTGGTTTCACAGGTAACGAAAAGTCATCAATTCACACTTGACTTTATGCTTGAATTGGTCTCTCAAGTAAGTCGATGAATCACGGACAGTCTCTATAGCCTTTTGTAAATGAGCTTCGATGCGTCGGATCTCCAGAGGTGTGAGTGGAGGTGAAGAAGAATGCTGTAAGTCTTTATACCATTGTCTCAACACCTTTTCTTCCGAGATCTGAGACCAGGCCTTCTCCAAATATTCGTCCATTTTTTCTTGTGCACTCATCATCAAACATTTGTTGTGTTGTTTCTGACTGGGATGATTGATTTGACATCCATGACAATCTTTCATAGACAGTTCTGTAATTTTGTAACCCAGAGACTAAATGTTGTTCGTGTTCTGGCCATCTTGATGGCATACATGGAATAAATCCAGCAAACTTGGGAACAGTATTATTCTCTTCTTCTTTTGGAAGTTCTGGATGAATCAACCCGTCATCATCAGTGATTTGTGACTGTTGTACTTCACAAAATCCCTCATCATTATCTATCTCCATAGGTTCTTCTTCTAAGTGTTGCATCTTTTTTCTTTTCTTCTAATAGTCTAGAATTACTTCTCTCAAACTGTTGATTTCTAGAGTATTATCAAATTCTGCATACAGGATGACGTTCACCGTGTCGGGTAGAGGATTTGCAAACTGAAGTTCCACACGAAGTGGGCCTGATTTTATAGGGTGGAAATGTCCTTCGTCGCTGCCTTGGTCCGGAGTGAAATCAAAACCCCCCAAGGCATACCCTTCTGCATAATCCTCGTACGAAATACCGTGGCTGGTGTTGGTACCTAACTGTCCTGTGGCTTCAAACAGGCTCAAGTAAGATCGCAAGTAATTTTTCTCGGTAAACTTAGGTTCAAAAGGTCTGGTACACAATGTCTTGCCATCTCGACTGACTTCTATCTTGGAGACGTTGTAGTGTTTAAACTCGAACGGATTCTGATTGTGGACTCCGTTGAGGGCTGCATTACTGACGATGCCAATCAGCAAACGTTTAGGGAGCTGTCCTTGGAAGACGTGATCTTCGACTTTGGATCTGAGTCCAGCTGCAATGGTAAAGGTTTTCACTTCCACGCGTCGCACAGGATACTTGGCAGTGGTTCTGCTCAACGTTTGACTGATGTCGTTGGCTACTTTAGGTAAGACTTCTACACGGCGCACGTAAAGTTTGGCTTCTTGGATTTTGGTTTTCCACTCGTTGTTTTCGGCCATCAAATGGAAGTCGGCACTACTGCGATTCAGTCTCAGACGTACATCCACTCCGTTTAACAAATACTTGTCTTGCAACCACATGTCCAAATGCAAACGATCCATCAGTTCTAAACTGCGTCTGATTTTCTTTCGACGGTCGTTAAATCCCACATTGTGTGGGACTGCTGGAATTATATCTTTAGTACCATTATTACCATCCTCAGTAGACTTCGCCGCTACTGACAGGTCTGTTTGGTTGAACTTTTCCGAGGTGTCAGGTTTCCAGACCACCGAAGCATCCAGATGAGTGTTCTTTGCTTCTTTTCCCTACGTCAAGAGATTTTCCAAATAAGCACGGTAAGGGTAAGTATCCAAGCTGCTGCTGACCAGTTTGTTATTCAAGTACAAATCTATTCCGCTGAACAAGGAATGCATGAAATTATTGACGGGTGCCACTCATTCACCGTCCCCAGGAAGGGTGTTGTCATTTTTTTGTACTTGGAGTTTCAGGTACAAGTAGCTTTGTTATTCAGATCGATGTAATCTTCGGTTTGTCCTTTGATTTCAAATTCGATAGGAGCTGATTCCGTCAAAGACGATACAGGATGAAATTCCACCCATTGGGATTCTTGCATCGTCATCATGGTGGGAGGCATGGTAAACATATCCAGTTCTGACTTGGTACATTCGCAAGAATCTCGGTGCATCATTTTCAAAGGTTTTAGTAATCAAACACGTCTAATTCTCTGACGGTTCTTCTTTTCTTATTCTCTTTTGGAACACCACCGTGTGTTTTATGAACTCTGAAGGGATTTCGACGTCGTCTCTTTCTACCTTGTCCTTGCTGTGAAGTGGAGGAAGAAGTAATGCCAGGGCCTAAAGCGTGAAGCGAATTTATAGGACTCTCTCGGAGACCTAAAAGATCTTTGCCAGTGTTCATCAACACATTTTTGCCTGCTCTCATAAAGGCTTCTTTAGGATTTTGTTTGTCAATGAGGACGTTTTGCAAAAATTCTTTTCCTTGCGTCAAAGCGGCATCTTTTAGGGCATGGAATCCTCGAGTCACCATCGGTTTCAAAATAGGGGCTACCGTCCGAAAAGCCGATCTTAACATATCTCCTAAACCATGTCCTCGTTGTCGAGCCACTCCTCGGTACACAGGATACATTTTTTGGATGTTACAATGCGTTGAAGAGCCTTTTTCGAAAATGTAGTTTCGCCGTGACTTTTCCTTGGTCAACGAATGGCACACTTTGTCCCAAATCTCATTTTATACTAATGTTGACACTGTCAAAATACGATTTACTGACTGGAAGATAATGAGGGTGTACAAATTCACGGTGAACGTGATATGTGTTTCCACCACCTTCTTTAGCACCAGCGCCAGAATCCAGTTTGAAAGGAAGGACTCTCAGTAAGGGAGCAGCTGTGTGTCCCACCACGTTGTACTCCACCACATCGGAGTACACAAACATTAAATTCAGTCCAACGTTCAATTCGATAGGGGTTTTAAAACCATCTCCGAATTCTAAGTTGCTTGCGACTTTTTTATTAGCATACTTTTTATTTCCACCCAAAATAGCATACAATCGAGGAGAAAAAGTGATGGTTAAGGGTGTTTTGTCATGCACGGGTAATTCTGTGTCTTTCTCGCCAATGAGTTCCCCCTTCTCTTTGAAAAATTGCAAGATGAAACGGCGTGACACAGCATGGTAAGCGATTCGTACAAATTTATCGGCTTTCTTTAAGGCTGGGCCAAATTGGGCTGAAAACTTGTCCGCAATCGTGTCCACCAAATGTTCAGCACTAAAATAATACCCCGTAGGAATTCTCATGGTATACTGCGACAAGACAGGAGATTTAGGATCTACTACCCTTTTCTTTGATTCGTAAAGTATAGGATCATTTTTTTCCAACTCATCTTGCATTTTTGGGTTCAAGATTTCCACGACGAAAGTGTTTTGACCTTGGTTGATGTTCATGATTTGCGTAGGATGAATGATTTCTACCAAAGCCACTTCCCAATGAGCGTCGTGATCCAGTTGGATGGACTGAGGTAATTTGGCCGTGAAACAACATAAGGTGTTGTTGGGAAACACATCCATGGAACTGTCACTGGGTAAAGTTAAATAAAATTGGTTATTCATAGTAGGTCCAAGGTGGTTTTGGCGTCCGAGGAGTCACTCGAGTTCAAATGATGTTCAAAGGGTTCCAAAAGAGGACTACTATGGTGACTGGAAGAAGGTGGTGGACTGGCGTTGGTCGTACTCCCGTTGTGTTGGCTGCTGTTGCTGTAGTGACTGTTGTCCGTCGTCGTAAATTTCAAAGAGAGACTGGGTAAAAGATAACCGATGCAACTGCTGAGTAAAATGGCCCACAATTCTTTGTCCCCTTGTTGTAAACTCAAATTGGCAATAGCTGCTCCGATGACACAATACACTACAAAAATTTGGCAGAAAAAGACGATTTGATTTTTAGGGACACGTTCTCCGCAGCACACCCAGAGCGGTTGTTTTTGTAATTCTTGAAGAGAAGAACTCTGCGAAGGAGTCGAGGTCGTGGTTGTGTTGAATGGCATGTTGGGTTACTTCTTCTTTTTCTTTTTTTAGTCGACGACTTGAGAAGCAGCAATCCAAGAATATAAAACTAGGAGGATATCCTTTCCAACGTGCTTTGACTTCTTCTACTCGACGTTTGCCTACTTTGCGTGTTCTTTGTTCGAGAATGCTTTCGATGTCGTACAAGGCGTCTTCTTTTTTGGTCACTCGTTGTAACTCAGGCAAGTAAAATGTTCCTTTGAGAACTTCACCGTGCATGTCTTCCAATTTATAGACGGGAGGATTGCGTCCACGGACGGGTGTAGTGACACGAAACAATTCGGTGGTCCAGTTGGATAAATAACCTTTGTCAAAAGTGCGTTTGGTTTTTCCGATGCGAACCCAATCTCCAGTCTTCAACTCCAGCAAGGTTTTCTTCTGAGGGCTCCATTTGGGGGTACCAAACAATCGATCAAACACGGTCACTTCATTTTCAGGGCTGACCTCTTCGGGGGCACGTCCGATGCTACGATGGTACGATTGATTGTACGCTTTGACCAAACGTGGTAACACGTCGATGTACTTGAGAGTGTGCTGATGTGTAAAATATTTCCACATGCGTTCTTTCAAAGTTCTTTTTAAACGTTACACGATACTGGCTTTGGTTTCAGGATTTTCGGTGGTAAAAAAATGAATCTGCCTTTGTTTCAATTCTTTTTGAAAAGCTTGGTTTAGAAATTCGGTGCCTTTGTCAGTTTGCCATCGTAAAGGGTGACGACCACTTTGTTTCAAGACTAATTTTAAGGCACGTACCAATTCGGAAAACACGTCGATGACACAAAACAAATATTTGTGACCACGATTGTAGGCTGCCAAATGAGAGACGTCGGCTAAATCGGCTTGCCATTGATGATAGATGCCTTCCACTTGGGTTGGACTTCTAGAAAATTTTCGTCGAATGGGTTTGTGTAACGTGTACGTCGATTGTTCTTGTAACCATCGTCGTACTTCTGGCAAACGTACACTTTTCAATTTACTTTTAGCAGCTCGATACAATTTTTGAACTCTTCCGTAACCAGCAGCATGGCCAGGATTGTAATAAAGGCTGGCTAAAAGTTTCTCCATGATTCCTCAATAAGTCACCCACTGTTTGATGCTACTACTTTGAGTGTCGTGAGGTTTGGACGAAGCGGCTTGACGCGTTCGACGAGCCACAGGAGTAGGTAGTGAAGAAGGGGTGATGATGGTAGGTTTCTTCTTGGTGGTGTCTTTTTTCACTTCAGTCTTGCTGTCTTTCTTTTTTTCTTCTGCTGAAGAAGGAGTGAACATCTTCTTTTTAACCCAAGCTTTCATGGCTTCTCGATGAGGGGTAGGAGAGGGTGTCAACAAGGAAGCTGCAATTTGACTAGGTATGCCAGCAGACGGAGTTTGAAACACTTCTCGGGGTTCGTCTTCTTCTGTCATCCCCGTGGCGGTGTCTGTTTTAGTGGTGGTGGTAACTTTAGGTTCGCTTTTCATCAAGGTTTTGAAATCTCTCAGAGTGGGTGGAGCTGTTTCGTCGACAGCTTTTTGGTGAAAGAGTTGCAGACGTTGTAAGAGTTGACCGTACCGTTGCGATTTTTCTGTTTCTGATAAATCGCTTCGTTCCATCAGCGATTGTAATTCTTGTTGTAACTGTGACATCTCGTTGAGATTAGGATTGGGTGGTAAATGAGGTATCCGTTGTTCGTTCCAACGATGGAATTCCATCCATCGTTTGTAAGGTACTAAAGTCAGTTTTCGTCCTTCCATTTCATCCAAAGGTACAAAAATGTGTGGTCTTTCCAGAGAAGGGTGTCCTTTTTATCTTCTTTTTTTTTATCGCATGACACCTCCTAAAAGCGGTCCAGCAATTGTTCCTAACAAAGGACCCGCTATTTTTAACAACGGTCCTAACAGCATAGGTAGAAATCCTCCTCGTTGCACCAACATTTTTTTCTTTTGCTGGAGAGGTATTTTCTTTTTCACCATTTGATTAAAAACGTTCCGATGTTTACCTAATTTCTGTATCTTGGACAAAGGTACCGTTCCTTTCAAGACGTTCAAACAACATTCACACACGGCATCGATGATTTCTTTTGGGGCTATTTGAATGAGTTGTTTTCGCATGGGAGGATTGGACTTGGTCAGGACAGACAAGACGTAACCAATGTTTCGCCAGACGAGGTGGAAGTCCTTTTTTGGTTTTCTTCTTTATTTTGGTGGTGGTGGTGTGCACGTTTGGGAGCCATCTTAGAGGTTAGGAGTAAGTCTGAAGTCTCTGGCAGGTCACCCTTCTATTTTATACTGGAACACGGCTCTACTGATTGTCTGCACGACGTACCATCTTCATGACAGGCCTCACTCGACGTTGAGGTGTTTTCAATAGACTAAATCGTCTCAATTCTTCTTTGGATAAATCCACTAAACTTTGTAACACGCCGGTTCTCTCTTGGACTTTGGTTTTAGGAGACGGTACTTTGTTCGCGGCTGCTGCCATGGCCAAATCAGCCGAAGTAGAGGGTCCCGAAGTGGTGACTTTCGAAATGGGTTTCCATTTTTGCATCAAATTAGGAAACACTTGTCTTAAGTCCGGTTTGGCAGGCATCATCATGAAGGGTGGTGAAGAAGACGAAGAAGTGGACGCAAGAGGAGACCTCGTCTCTGCTGGCTGTTGTGGTGGTGTCTTGCGGGTGTACGTTTGCGTCCTGGCAGCAGTACCTCTCTTGCGGGTGCCAGTGGTGGTGGGTGTTTTCTTCTTCTTGGGAGAACTTTTCTTTTTCTTGGGGGCTTTCTTTTTAGGGCTTTTCTTTTTTGTGGCTTTCTTTTTGGGACTTTTCTTCTTTTTTGGTTTTTTGGGTTTTTTGACTTGGGTATTAGGATCCCATTTCAAAAGGGAACGAATCATAACCCCTCCTAAAGAACCGCTCCCTCCAGGGGTTAAAATGATTTGTTTTTTAGTCCGTGGATCGATTCTAGGATCGGCTAGTTGTGACAACGCCCCTTTATGTTTTTGAAAAAAACGTTGAGTTTGATGAGGGATGTGAATGATGCCTTGCAGTAATTGACGTGCCGTCAAAGTAAACCATCATAACACTTCTTTGAGACTAGCTTCTAACAAATGAGCACGAACTTGTGCATTATTTTCGCGACTGATGCCATACAAGGCACGAATCAATTTAGCCGAAGGATGAGCTTGAAAGGAAGTCATCTCGAAGACTGTGAGACAGAAATGACGTAGTGGATGTTTTTATAGTTTTTTTTTTTTAGAGAGTGGCTGAAGGGGACGTGTAAATGACGGGGCCTCCTTCTTCACACCAATGGTGAAACAATTGGGCACGAAATCTCAAATAGTCGGGAGTGGTCGGTTTTAAGTCGATGAGTAAATACGCATGAGGTGTTTGAGTGGCATCGTCGTACGCATAATTCAGCCAAGGAGTGCCTAACTGTTTGGCTAACACTTGCACTTGAGATTTGTCTCTGGGGCTTTTAAATAACACCACGTAATGAGCGTTGAGACTGATGGTCCGATGGGCTTTACTTTGTTGAAATAAATTTTGAGTAATGTAAATGATGCTGGCATTTCGATGATGTCCTTTTCGTGTAAACCAAAGTTTAATTTCTTCTTCGTCTTCTCCTAACATGTCGTCGAAGATGACCAGATGTGTTTGACTCACGTCAGACACGATCCCATCGACTTCGCGAGGGATGCCTTCAACAAACGAAATGGCTTCTCCTTGACTTTCACGAAGTAAGGTGTAAGACGGTTGCCACTCTTTGTAACACCACACGATGCGTTGAGGTGGACGATCGAACAGATGAGATTTGTGTTCGATCAAACGTTTGACAAATTCGGTTTTGCCTGAACCACTCGGTTCAGCAATCAACATGTTAAATGGATGGCGCAGATACAAAGCTTCCCAACTTGGACGATCTAACTTTTCGTCGATCACTTAGACCACAGAGGAAGTAGAGGTAGAGGAAGAAGATGTAGCCATGACTGAGGTAGGAAAATTTTTGAGAAGAAGACAAAAGACCCAAGACATTTTATACGTTTCAAACACGTTTTTTTTTTCAAAAACAAACAAAAACATATTTTACAAGTCATGAAGGACAAAAATGCATACCGCAAAAATGGTCAGGTACAAGATTAAGGCTACCACTAAAAGAATTAAAGTTCTGCATAAACAAGTCAATGTACAACAAGAACAAAACACTGTCCTAGGAATGGAAGGCACAGGCACTGGTGGTAGTATTCTTCTGCTCGTCTTTGTTCTGGTGGTGGTGGTAGAATGAAATGTCTCTGACGGTAAGGAGGGGGTGTGTTCCTCAGGGGGTTGTATTTGGACGAGGACTACGGTGTGGTCTTTCTCTGCTGTGTCAGGTTCTTCCAGGATTGTTTCTAAGGTCATTTTTGACTTAGGTTCCCATTTCACTTTTGGAAACTTTGTGACGTGCCAGATCTTTGGCAAATTGGGCCACTTCTTGTAGCCAAACATCGAAACCAATTTTTCTCCAGTCACGTACATCTTTCCAAGCGTAAAGTTGTTGGTGTAACTCACTAGCAATACACACTTCCTGAAAGGTATGAAGGGTAGATAAAGTTTGACTAATGTCTTCTTCACACGGAGGTACCCCACTCGTCTTCATCACCACTCTCAACACTTTGAGTACAATTTGTCTTTCGTGTACCGATAAAGCATGAATGGTTATGTTTTTTTTTATGGTTCATCAAAATAGTCCAAAACAACCACGGGTCCTCCAAAATAATCCAAGACAAACACTGATCCTCAAAAATACTCCACAACGAATGTCCTGGAAAACGAAATCCAAGAAAGGTAGTCACCAAGACACACACCGCATAGCGTCCAAAATTCAATGGAAACAGTTCTTGTATCAAGTCTTTATAATCCTCTAAGGTCTGAACACGATCGTTGACTTCCTTCCAAGGAATACGTTTCACGATTGAAGACCACAGTCCTGGTATGGTGAGATTTTATATGGTGAGATTCCCAAGGTGGGTATCTTTTGTGGTGGGTTTTTATATCCAGGTTCCCAAGGTTGGTATCTTTTGTGATAGTCTTCTCCAAGGTGCCAGCGATAGAATCTTCCCAAAATCAGTCTTCTCATACTTTGGAAGTAAGCATAGTTTACAGATCGACGAATGACTTTGAGTTTGCGTTTCACTTGGATCGGGACCAACTCTTTGTAAATGCGTTTTCGCAGCTCCAAAGGCAGACCACGAATGTGTTCTTGTAAAGTATCCGACTTGGAAAGAAGTAACTCTCTTTTGTTTTCTTCACGATAGCTGTGATAGTTTCTCTTCAGAATCAGACTTCTGATACGGTGGAAGTCGCGGTAGTTTAAAAATCGAGGAATGAATTTGAGTTTGCGTTTCACTTGGATCTGGACAAACTCTCCGTAAATGCGTTCTCGCAACTTCAAAGGCAAACCACGAATGCGGTCTTCTAAACTAGGTAAATACTGGTAAATGCGTTCTCGCAGCTCCAAAGGTAAACCACGAATGTATTCTTGTAAAGTATCATCCGACATGTTACTTCTTCTTCTCATCTGGCTCATCGTACCCGTACTCTTCTAAGGCCACTAAAGGTAAGAACTGACAGTGCGGAGACCATCTGGCATGTTCAATGTAAGCTGAGTCGGTAGGCTCCCATTGGTAAAGTCTCACACCGCAACTGAAACACTGAACTTCATCTCCTTCTCCCAAGTAGATAAATCCAGATCTGGCTAAAGCTTTGGCAGTAGTTGCTTGCAGTAGATATTTAGGCCACTTGTCTTGGAACGTCTGGAGGCGCTTTTCAAACTTGGAATAACCAGGCAAAGCCACAGGTATCGTCAATTCTTTACTCCTGTAGGTATGACATTCATGTGTACGTTTAATAAAGAGTAAAGGTCGTCCTGCATCGTTAGAGGGACGGTGAGCTCGTGCTGCATCGCTGATGTCAACGCGTACGGAATCCGTCTCACCGTGTGAATCGCTGATGCCAAAGCGTACGGAATCCGTCTCCTCGCATGGCACCGCATCGCACTCCAAGTCGTGATGGCACTTGGAGTTCACACTAGATTTCTCCCTTGGTGGGTGGGTGGCATGAGTATTCTTATTCATCTTTCTAGGTTGACGTCTGTATTTGCAATGAATGGTTTGGCTTGGAAGTGATCCCTTTTTTATACTGCAGATCGGCGTGTCCGTAAGGCAAAGTGGTGTGGTCTGGAAGTCTCACTCGTTTCTGGTACAAGATTTGGTAAACTTTTTGTAAAGGGCGACTGACGATTTGGTGATTAGGTAACCGTACGATCTTGTGAGGTTCTAACGTGTGCACTCGAAAGTCTTCCACTTGTCCAGACAGCAAAGCATTTTTTTAAAACCTCACAATTAACCACTTGGCTGGTTCGATAGTTGAGGGTCAATCCTTTGACTTTGCATTGGGTGTGAAATTGTCCTTGTAGGTCTCGGTATCGGTAGCCGTAATTTTTAGGGCCACCGCTGGCAAAATTCAGAATGGTGTCTTGAGGGTGCTCGTCTGTCCAGGCTCCTAAACGATCTCCTTGGATGGTAGGGTGTGGGCAACCGGGTCGATGGATGTACATACGACTGTCGGTGTCAAAGTACAGGACACGATCTCCCAAGACTTCTAAAGCTTCGTCGTACAACTTCAAGCGAGCACAGGCTATCACGTAAGCGGCAATGACTACGTTGCTAAACTTGTCAGGTTTTACAAACTTGGGTTCTTCTTCGAAATTGACTAAGATCAAATCATCACGGACGATTTCGACGTGTTTGACTAGTACACTTTTGTCGTCCACCAGTTGAAAGTAGCGATAAGGATCGGTCACGTATTCCGTCATGGTTAAGATGGGTCGTTGGGCCATTTTTCCCCACAAACAATTGAGCATGACTTAGGCAAACGATCTTTTTCCTTCGTTCTTTTCCACGTCTTCCAAAGTGATGCCTTCGACGTCACGGTACTCTTCTTTGAATCGAACTCGGTCTTCGGGAGTCTGACACCACGAGGGATAGCCGCTGGCTTCTTGTTTCAGTTTTAAAAATTGGTTGACGTACCCCGAGAAAATGCCTGGATGATTCGTGGCGTCGTCCTTTTGGTATTGTGCGGTGGTTGGAAAGTGCCAGATTTCGTACACTTTCAACAAACGATATCCACGATCCAGAGCCCGAAACAATTCGGCACTGACCCACGTTCCTGTCAAAGCGCGTTCTTCCTTCGTGTGGTGACAGGGGTTATCTTGGTTGCATGTTTCGGCACACGTACGGCATAAAGTAAACATCAGTTTTCCTTGACAATGATGAGGTAAGATAGGATGGTACAAGTTTGTCGGGGGTAAGACTTTACATTTGATCAATCCTTCGTATTGACGAATGTGTTCCACGTCGATGTGTTCTGTCAAGATTTCAGGGTGTCCGGTTGGAAATCGAGCATATTTGCACACCCAAGGATACAACGAACACACGTCGATGTACTTGATTTCTTCTCCTTTGGATTTTTCTACGTCGTACAGCAAGCGAGTGGCATTGGTTCGTCCTCCAAATAAACTGTGGCGCGGATCCAAAGGTTCGATGTCGGCCACTTCGTAACTTTCGGTGATGCTCTTAAATTCAGGACCGGTTTTCAAACGTCGATCGTACTCGTGCTCCCACATTTTAACCACTTGGTATCCTTGACTTTCTAACTTGAGTCGTCGTTGGTAAGTCTGTTCGTACAAGGCTTCCATGCTGACTCCCGTGAAAGGATTTTTCAGGTCTCGGTCAGGAAAACAGGTAGGACATCCGTGAAACAAGCAACCCTGAAATTCGTACACCGTGTGCGGGTTTTCTAAATCCCAACCATCCACGGAATAAGATCCAGTCTTCTTTTCTCCTCCTCCGTTTCTGGCATGTTGTATCCATTTGTCTTCTTTTTGGCACAAGTAATGGAGCCAACGCAAAGCTTTGGCCGAATATTGACGACTGGCAAAGAGAGACGTGTTCGAGTCAATGATGGCTAGTTCGTTCTCGGGCATGAAATTTTGGGTGTACACTAAGGAACAGGCTTTGGGTAGGGTGGGTGCACGCATCTTTCAAAGGATCGACGTCTCCGTGATCTAGAAATAACTGTCGAAACTTTCCACAGCAACGCCGTAAAATGTCCACATCGGATCGACAGTACTTGAGCATTTCCTCTTGAAAGTCAAATGGATCGGACTGGTGAGCGCGGTACCAAGCGTGAAAGGCTTCTCGCTGTTCGGGGCGCATTCAGTCGGGGTCGTAATAATGGAGGTCAGGCAAATGAGGTAGGACGGCATGTTGATTAGCTTCCGTGTTGAAGAAGTGAGGAAAATAGCCTTTGGCCATTTCTGTCATGCCAAATGTTTTAGGTATTCGACTCAAAGGCATGGCCAAATAACTCATGGAATCTTTGAATTTGACTTGACCCACTTTCATGTAGATGAGCTTGTTTCCGTTCATGGTGACTTCAGGGCGTTCGGTACCTTGTTGCGAATAATATTTTAACAAAAACTGTCCATCGTATCCCGAGAAATTGTGAGCTATGACGGTCGCATAGCGATGACAGTCTCCGTAACGTTGAATGTCCTCTTCGCTCCAAGTGTCGTCGGTGGGGTCTAAAATCCATTCAGCAAACTCGGACAAAGTGTCAGGACCACGAAAGATTTTTTCACGTCCTCCAGGAATCCGACTACAATGAGGACAGTGAAATTGGATCGTTTCTTGAATGCAGTTCTCACAAGTCCGATGAGCCACGCAAAAATTGGGAATGTGAATGCCTGTTTCTTGCATGCATTCAAAATCAAAAAAGATGAAATCCACTTTGTTCTTGTTCTTCTTTAATTCTTTCTTCTCTGTCTTGTCGTACTTTTGAATAAAACATTGATGATCAAAGTTCACCATCTGGTAACAAATAGGACATCTTTTCTTTCCAGCACAAACGTGTCTCTTGGGGTCGTTGGTGCAAATCTGCTGTCCACACGTGGAGCACAATTTCAATAAGTCGCAAGCACATTTTTGTTGGTGCCCTTGTGTCTTGCGATGCTGTTGGTAACAAGAGGGACTGACAAAAGTGCGTCGACACTTCTCACAATGGACGTGGTGTTGTTCAGGAAGGCATGGTTTGTCGCTAAACAACCCCGACATCTTGCTCCGCAATGAAGGTGTCCCTCCCGACTGTTAAACCCTTAGTTGCATTTCTCGCAGTAGTAAGAGTATCCTAGAAATCCTGTGATACTGGTGATGGCATCGAAATGTTCTCGGTAGTAATACACGTGAATGTATTTTCCTTCGGGGAAATCGGGGCCTCGAAACAGCAGATCTCCGCGCACTTCTTGAGGGTGTACTTTTAAAGTGTAGCCAGGAGCCAAGACGTCTTGAAGTTGTTGAATTTGAGAAATACCACACACGGTGTCTTTGGGGGTGCCTGCTTGTCGTAACAGGAGTTCTGCTTCTTTTCGTTGTTTGTTAGATTTGTTAGATCGTCGAATGTTATTCCAGGCTCTTTTCCATTCTTTGCTCTCGTTCTTGTTGGCATACGTTCGCCCCACTACGATGGCTCGAGCCAAACACATCTGGTCTTGAGTATTGTCAATTTGGACGACACTATGTTTGGTACTGCGAAGATCGTCCACCAGTAACGCTTTCCTACTTCGTCCACTCCCTCGAGGAGGAGCAACGTGAGTCATGTAAAGTGTAGCCTTTCCATCCGTGATGGTAAACTTGTCGTTGGATTGTTGAACGTGTTCTATTTTGGACATGACTTTGTCTGGTGTTAATTCTGCCGGGGTGCTGAACTCGATCCAAACAAGTGACTTCAAACTGTCGTGATGAATAGACAGTCTCAATCGATCGTCTTCTTTGGCTCCACATTGTCGTTTCAAGTTCTGTAACACAGATTCCCACAAATCGCTAATGAACCCCGCCGCTTTCTCGGGAGGTACTTCGGACTTGAAGTCTTTGAAGTGAACCGTGTGAGTGTAGGCTGTGGTTTTAAATTTTCGAGAGGTTATTTTTTGCGTCTCTCGAATGCGATAGTAATTTTCGGGAGCCACGGTAGTAGGTCTTTTTTGGTCAGGGGTTCTGGTGGTGGTAGTGGATTCTTTGGGTTGGGTTTTTTGGGTTTCAGGCTCACTCATCTCTTCTTCGAAATCGCTAGCATGGACTTGAGCTAGCAGTTCAGCCAGCGGTGTTTCAGGCGGCACGGACAGTCTTCGTCGTGGCCTCTTTGTTTCTTCTTCTGTTTTCTCATAGATTGGGCGTGATCTTTTCATCTTGAAGTTTTACTTTGAAACTGATTCAGTTTCACCCAGGGAGAACCTATATATAGAGAGACCTTCTTACCTTCAGAATCAGTATTTGTGATTCCACTTTCAAACTGTGAAGATGAAAAAGTCAAGAAACCCAATTCCAGTTAATAACCCTGACGATTACTATCGGGGAATTAACGACAGGATATATCGATACAACTACGCTGGAGATAACAATCAAGATACCTGTTACCTCTGCCAAAAGAAAGGACATTGGGCTTCCTATTGTCCACAACGTCATCAACAAAGGAAAGAAAAGAGAGATAAAAGTCAAGATACTTGCTATATCTGCCAAGAGAAAGGACATTGGGCTCCAGAATTTCCACAACGTCAACAAAGAAAAGAAAAGAGAGATAAAAGTCAAGATACTTGCTATATCTGCCAAGAGAAAGGACATTGGGCTCCAGAATGTCCACAACGTCAAAAACCAAAAGAGAGACAACACAAAAGATATATGTTATCATTGTAAAGGACCAGGACATTGGTCTTCAAAGTGTCCTCAGAAAGAAGAAGAAAATCTACCAAAGAGGGAGGAAGCCGATGGATCTTCACTCCCAGAAGAAGAAGAAGAAGAAGAAGAACTCATCCCCGTCGTCAAGAAAAGCAAGAAAGTTAGACGACTGGAAAACAGTGAGAATGAAGAAGAAAAAGAACCCTTGATCCCTGTGAAGATCTTGATCCCTGTGAAGATATTCAAGAAGAACAAGAGAGACAGACAGTGAACAATGAACTTTTTTTGGAGTGTGGTGTTATGTTCGTGGTGAATTATTTTGTATATAAAAAAAAGAGAATAGACCAGAATGGAAAAAAGTAAGTGGTTTTTTTAGTTGTTATTTAGAATAGGGATGCACGCACGCACGCACTCTTACACAAAAAGCAAGGAATGGGATTTTAAGTTTTACTTGATTTGGCAAAATTGATTTCTTTTCTAGAGATCTGGGTGGCCCTGAAAAGGACCGTTGGGGTGTTTGTTTGTTTTGTTTAAACAAACTTATGGAGTTGACATGATCAACTTCAACTGTCGTAATCCTTTTCCACGACCCAGTCCAATTCCTCCTGCTGCTGCTGCTTTGGTGGTAGTAGTAGTGACTGGTGGAGGTGGTGGTGGTGGTGGTGGTAGCATCTCACTAGTAGTGATGGGTTTCGTATGTTTGGCCCGTGATGGTCTTTTTCTCTTGGGGTGAGTTAAAGAATACTCATACAGGTTTGTCAAACGTTTTAACTCGGATAAAATGCCTTGTAACAGACTCACCGTTTTATCTTCCTCGCTCTCTTCTTTCGGTTCTTCACTCTTCTCCTCTTCTATCTTTCTTAGTTCTTCTTCTCGCTTTCTCCTTTCCTCTTCTTGCTGAAGAAACACTTCTTCCGCTTCTCTCTGACGTTGTATAAATATTTCCAATTCTTCTTGTTGCCTCTTTTTGAAATCATCCATGACAGGCAAAGAGGCTGGAATAGCAGCAGTCGTGGTAGTTTCAGGCTCAAATTCTTGAGACAGAAAATCTAAATTAAAATCTTCCGGTTGGAAGTTCAACACAGCATTCGTTGCAGGTTCACCCCAATACATACTGGTCTTTGTGGTCTCCATTCGGCTGTCTAAAAAGTAAAAACCCTACGAACGCTGTGATACCTTTATACCCAAAATGACGTCACACCCCTACTCTCTTCCCATTGGAAGAAAAACCGACCCACTTGTAACGCGCGCTTGGATTGGTAGTTCATTTCAATCCATTTCGATCCACTCATAAGGTATATATACGACCGCTTGTCTCGTAAAGCTTCACCGGTTTTTTCTCCAAGACCACTCGAGAAGAAACAAAACAAAATGTGGACAAACGTTGAGTCATCGACTATCATCTCGGGGATATTGTTCGACCCAGCATTCCCCATGTATGTAAAAGTCTCATGGGCTATTACTAAAATCACAGAGACCGCCATCTGGAAACGTCGCATCTATATTGAACGACAAGGATGTTTAAAACGTGTCTTGATGTACGGTCCGGAAGTCCGTAGAAGTCTCCGAAAAAGAAGACCCTCCAGGAGATGTCTATGTTAAACCCCCCAAAAAACAACGGCCCTTTTCAGGGCCACCCATTTTTCAAGAAAAGATTAATTTTCCAATGATTGCCATGTTCCATTTTTTTTTTTTCCGTTGGTACCCCAAGTGCCCCCAATGCTAAATTCCCGTTAGTACCCCAAGTGCCCCCGCCATGTTAAATTCCCGTTGATACCCCAAGTGCCCCCGCTATGTTAAATTCCCGTTGATACCTATAGTGCCCCCCGTACCTATTTACCCCCCCCCTCTACTACTTGTATTTCAACCTAAATAACGAATGTTCTCTTATTAAAAAGAGGAATCCCAGATATAACGATTTATATATAAATCATGTATAAGATGGAGGTTGTTCTAACTGTTCTTGAAAATTGCTGTATTTATCTTGATAATGAAAGATTTATTTTATGAACATGGGGAAAATGTTAATAATGAGAAAGCATAACAACAATAACATAGGATATATCCTATAATAATTAAGCCAGGGATCGGTGAAAAAGTTTCTTTAGGTACCACTTCTCCATGGTTTAAAAAGTCTTGCAGCAAAAGCCAGGTCGACAAAAACCAGATCTAAGGGTTCTTGTAGAAATTAAAAGAATTATTTAATTATGAATATTTTCCAGCCCCTCTCCTCCCCTCCCCCCCCCCCAAAAAAAAAAAAAAGATATAGATCTTTTTATTCTGGTTGACTGGTGGACCAATTGTCAGTCAGAACACCTCAGATCACCAGTCTTCTTCAGCTAAATATTCAGGGACTTACGAAACTCTAGATTAAGATTCATCTTGTCACCTGCTCTTATTCAAATTTATACAATATTGTATAAATCATCATACTTTTCATGGACGTTTAACCAGCAAATGACCGATAATTATCATAAAATATACACAAATCCAAAATGTTTGTTTTAAAATTACATACATATGTTTTTTTTCTTCTTGAAGGCGCTATTTTGTAATGATTGCGGTATCACACAACTAATTATTTTAGAGCCAGAGAACCAGTCTACTGCTGTTGGTGATGGTGGTGATAACAAATAGAGTACTTACCATTTTGAGATGCACCCGTTGGCTAGTTATTGGATTTAAGTTTTTTCCAATATTAATTTCATAAACTTCAGTCAATGTACTCTAGTTGACAGGAAAATGTTTACTTTTATTTTGATATACTGTACTGAATTTCCTACTGACAAAATAGCAAACGAACTCTTGGTGAGAGGTTATGTTATTAGGTGCAGACCAGAGGTCCCCCTGTTTAACAGTACGAGGCTCAAAATAATGCCACGGAACACGTCTTCAAGACTATATAAAAAAAAAATAATAATTCGTGGACTAAAATGAAACGAAGCATTTGTGGGTTGTATGCCAGTCTAATGCAGAAATTATTTTTATTCTTAAATATATTAACAATAAGTTCCATGGGAAATGAATTAGTGGTCCGATTCCTTGCTAAAATATAGCAGTGTCTGATTCTAAAACAATAGCTAGACGCATTGTCCATTGATGCATCGGACCTCGACTGTTAAACCAAGGTTATCTTTTATTTTTTTTCTGTCACGTCCTGGCCACAACGACTGATTTGTAACTGTTATCATTTGCAGCACGATCGTCTGAATCTAGAGGATCAGACACGCCAGTGTGGTGTTTATGCTCGTAGCCTTTCATCTCTGTAATATATATATATATATATATATATATATATATATATATATATATATATATATATATATATATATATATATATATATATATATATATATATATATATATATATATATATATATATATATATATATATATATATAGCTGCTTTTGTAATCACATTAGCCCGGTTGCTTGATAAATCTTAGTAAATGGAGACACGCCGTAATAGTAGTCTATAGTAAATTTCAGAAAACAAATGCTACCGCTAATTTAGTAGAGGGTAAACTAGCAGCGGTGCATGTAGTCATCATCAAGGTTATGTGTTAGGAGGCTGACAGGATAATAATAATAATAATAATAATAATAATAATAATAATGTTCTGTTTTTATGTTCAACTCGTACATCCTTTAGGGAAATGCTTCAGAACGAATCATCAGGACAGAAGCTTTGGTCACATAAATACTGAAAAAAAATCATCTTTATTCATTCGGTACAAAATTAGTTGATGTTAAACTCATTAGATTTGATGTGCCGGACACTATCATTAGACGACGAACAAGTTAATTTATCTATGTCATCCGTCAAAAGGAGAAGATCCTTCAGACCTCATTCAGTGGCAAATAATAAGAAGAACATCCATAATGTAATTTATCATATCAATTATTATAAGCAACCACACGGTCATCTAAGAAACTTCCAATCAGTCTGGTAGGGGTTAACTTATTTACCATGCCCTCTATGAGAAATTACAAAATAAGTATTCTCTTTAAAACAGTGTATCAAGTTAGGTAGATAGTTATATCCCCACAAAGAAGACCTTAGAAATATCAATGTCTATGAAACATGAACATAAATAATGTGTGTGTATAACTTGGTAAACTTCGTACACGATGGATATATTATTTACAATATGTTATCTCCAAGGTCTATTCTAACCCAACTCAACAAAATATGATAAAGTAACAGAATACTTAAACTATTCCATTTTAGCAAAACATACTAGTGTATTATATAGTTTGCGCTAGTCTGTGTCTTGAACTCGGTTTCTGTGAGGTTAACTTGAAGGTAACACCCCATTACAGTTACTGACCGCAACAACTCGACTGTGTACAGTACAGGCTTTGATTTCCGTAATGCGCATCTGACGGTTTGCTTGGTTGCCTGATTGAGTCCTGATCAAAGGAGTCGGTGGGTAATAAAGTTGGAGTAGAAAGCTAATGGTACTACGCTACTAATTTTGTGTAGTGAATGGAGCCAATAGCTGACCTTAAAGAACAGCAACTGCAGGGAGTAATCAATCAATAATCGTTGTGCAATTGTGCCGTCATCTGCGGATTTGTGTGATAATCTGCTTTGTGACAACTTAAATGGAAATACTAGAATGAACCATCTGGATTGAGGATTTTTATTCATATACTTATCAAAATTAAATCACGCACATTCAATCAATACAAAATTAGTACGTGCTCACCTTATTACAATAACATAGTTAATCACTAAACTACTAACAATGTCATATGTTATGTATAATGTTTACATATTTAACTTTTGTCCTACATATTTAACTTTGTCCTTGGTTATAGGATGTAAACAAGTTGTTTACTTAGAATTCAAGGTCAGTGTTGCTTTTGTTTACAATTATACTAGTTTTTCCACTGAAATTACTGACATTTGTCAGGTAAGCTATATGATTTTATAAAAATAATTCTGTCAGGTGACCTATGTTTATATATAGGAAGTTTGGTAAGCAGTATTTCATTCCTGTACTAAACTTCATGTTATAAAGAGCAGTCTATAAAGGAATCTATCTTAGTAAGCAGTTGTGTTGTGAAAATCAGAGCAAATTCAGAGATAGGAATTATTTATTTTAAAATATTCATTGGATTTCTAAAGTGCTCAATCACATTTTGGATTGATACATGACTTTAGGATTTTTGTGAATTCATTCAAAAATATTCTGGATTACATCATTCAGGCATATCATGACATTCAAGACTACTGGCACATCATGACATTCAAGACTACTGGCACACTAGGACATTAAAGGCTACTGGAATTCATTTGGAATATTTTATATTTTTGACTTGTAATTAGGACACTTAGGATTATTGGATTATCTGTTACATATTTTTAAGACCTAAAGTCGTAACACAGATATCATCCATCGGGTACCTTTATTCAGTGGTCAATACAGATAAGAATATCCTCATTGTAATTAACAATATAAATTATATACAACCACGCCACCCTCTGAGGTACATACAATGAGATCGATTGGGATTGACCAATTAAACATGTTCCACATGAGACCTAGAATAAATCTTCTAAAGCATTTTTTAAGCTCTGCGCATACATATTTGCATTAGAAAATGTTTCATAATGAATCAAAAGTTATGAATTTAAAGGACGTATAACTTCAATTTAAGAAAAGAACATTTTTAAATTTGGGCAAAACCAAAACATTATTTTCTGAGCTATTTCAGAAAGAATCTATGTATACGAAGTACATTACAGACGTTTTATATCATCTGAAATCTGTTCTCATTAAAGTCTAGTCTGAACTCAATAAAAGCGAAGAGAATACTTGAATTCTTAAAATACCCGATTGTAACAAATAATTAGTCGTGAACTAATTAACATTAATGACAATTTTATTTTATTATTTTTCTTCATAACATCTATGATTTTCCTGTGATCAACACTTAAATCTTTACAAACAAAAACATGTGTAATGTTAGTGCTGTTTTGAATCATGTTAATTGTCGGAAGCCTTCTTTTCTTAGTCAAAAGCGAAAAGACAATTACGTTTGCTTTCAGAATTAGAGAAAATCCACCATTATGAAAATGGACAAATTTTCTATCCCATAGAAAATATGTTAGAAAAAATGGTTCCTCTCAGAATAAATATTGACACTTAATAATGTGAATTTTGAGAGGTAGGTAAAGCAATTCGATTTATTTCTTCTTCTATTTTAATTGTTTTAATTGTGTGAAAATGCCGAGGCTCATATAGTTTTCTCTACATATAAGCTGTCATCACGGATATGTCTACACTGATAAGTATAGGTTTGATCATGAGCATTGAGAAATTTAAAGTTATTGAATTTTTAATATTATGGTGTTTGCATAGGTTTACTATGGGAGCTGAATTAGTACCGTGAGTCCTATACAGAACAACAGCCCTACAGTGGTTCCTCATATGCATGTACAATTAACGTTACTATAAATGCAAAATTATGGTTCTATTTGTGGATAACAAGCAAAATGAATACCTTTTGTATACCTCAGAGTGACTTCAGTGGGATATTAAACACACTTTCAGATATAGCAACTGTTGCCATGAAAGTGGAGGGGGTGTAGTGTGTAGAGTGTGTAGATTTGACTATGCTAGGTGGAGTGTTTTGCACATTGGTTAATATCTATGCAATCAGGTATATAAAGTTTATACAATTTACCATTTACAGAGTAATTATGGTCAGCAATGTGATATTTCCTATTTGTATCTTGAAACATTATGCTTCAGATCTGATCATTTAGGTCTCTGACACTATGCTTAATGATGATGACCCCTTATGATTTTGTGTCCCACCAATTTCATACAGTGAATGTTTTGGAACTTTATATTTTGTATTTTAATTGGATTATACCTACCTTACTTTAGTTTTAAATTATATGTGTTCTGCGGGAATGTTAGGTAATTTCTGTCCTTTAAATCTCCTTTTCTGTAGTAATACATGCACATATAGATGGTCACCTTGACATTTTACTCATTTTTTTGCATAATATGATAAGGCTGATAATATATTTCAATCTTAAATTGAAGAGAGATAAATGGTGATAGTAAAAAATGTAACTCTGATTAAACAGATTTATTTTAATAGTATTTCTGATTTTCTGAAATGAAGCTCAAATACTTAAATGTTGCCTGATATGCACCATTGCTATTCTTTGTGTACACGAACTTGCAATATAATTTAATATTCACTAATGTAATCTTTGACAAGCAGAACTATGGGCACTGTTTACTTATGCATTCTACTAGTATCCATAGGTCTGTCAAGTAAATCAAGGGTGGATA